>JASAUF010000554.1:1200000-1800000 GCA_030180095.1 Magnolia changhungtana
GGTCATCGAGCAGACCATCGATGTTATCGAGAGTATACATTCGATGATATCGAACTCTGTCATAAATGTGACCGTTTTATATCCATTGGAACTTTTTACCTATATATAGAGGACTTGTCTTTTGTTGCTGTAAGAGAGAATAGAGAGAGCTTTTGTGTGTTTCAACTTACATCTTATACCCTAAGCCCTTTCTCTCGAGGGAGTTCATCCTCCAATCCACCCTCACCATTGATATTTAATAGAGTGGATTGGGGAATGAACTTCGGCATTCAAGGATCCTTCAGCTACTACCTGATAGGCAAATCATTATGATGGGATGCCTTGAATGCATAAGATTAGAACTACTCTACCTTCCTTACAGGTAAACCTTTAGAGAGTAGGATTCCATCTTAACCTTGACCCAAGCCTAAGCCTAGTCTTGGTATATCTTTTGTGTTGCGAATCAAGGGAGCAGAAGACTCTTCGTCAATAAGGAGGAGGAGATCTTCGACGTTGTGCTTAACGGGACTCAACAACTTATTTATAAGTATCTAGAGTCTAAAGGACACTTGTGATCATTCCTTTCTAGGATTGGGTCTTAAGTGGTTCTCACCCTTTGAAGTCCTGAAGCCTCCGGCGGGAGTGTACGTGGTGGGTGCGTTGTGTGGACCCTTGCTCTGTAGAGAGCATAAACATCTGGTTAGGAGTGAACCAATAAAACTCCCGAGTGCGTTGTGTGGACCCTTGCTCTATGGAAAGCATAAACATCTGGTTTGGAGTGAACTAGTAAAACTCTGGGTTTTAGGTGAACCTGTTAAAACCTTAGGGTTTGAGGTTAACCGTATAGAAACCTCGGTGTAAAGGTTGAAGGTGAACCTGATTTAAAACCTTAGGTTTGAGGTGAACCCTAGGAAACCTCCTTAGTGAAATTCGATACACTCAAGGGTTGAGTAGGGCAGCCGAGAGTGGAGTAGACTTATTGTCGAACCACTATAAAATGATTGTGTTTGTGATTGCTTTTCTATGTGTGGTTTATGACAATGCATTCATATTCATATATCTGATCACATCTCACACACATACACAATCACATCCAACATAGACTAAGTTGCATATTGCTATATCTTGATTAGTTTGTGATTGGATCCTCTACCTGGCTTGGAAGCTAGTAGAGTTACATTTGAGTAATCCTAAAAATTGCATACATGATAGGATTAGAGTGACATGATTTTTAATATAACTCATAAATATTTAAAAAGTCCTATTCACCCCCCTCTAGGAGATATTGGCATATTCCGACTTCAACTGAAGCGGTCTTCACCGCTATTTCAATTGGTATCAGAGCGGGTCTCTCTTTAAGGGCTTCACCGCCTAGAGAGTGATCTTGACTGAAGTTGGGAATATGGCTAAAGGAGAGGGCTCATGAGTCACTAGACCTCCAATATTTGACGGCTCAAATTATGCCTACTGGAAGGCTATGATGCACTACTTTCTGAGATATTTGGATCATGACGTTTAGGATATAGTTAAAAGTGGATATGTGCCACCTACTGAACAAATTGTCCTTGATAATGGCACAACAATCTCAAAGCCCAAACCTAAGGAAAAGTGGACAACATTCGACAAAGAAAGGGAAAATCTGAAGCCAAGGCTATGAATGCTATCTATTATGCCGTGTCCCAAGATATCTTCAATCAAATAAGCATGTGTGGAACATCTAAAGAAGCATGGGATCTCTTGGAAACAACCCATGAAGGCACAAGTACTATGAATCGATCCAAACTACAACTCTTGACTTCACAGTTTGAAAATCTCAGAATGGAAGAGCATGAAACATTTATAGAGTTCTTTATAAAGCTAAATATTATTTGCAACTCCATGGGTGGATTGGGTGAGAAAGTTCTGATATCGAAAATTTGTAGGAAAATTTTAAGATCCCTACCGGAACAGTTTAATCCCAAGGTAACAACAATAGAGGAGTGTAGGAACATAGACGAGATGAAAGTAGAAGAACTAGTAGGTTCCCTACAAACTTTTGAACTACACTTCACTCAATCCTAAAAATCTAAAAACACTATCCTAAAAACTTCAAAGAAAACAATACATAAGGACAGTGGAAGTGAAAAGGAAGATGAAGATGAAGAAGTGGCTTTGCTGGAACAAAGATTCAGAAGATTCTTTCAAAAGAATCGCGGTAGAAAGGTGAACAACAAACCTCTTGCAGGAAAATTTGGTAAAAGAACCAAAGAACCTCAATGTTACGCCTGTCACGAGTATGGACACCTATCTACCATATGCTCAAACAGAAAAACTAAGGGCAAGGCTATGGCCGCCACGTGGAATGATACTGAGGAGTCAAATTCAGAATTTAGTGACTCAGAAAGCGACGGAGATAAAGAAATCTTTGAAAATACTCATGATCTCCACTACTTCAATCATCCCCAGTGAATCTGAGAATGAGAAAGAACAGCTAGCCACTGAATCATTTTCATCTGACAATGAGGAAACTGAAGAAAAAGAAGAAGAAGAAATCGAAGAGGATAAACTGCAAGATGCCTATAATCAACTTTATATTCATAGCATCAATATCCTCAAAAGACTTGGAATAGTGGAGAACAAAAGCAAGTTGCTGCAGAAAGACTTGGAAAAACATTGGAAATCAACACACATGTGATAAATGATCTGAGCAATATCATATGGATAATGATAGACTTGAACAAGTTAATACACTTCTTAAAAATGAGTCTGAGAAACTGAACAAATAGGTTGAGCAATTAAAAGACAAAAATATGCTTCTTTAAAATAAAAATCATATACTCCTGTTTGATTTAGAAGAATCCAAGAAGATAGCCAAGATAAACTACAAGTTTTTCCAAAGTGGTGAAAAGCTGGAAAAACTGTTAGGGATGGGAAGACCTGGAAAGGATAAAAGTGGGCTTGGATATGAAAAACATAAATCAAAGACTAGAAATGCAGCTCCCGAAAATGAAAAATCTGATGCTTCTAAAAGTAAAATCAGAACAACTCCAGTATGTCATTTGTGTGGTGATTCAGGACATTATAAATTTGAATGCTTAACACCAAAGAGGACTCATCCCAACTCTGGTCAGAAACATAGAAATTCATTAACCATAGAAATATAAAAAGTCAAAAGTCTTCTTGGGAATGTGGATAAAAATTCCTGTGCATCACCACCCAAATTGGTTAACAAAAGTAAATGGGTAAGAAAGAAGTAGTACAGATCATGTTTCAAGATCTGAACATGTGTTAAAATGAGATTTTTTTTTAAGGTTAAAATGATAAATCTGAGGTCCTTTACCTCAATCTTTTATATATAAACATTTTATATGTTTATAATTTTGCTGTGTACAGTGATTGTACATAATTTTTCCAAGTATACCGTTGTTTCATAGAAATATTAAGAGCATACTTGAAGGATAGTCTGAAAATATAGAATCATCCATCGGTGATTGGACTATCGATATGACATTCTCGATTCATCGATAGAAGATCGATATTATCGACACCTCTTTAGGATATGAACAGTCGGATGGCCAAGAATGATATCGAAGACAGACTCGATGGTATCGATAAGCAATCTCTCGATATTATCGAAATAATGATCGATCATATCGAAAGATGCCGCCCGATAAAAGTAAGAGAAACGAAAAAGGGGGTCATTTTCTCAAGGGTTTCACTGTCACTTTCTCTGCTCGATTCTCTCGACCAAACCAGTTGAAGCCACGTCAAATTACTCAAATCATTCTACAAATCCAGTAATACCCTTCTAACACGTCAAGAGGCCTTTCTATTTTGGGTATTTGTCATTTTTGTCATTTTTTTATGTTTTTGTCGTCTTTCCCAAATCTCTCAACTTTCTATCTGACATGTGGGAAAGGACAAAGGGGTTGTATCCGATCAGGGGGAGTCTTCAAGGACTACCCAACAAAAAGTCATCGCATCTAGAGAAAGATCGAGGGCCCCAGAAAGTGGGATCCCCAGTTGACAAAGATCACAAACTTCGCGAGGTGGGTCTTAAATCGAATCGCCGACACCACCTCCTCCAACTGGAGTGAGTTCACGACCACCCAAATACACGGGCATGAAGCTTATTCAAGAAAGAAGGGTTGACAGGGAATGCCTTAAACCATACAAATTGGAACCCCTGTTTATCGCAATAGATTGCCTGCCTGTTTTGAACTTTGGTGGGCCATGCCAACTTGAGAGAACACATAACTTCCTTGTTGCGTGTCATTCACCAGTGGCTGACCCTCCGTTCATGGTATCTTTGGGTGGTGATGATGCGTTTATCACACCGGCTACAATAGCTAAAACTATCGGACTCAGCATGGTCCCAGAAGGTATCTTAGAGATGAATCTAGATGACATGGACATTCGATCCAGGGTTACAAAGTATCTGTGCAATAGTAGGGACATCCCCTGGCATCAATGGAATGCATTAAAAGCCAGGTATATGGATCATAGATTTTGAATCCTACATGGTATCTTCGCTACTAACATCTATCCCCGAAGTACCAACAGATCTAATCTCACCGGGCTCATAACCATGATTGTGTACTATATTGCCAAAGGTTCAAGGATCTGCCTGCCATCTATCATTATCTCCCAGTTGGTAAATGCTATTCACACATCTAGAGATCTCCATCTATCGTACCCCTTGATTATTAACATGCTATGTGACAGAATCAGGTTTTCATCAACTATTGATCCAGTATTCCAGCTCCAAGTTTTCAATAAAAGAAATATCCAAAGAATGGACTTGGAGTTTCACGAATACAAGGAGAACCCAGAGGAAGAAATCCAGGTGGAAGAAGCTGAAGGAAAAGGTGGGGATCCTATGGAAGCAGCTGTAATGGGTGAAGATGCACTTCCTGGACCTAACCCAGCTCCGTCCACATCATCAGCCGGGCATGACAAAAGGTTCAAACTAGACTGAATCGGGGCAATACAGAGAGATATTCACTCTGTACGGGATCAGCTGACTGTCTTGGAGCGAGTCATCCACAAAGTGTAGCAGTCGGTGCAACAGCTGGTGGATCTGATGACGTGCTGACGAGACGACACGATGCCATCTCACTCTGCTCTGTAAGGCCGGTTCATACATGCTATCATACACACCTTACTCTTATCTCGCGTTTGAACATCAATATCTTTTTGGATGCTCTTCGCTTTCATTAGTATGCATGTCAGCCTTCTAGATGTTTTATTTAGTTGTATATGCCCAAGGCTGGGCTTATGTTGATGGATGTTGTGGGGTGCCCATATGCGGGCTTGATAACTTTTTGGTTACTGCTGTGTGGAGCAGTATATATTTTTTGGATAGGACTGAACATTTATTTTGTTTGGAATTTACTGCTATCTGAGGCAGTTTTGGTTCTTTTATGGTTGCACAAAATTCATATCTTTTATTGCCATATGTGTGTTAATTTTTCCCTGGTTTATCAAGTTATGGTTTGCATATGATTGAAAATTGCTATATCTTATCTAATATGCATTCATTCTGAGATTGATGTTTAACTAAAATGCACTAACTCTTATACATCAAATTCATCTAATTATGCCTATTTGTTCTCCCATGCAATTCACTCTTCAGTCAATATCACTTGCTATACCTTTGCCAATGACTGACAAAAAGGGGGAGAACAATTCAAACACCCTGAACGGAAAATTGTGTATTTATCTATGTTGTTGCAGGTGTAGGGGGAGTAGCTATAAGAAAGGGGGAGTTTTGAAGTAAGGGGAGCAGATGCTTCTAAACTATGTACATGGGGTAGAAAAATTGTAAAATTATGTAAATGCATGTACACACAATTTAGGGTGTGTCTAGAAGTGTTCTAGGGTGTTTTGGGTATTTTGTCATGTAATTAATAAAGGGGGAGATTAAAAGTGTACCTGCTAGAGCCCTGGTTTGTAAAGTTATGTGAATGGTAAGTCAGACTGGCTACAGAACTTGATAGGAAAATTATTTCAAGCGTCTGCCTCCACCGGATGTGTGGATGCTCGCAATAGGTAAATCATAACCTCACACCCCATGTCCCAAAACACCAGGTGATTAAAACTCTTAAACTAAGATAGACATCTTAGGGTTTTTGTGGTGAGAACTTTTTCAAAATAGGAAAATCTCTATGTTTTTCTCACCTTTCGATCTTATCGAAACACCCTCGATATGATCGACCTGCTCTGTCGATGTCCTCAATACCTTAACGATATTATCGATGAGAGGACTAAAAATGTCCACCAACTAAATATTCATCTAGACAGATTTATCGATGTATCGATACACCTATCGATATCATTGATAAAAGCACTAAATATGTCCAGCAACTTCACAACATAACTGGACGAATTATCGATGTATCGATAGACATATCGGTATCATCGATATTCAAATTTCAAGTCCATCGAGAGTGGCTCAATAAGATCAACAGACAGATTTTCGGCGCCCCTGTTTTTAAAGAAAATCTCAAAAGACTTCAATAGCATCGATGCTCTTCCGATATTATCTAAATTTAAATATCGATAAGATAGGAGGTCTATCGATGATATCGATAGTGGGCGTGCATTTCTTACAGCAGATATCTCAGGTTGTTTTTAACTATGATCGAGGGCCCTTCGATAGAATCGATATTCAAATATCGATGATAACGGCACCAGGTCGATTGCATCGAACAAGGACATAAATCGTCCAGCAAGCTTAAAGACAAATTCACTGGATTTATTGATGCATCGACTCTGATCTCGATATCATCGTCATTCAAATTTCGATGATCTCAATGGTTCCCCTGATCATTCATGAAAACGTGAAATATCTTTAAGTCAAGTCTCTCTCATTTTTCAAGTGTCGATTACTCGAACCTATCATCGATGGAATCAGAGTTCGAAATTTGATGACATCGACAATAGTTTCGATTCATCGACCTATTGGCAAGAAGTTTTAAAAGCGTATGACATTTAGTCCGAGTCATCGAGCAGAACATCAATGCTATCGAGAGTATATGCTCGATGATATCGAACCTGGTCGATGATATCGAACTCTGTCATAAACTTGACCATTTTATATCCGTTGGAACTTTTTTCCTATATATAGAGGACTTGTCTTTTGTTGCTGTAAGAGAGAATAGAGAGAGCTTTTGTGTAACGCCCTGAAAATCGGGGGTCGAGCGTAAACTCAACTCCCGAGTTCCAGAACATCACTTATGCAACAAAATGAATGATGTTTGAATGTTGACTATACTTGTGCATTGAACATGAGTGAGATTAAGCCAAAACAGAATATCATACTCCAGAGACAATAAATTAGCAAGCGGAAGACTGTGATTGGTAGATAAAATATATGAACTATAATGAGTCTCGAGTGTGATAATGTTACGGGTTAAATAATTACAAGTACAGTTCTAAAATATACCTAATGTGAGGAAGTGTAATGTCTCCTATCCCAAATACCATAGCCCCGTCAATACAGTACCAGGTCTTCAGAGACCCGTCAGAGAGATACAGATAGGAGAATTCCTCCTATCATCATAGAAGTAGTCCGGCTCTGCTTCACAAGCATCGCCACCACATGAAACTCAATAAATCGGTTGGTGTTGCAAACACCGTCCCATAACGTGGGAGTGAGTGATCAACTCAGTGGAACAGTAAAGCATAGGTTAACATGTTATCAAATCAATCAAGCAGTAATGATAATGCAGTACAAATCAAACATTTCTAATTACTCTTGTTAAGTGCAAAAATGATATGACATGATGCTGTATGCCCTTGCCAAACCACCCTCAAGCGACATCATCTTACGTTCGCGAATGCTACTCCCTTAGTGCGCCACATCTACAAAGCACATGCGGTGCATGATGATCATGATTACCGAGTTATTATTAGTCCATTTCAAACAGCAATATTGGGAAACTAAGGTACCTCCCTTGTATCATTCCCAAACATGATCCATTCTAGGGTCGTCAAGCCTAGCTAATCTCATACGATATTATGGTTTGAGAAGCGTAGTGAAGGCATCGCAAAGGGCTCGTCACCCGTCAGCTCGGATACAGATCTCACCGTATGCGGCTCAATTGCTGGCCGTCAGCTCAAGTACATATCTCACCGTACCTGGCTCAATCACTAGCCGTCAGCTCGAATACAGGTCTCACCGTACTCGGCTCAACTCATACTCCGATTCTTTGTGAAAGACTCGTCGCCAATCACAGACCTTGGAGTATACTCGAAGATACTACGGAGGACTCGTCGCCGTCAAAGCACGAGCACAGGTCTCACCGTACTCGGCTCTCGCCGTAAGTATCGACAGCTCGAATATAGTGTCCCATACCACCATAATCGGCTCACGAGGTTGGTTGCGCAATGGTCACTACGGGGAGGTACATGACCCCGGCGTAGGCCGACGGCTCGACCACGGTGTCCCATACCACCATGCCCGGCATGCGTCTTAGCGGATCGAGGTACCATGGTTAAAAGGGATTTCACGGTAAGTTTGGTACCCTAGGTTCAAGCAGAGGCGACCAAACATGGTGAACATACATTAGACAAATCGGGTTACTTGACGAGCTCGGCTGGCTCGAGCGCACAACAAGTTGAACGACATGAAGTGCATAAGCACTTCGCGTGGCCGACCACTATCGCTAACCGAAGTACGACTCGGGTTCGTCGAACACATCTCACGTGGCAAATGAATTGCAACCACGAATTCAGTCAGTACCGATTGTCTGGACTATAATCATAGCCCCAAACACAATCAATTCGCATCCATAGCATGTGGAGTAAAGCATGATAACAAAGTAATTAAAGCATGCTAGTAGGCATGTTATAAGGCATGTTATAAAGCATGATAGAAAGCATGTTGTAAAGCACTTCATCAATAGGAATACAAACACATATATTACAAGTAAGCGGTTTAAGCAAATAACCTCATGGAGGTAGTCATACATGTCTCTAGAGTAGTTGAGAATCCCATCTCAACACCCTAAAACATTACACTTTGCTAACTACTACTCATTCAGACATTTCAAGAAACACTTAAACAAACATACGTCAACATACATGACATATGTCGATCACATAGGCATTAGGCCAAATCCTTTCCCTAGGGAGTTGCCCCAATCATAACACGCGTACACCCACGACGGATGGTCATGGCAAGCAGGAATCCAAGTTCCATATTCATTCAATCATTTCCGCAAACACTTGGGCCACACATTTCAGCATATATAGTGTATATTGGCCGTGGCGTGAACTAGGGAAAATCCTTTCGTCAAAAGGGTATCGCCAATACAACAATCATGAATCCATGACAATTAGTCATGGCGAGCACGAATGAGAATTCTATACTCATTCAGTCATTTTCACAAACACTTAGAATACACTATTACAACATACATGACGTATGTTAGCAAAATACGTGTTAGGGTTGTCCCTTCGCCACGTGAGTATTTTACCCATGTATATCATAATCATACAGCAAATAATCATGGCAACCACATCAGCAAATTTTATACGTATAGGGTACTTTCATGTATACCCAAGTTCGACATACATAGTGTTTACAAAGGAACATAGATTTCGGCGATCCCTTTCGCCAAGCTAGTATTTTAATCATGTATTGTATAGTCATACATTAAATACATATGTCAAACATTATTCCAAAAGAAATACGTATACGGTATTTCTACAATACGTATTTTCAACATACGGCACATTTACAAAGGAACATATAATTTGCGATTTCTTTTCGCCAAACTAGTATTTTATTCATATGTTATATAATTAAACATTAAATAAACATGTCAAGCATTTATCCAAAAAAAATACGTATACGGTATTTCTACGTATACCTAGAATATGTGAAATTCCATATTTCACACCGCTAATCAAAACAGGAAACGGAAAGCACTTTGTACATGTGCAATTGCAAGCAGATCATGAATCTACCATTGTCTGACATTGAAAGCGTTGAAAACCGTAACTTATACACTTAAAGTCCTCACCTTTGCCTATGGAAATGAAACGAATCAGCAAGGGTAGTAGAACTTCCGTATACGGGAGATTTCTAGCCTACAGAGCGGAATCGGTTAGTCGTTACGCAACCCACATCGATCCCACCACAAATCAGACCTAGGGTTAGGGTTTCTTACCTCCAAATGGGCTGGATACAGCCGGGAAATCACTTAGAACGAAGCGGTGTAGGCCGTTGGATGGCAGGGAACGACGGCAGGGAGATTCTCCCACTTCTTCCTCACTTTCTCTCTCTTTCTCTCTCTTTTCTCTCTCCCAAAACTCAAATTCGTATGGCTGTGAGAGAGGGTGCTCTAAGGCCCTTATATAGCCTAAAACATTCGAAATTAGACTCGGGTTCAAGGGTTCTTGCTAATATAGGATATTCGTCACTTTTCCAAATTTCAAAAGAGAGGTTACGGTAGCCCTCCTTGAGCCAAACGTCGACTTAAGCTCACCACCAATGGATCTACGTGGGATTACGTTTTTGACTCATTCGGATGCGCAGATCGCACGTGGCGGACCACTTTCGGATTCGACGGTCGGTGGGCCACGATCGAAATTCCAAGTACATGTAAATGTTCTGAAATTTTTCTTAATCCGAGGGTGTAATTTGGTCGATTCGACGGTCGAGGTTGCTTAATCACCGACGCGTCAACGAACGATGCCGGATCACTATTCCGATATTTATTTTGGCTTATGAATAGTGTTTTTCACACTACCTCGCTCCGATTCGAAACGAATGGCCGTGGAATATCGGATAAGGCTGATTTTTGAGATGATTGTTAAGCCCAGTGGGGCGGTCCTAGTTCCTTAACTTCGGGTTAATCGGAATCCCGATGTGCGATCTAGACCTAATCCGAAGTTTCGTTTCATTCAGAGAGCAGACGGGAAATGAGTTTGGTTCTAAACTTTAGGGTAACCTAGCGTCACTTGTTCTCGCAAGTTTTGGGTCTTGCAGATCGTATTTAAAGCGATTCTAACGGATTTCATAGCTAATTGAGTTTAGTACTTAGTTAACTTTGTTAAATTTCTAAAGGATTTAATCCTACGTGATTTCTGTCTGAGGTGGTACTTAGTCATTTGTAGTTTATATCTGAAGTGATCCAAGTTATACTACTTAGCTAGTTTAAGATAGTGTCTAGGGCGGAAGTGCTTTAAAAAATTGAAAGCACAAGGTAGTGAAGGGTGGAATTTGTGAAGAAAATAGTTAAGGAGCGATTTTTAGACTGTGGGCTTTAGTTCTGACAAGTTGATAAGGTCTTAGAATCGATCCATTGCCTAAGGACGTCTAATCCCAGGTTGGCAAAAATCCGGGGCGTTACAATCTACCCCCCTTAAAACAAAATTTCGTCCCCGAAATTGGCTAAGGGTAATAAGGGAAGATTTCTATTATTTTATTTGCCTAAGACTTATTGGTTCCAAGTTTCTACGCGTGGTAGGGTATGTACTAGCTGGTTCATTTTCGTCTACCCCCCCTTAAAACTTATTTCTTTATCCATTTCTCATACCCTGATGGTTTGCTACCATTCATTTCTTTACCTATTTGGAGTCTCGACGATAATTCCCACAATTTAGAGTAAGATAGTTGTTTTCATTGTTTGACCAATACGGAGAGACAATTTTGGTGGGCTCGATCCCGATACATCGATCATCTACCGAGCTAAGGTAGAAAGCTCATCGTATCCCTTCCGAATCCTAGTGGATCCGAGTCTTCTGCTCGTCAGCAGTGAGTCCGTTGGTAGTCGCACAGGATTAAGAATTGGGTCAAGCCGCGAATGTTTCGCAGATTGTATATTTCAAGAACTCGTAGTACGATCACTCTAGAAACGTAGGGAATGTCCATCATTGAAAGGCTCAAATTGTTTATTCTAAGGTCGCCCTTTAGGTCTTAGTCTAAGAGAGTCCTCGATATTATCTATGTCCAAGGAAAGGGTGAATCAAATCTTACTAAATCATCTTGAAACGGTTTCTCATAGTAGAACTTACTAGGGCTTCTATAATGTTCGTATTTATCGAGCACCGTTTCGATCCCTGGGGCGATGGGATAGGGTCCACCATGTTTCATTGCGCCACCCAGTCAAAGAGGAGTATCGGGTGACCTAACTAGAGCGGGTTCATCATGTTCTACCCCCTTAAAATTTATTTTCACCCTCAAGGCTTAAGATTTATGTCTGCTCGTATATCGGAACAAGGTGTAGTTTAGGATCTATCCTTGACATGAAATGGGATGCGATCTCCCACTACATTGGTCTTCTTTTCATAAATGTTGTGTATTATGGCATTGATACCTATGATCATAGAAAGGAGCTAAAGATGAAGGGTATTGTGGTTGATTCGGGGTCAGGTGTGAGTTTGTAGCGAGATGCTTAATTCTACCAAGAAATTTTGTCGCGGTCCAGACTTATCCTATTTAATCATGTCTAGCTTAATAGGCAGGCTATCTTTTTACGTTCATATGCACAATATGTATGCCGACATGGCATGCGATTTGGGACCTAATTCCTAACTGTCGGTTGCCCATTTGGGCAATACCTTAGGCCTAAAAGGAAAGAAATCTCTATTGGCTATATATTCTTACACTTCTCAAAGACGAAGTTATAAACTTTTGGTTGCAAATGGTTCGGCCAACACGGAAGAAAGTTGCGTCTTCGGGTCCGAGTCGGATACATGGACCTTACGCCTAGCTAGGACAGAAACTCGCCATATCATTTCTTAATCCTAGTCGATCCGCCTATCGCTTGATCGAGCATAGGGTTCATTGGTCACTACCGGGATTGAGAATGCGATTCAAAGCGAATACCTCGCTTGTATGTAGTTTCTCTACCCCGTGTTCCCGATTGTACTAAGTCCTTGAGAAGGAAATTCTAAGGGATGTATTGATTGGACCTAACATTGAATCCAAGGGATATATTGGTTTCCTCTAATCGTGACTAGTTTCTACGTCAAACAAGCTCCCTGAGAGTTACTAAGGAAGCCTAAAGTATTAAGGGGATTCAACAACGGAACGGGGTCTCGCTCCAACCTATTCAGGCCAACTAACTACGTCTATCAGTCAATTATCTTAACATTGTTAGCCATTTACATTTCTTAGTCTAATCAGCAGCCTAGGCTCAACTTATGAGCAACGATAATCCACAAGTTGTAATCTAAAGTCTATGCTTATATTTTGTCGCCTAGGGTCAAAGTTGTCTAATTGGAATTGGGTTGCCGGAACTCGAATTTAACTACGCACGAGCATTTCTCATATGTTCATACTAGCTAAGAAGATCCTAAGGTTCACATTATAAATTTGTTGGATTTCTTATACGGTCAGGTCTGTCAAAATCTAGGAGCACCGCTATAGGTCCAAAATTGTAAGGCCTATTTATCAAACAACCATTTACTCTAAAAGCTTAAGCTGTCAGAGTGTGGTGGGTTAATGTATATCAAGGGACTTTATCGCTTCAACACAATTTGGCCAGTGGCCTTAAGTTGTATTAAATGGGACTGTATTGCTAATCCTTCCTCGGAATTAGGAGTGGCATGTTTGGTAGGAGGGTGGGTGGGGATTAAAATTAAATTTTCATAGGCTTTGGAAAATGAGCCGTCGTGTTGAAAAGTGTGAGATGGGATTTGTGGGTTTGGAAGGTCAAATACTACAACACTCGGCCTATCAATCATGAAAACGAAAAGATCCTAACGAAGCGACAACCAAACACGGACGACTAGGCATCCGGGTCAGGCGACGGAGGAGGGGCACTCTTACTCCTTCCCATGAGAGGAAGAAAGGCGAGGATCGAAAATATGGCCGTATCTAGCTATAAGAAGGCCATTGGAGTGGAATAAGGTGTGGGATTGAGATGGATTGTTATGAGCCACAAAGAGAGGTCGTGATCGCAAGGTAAGTGAAAGGAAAGAGATAAGAGATGCACGTAACTGTAGAGAAAACGGTTAGGAGCATGAAATGATAGAAAACCAAGTTTTTCTAGGAAGAAAAGAATGGGATATGGGGATCCCACGATTTTGAGAGAAAGTGGGGATTTAAAAACGTCCAAATGAAAGAAAAGGGGAGGACAGTAGCTGTATGAGGGAGATTTCGAACGGGCGAGTGACGGGGTGCACGAAAATGAGAAAGGAAGTGATGGGAGGGGTGGTTTGTGCAAAATCTGAGATTTTTGTGAAGAAGGGAGAGCTTGGAGGGGTGTTTGAGAGAGAGGGAGCTCCAGCCCATGAAAACCTAACCATTTGCCAAAATGGCACGTGCGGGGTAGAGGGGTCAGCCGACCAACCCCACGTTGGAACTCCGCCGGAAAAGCGGCCGGACGGCGGCGCGCGCGCCGTGCCTTGCGGTGGAGCCGCGGTCGGGTGGCCGGAACCGCGCCGCCGCGGTGGGGACGTGTTCCTCCGGTCCCCTGGGCCCCAAAATCTTGGGTCCCACCTTGGATCCCTCGGGGAAGTGCTCCGTTTGGCCCCCGATCCCGATTCGCTCCATTTTGGGTAGTGTCGGGGAAACCGGACGTAACTTGCAATCCGGAATGAGTTATCTGACGTAAAATATATGAATTTGGGGTAGAACGAGCTAATGAAGCCAACCAACCTAGCTACGTCGGGTTGCGCAGCCCGGAATTGCGAGAAAACCTTCCAATTGGCAGCCATTTTCCCGTTTTAATTTCGTTTTACTAAAATAGTAATTTTTGTTTGATTACCCTTCATCTGTTGGGCTTTAGGAGTTGTGCCCAATGAGAAAAGAGTTTAGAATAATTAGGAGAATGGTTTGGTGAAGTCGTTTAGGACACTTACTATTTTTTGATCGAAAACTTTACCCACTAGTAGATATCACGACCCATAGTAAGTCGCGAATTCTAGAAGTTTTAGTTGTAGTTTGTTTCTGATTTCATTCCCATTACTTGGTATCCTTATTAAAAGGATTGTGAACTCGTTTTTAGTCATTCATTAATCAGTTTCGAATTTATTACAATTTATTTCTATTTTCTGCTTTCTCCTCTTGTAGATTCGAGAAGTCTCTGGGAGGAGTCCAGAGAAGCTCCAAGGATTCGGAGTAGGTATCCTCATCACGTTTATTGCACACATTTACTGATTCTCAATGATTGGGATGAGATGGATGGTGATCTAGACCCTTCACTAGACAACTTAGAAATGTTTTAAGGTCGACCCGTGCGACCATGGTTGAATACATACTCGATTTCGGCATTCGTTTTAGTGAACTAGCCGTTGGACGGGACAGGGATGCTTAAGACTGTTTCTACATTCCGTCGCTCCCTCCTAAGTCAGAGTGCGTCAGTGTGCGTAGTGTGACCATAACCCAGGTCCGGTTTAATCAAAATCATGCTTTGATACCATCTTGTAACGCCCTGAAAATCGGGGGTCGAGCGTAAACTCAACTCCCGAGTTCCAGAACATCACTTATGCAACAAAATGAATGATGTTTGAATGTTGACTATACTTGTGCATTGAACATGAGTGAGATTAAGCCAAAACAGAATATCATACTCAGAGACAATAAATTGCAAGCGGAAGACCGTGATAGGTAGATAAAATATATGAACTATAATGAGTCTCGAGTGTGATAATGTTACCAGGTTAAATAATTACAAGTCTGCAGTTCTAAAATATACCTAATGTGAGGAAGTGTAATGTCTCCTATCCCAAATACCATAGCCCGTCAATACAAGTACTGGTCTTGAGAGACCCGTCGGAGAGATACAGATAGGAGAATTCCTCCTCATCATCATAGAAGTAGTCGGCTCGCTTCACAAGCATCGCCACCACCTGAAACTCAATAAATCTGGTTGGTGTTGCAAACACCGTCCCATAACGTGGGAGTGAGTGATCAACTCAGTGGAACAGTAAAGCATAGGTTAACATGTTATCAAATCAATCAAGCAGTAATGATAATGCAGTACAAATCAAACATTTCTAATTACTCTTGTTAAGTGCAAAAATGATATGACATGATGCTGTATGCCCTTGCCAAACCACCCTCAAGCGACATCATCTTACGTTCGCGAATGCTACTCCCTTAG
The DNA here is from genome assembly GCA_030180095.1 of Magnolia changhungtana. NCBI lineage: Eukaryota > Viridiplantae > Streptophyta > Magnoliopsida > Magnoliales > Magnoliaceae > Magnolia > Magnolia changhungtana. Next base: position 1,216,023 of record JASAUF010000554.1, read on the forward strand.
TGCGCCACATCTACAAAGCACATGCGGTGCATGATGATCATGATTACCGAGTTATTATTAGTCCATTTCAAACAGCAATATTGGGAAACTAAGGTACCTCCCTTGTATCATTCCCAAACATGATCCATTCTAGGGTCGTCAAGCCTAGCTAATCTCATACGATATTATGGTTTGAGAAGCGTAGTGAAGGCATCGCAAAGGGCTCGCCGTCACCGTCGGCTCGGATACGGATCTCACCGTATGCGGCTCAATTCTTGGCCGTCGGCTCAAGTACATATCTCACCGTACTGGCTCAATCACTAGCCGTCGGCTCGAATACGGGTCTCACCGTACTCGGCTCAACTCATACTCCGATTCTTTGTGAAAGACTCGTCGCCAATCACGGACTTGGAGTATACTCGAAGATACTACGGAGGACTCGTCGCCGTCACAAGCACGAGCACAGTCTCACCGTACTCGGCTCTCGCCGTAAGTATCGACGGACAAACTCGAATATAGTGTCCCATACCACCATAATCGGCTCACGAGGTTGGTTGCGCAATGGTCACTACGGGAGGTACATGACCCGTAGCGTAGGCCGGCTCGACCACGGTGTCCCATACCACCATGCCGGCTCATGCGTCTTAGCGGATCGAGGTACCATGGTTAAAGGGATTTCATTGGTAAGTTTGGTACCTAGGTTCAAGCAGAGGCGACCAAACATGGTGAACATACATTAGACAAATCGGGTTACTTGACGAGCTCGGCTAGCTCGAGCGCACAACAAGTTGAACGACATGAAGTGCATAAGCACTTCGCGTGGCCGACCACTATCGCCAACCGAAGTACGACTCGGGTTCGTCGAACACATCTCACGTGGCAAATGAATGCAACCACGAATTCATTGCAGTACCGATTGTACGGACTATAATCATAGCCCCAAACACAATCAATTCGCATCCATAGCATGTGGAGTAAAGCATGATAACAAAGTAATTAAAGCATGCTAGTAGGCATGTTATAAGGCATGTTATAAAGCATGATAGAAAGCATGTTGTAAAGCACTTCATCAATAGGAATACAAACACATATATTACAAGTAAGCGGTTTAAGCAAATAACCTCATGGAGGTAGTCATACATGTCTACAGAGTAGTTGAGAATCCCATCTCAACACCCTAAAACATTACACTTTGCTAACTACTACTCATTCGGACATTTCAAGAAACACTTAAACAAACATACGTCAACATACATGACATATGTCGATCACATAGGCATTAGGCCAAATCCTTTCCCTAGGAGTTGCCCCAATCATAACACGCGTACACCCACGACGGATGGTCATGGCAAGCGGGAATCCAAGTTCCATATTCATTCAATCATTTCCACAAACACTTGGGCCACACATTTCAAGCATATATAGTGTATATTGGCCGTGGCGTGAACTAGGGAAAATCCTTTCGTCAAAAGGGTATCGCCAATACAACAATCATGAATCCATGACAATTAGTCATGGCGAGCACGAATGAGAATTCTATACTCATTCGGTCATTTTCACAAACACTTAGAATACACTATTACAACATACATGACGTATGTTAGCAAAATACGTGTTAGGGTTGTCCCTTAGCCACGTGAGTATTTTACCCATGTATATCATAATCATACAGCAAATAATCATGGCAACCACATCAGCAAAATTTTATACGTATAGGGTACTTTCATGTATACCCAAGTTCGACATACATAGTGTTTACAAAGGAACATAGATTTCGGCGATCCCTTTCGCCAAGCTAGTATTTTAATCATGTATTGTATAATCATACATTAAATACATATGTCAAACATTATTCCAAAAGAAATACGTATACGGTATTTCTACAATACGTATTTTCAACATACGGCACATTTACAAAGGAACATATAATTTGGCGATTTCTTTCGCCAAACTAGTATTTTATTCATATGTTATATAATTAAACATTAAATAAACATGTCAAGCATTTATCCAAAAAAATACGTATACGGTATTTCTACGTATACCTAGAATATGTGAAATTCCATATTTCACACCGCTAATCAAAACAGGAAACGGAAAGCACTTTGTACATGTGCAATTGCAAGCAGATCATGAATCTACCATTATCTGACATTGAAAGCGTTGAAAACCTTAACTTATACACTTAAAGTCCTCACCTTTGCCTATGGAAATGAAACGAATCAGCAAGGGTAGTAGAACTTCCGTATACGGGAGATTTCTAGCCTACAGAGCGGAATCGGTTAGTCGTTACGCAACCCACATCGATCCCACCACAAATCAGACCTAGGGTTAGGGTTTCTTACCTCCAAATGGGCTGGATACGGTAGGAAATCACTTAGAACGAAGCGGTGTAGGCCGTTGGATGGCGGTGGAACGACGCAGGGAGATTCTCCCACTTCTTCCTCACTTTCTCTCTCTTTTTCTCTCTTTTCTCTCTCCCAAAACTCAAATTCGTATGGCTGTGAGAGAGGGTGCTCTAAGGCCCTTATATAGCCTAAAACATTCCGAAATTAGACTCGAGGTTCAAGGGTTCTTGCTAATATAGGATATTCGTCACTTTTCCCGGCTCAAAAGAGAGGTTCGGTAGCCCTCCTTGAGCCAAACGTCGGACTTAAGCTCACCACCAATGGATCTACGTGGGATTACGTTTTGACTCATTCGGATGCGTAGATCGCACGTGGCGGACCACTTTCGATTCGACGGTCGGTGGGCCACGATCGAAATTCAAGTACATGTAAATGTTCTGAAATTTTTCTTAATCCAGGGTGTAATTTGGTCCGATTCGACGGTCGGTTGCTTATACCGACGCGTCAACGAACGATGCGGATCACTATTCCAGATATTTATTTTGGCTTATGAATAGTGTTTTTCACACTACCTCGCTCCGATTCGAAACGAATGGCCGTGGAATATCGGATAAGGCTGATTTTTGAGATGATTGTTAAGCCCAGTGGGGCGGTCCTAGTTCCTTAACTTCGGGTTAATCGGAATCCCGATGTGCGATCTAGACCTAATACGAAGTTTCGTTTCATTCAGAGAGCAGACGGAAATGAGTTTGGTTCTAAACTTTAGGGTAACCTAGCGTCACTTGTTCTACGCAAGTTTTGGGTCTTGCAGATCGTATTTAAAGCGATCTAACGGATTTCATAGCTAATTGAGTTTAGTACTTAGTTAACTTTGTTAAATTTCTAAAGGATTTAATCCTACGTGATTTCTGTCTGAGGTGGTACTTAGTCATTTGTAGTTTATATCTGAAGTGATCCAAGTTATACTACTTAGCTAGTTTAAGATAGTGTCTAGGCGGAAGTGCTTTAAAAATTGAAAGCACAAGGTAGTGAAGGGTGGAATTTGTGAAGAAAATAGTTAAGGGGCGATTTTTAGGCTGTGGGCTTTAGTTCGACAAGTTGATAAGGTCTTAGAATCGATCCATTGCCTAAGGACGTCTAATCCCAGGTTGGCAAAAATCCGGGCGTTACAATCTACCCCCTTAAAACAAAATTTCGTCCCGAAATTGGCTAAGGGTAATAAGGGAAGATTTCTATTATTTTATTTGCCTAAGACTTATTGGTTCCAAGTTTCTACGCGTGGTAGGGTATGTACTATTTGGTTCATTTTCGTCTACCCCCTTAAAACTTATTTCTTTATCCATTTCTCATACCCCGATGGTTTGCTACCATTCATTTCTTTACCTATTTGGAGTCTCGACGATAATTCCCACAATTTAGAGTAAGATAGTTGTTTTCATTGTTTGACCAATACGGAGAGACAATTTTGGTGGGCTCGATCCCGATACATCGATCATCTACCGAGCTAAGGTAGAAAGCTCATCGTATCCCTTCCGAATCCTAGTGGATCCGAGTCTTATGCTCGTCAGCAGTGAGTCTTGGTAGTCGCACGGGATTAAGAATTGGGTCAAGCCGCGAATGTTTCGTGATTGTATATTTCAAGTAATCCGTAGTACGATCACTCTAGAAACGTAGGGAATGTCCATCATTGAAAGGCTCAAATTGTTTATTCTAAGGCCCTTTAGGTCTTAGTCTAAGAGAGTCCTCGATATTATCTATGTCCAAGGAAAGGGTGAATCAAATCTTACTAAATCATCTTGAAACGGTTTCTCATAGTAGAACTTACTAGGGCTTCTATAATGTTCGTATTTATCGAGCACCGTTTCGATCTGGGCAGTGGGATAGGGTCCACCATGTTTCCATTGCGCCACCCAGTCAAAGAGGAGTATCGGTGACCTAACTAGAGCGGGTTCATCATGTTCTACCCCCTTAAAATTTATTTTCACCCTCAAGGCTTAAGATTTATGTCCGCTCGTATATCGGAACAAGGTGTAGTTTAGGATCTATCCTTGACATGAAATGGGATGCGATCTCCCACTACATTGGTCTTCTTTTCATCAATGTTGTGTATTATGGCATTGATACCTATGATCATAGAAAGGAGCTAAAGATGAAGGGTATTGTGGTTGATTCGGGGTCAGGTGTGAGTTTGTAGCGAGATGCTTAATTCTACCAAGAAATTTTGTCGCGGTCCAGACTTATCCTATTTAATCATGTCTAGCTTAATAGGCAGGCTATCTTTTTACGTTCATATGCACAATATGTATGCCGACATGGCATGCGATTTGGGACCTAATTCCTAACTGTCGGTTGCCCATTTGGGCAATACCTTAGGCCTAAAAGGAAAGAAATCTCTATTGGCTATATATTCTTACACTTCTCAAAGACGAAGTTATAAACTTTTTGGTTGCAAATGGTTCGGCCAACACGGAAGAAAGTTGCGTACTGGGTCTGAGTCGGATACATGGACCTTCTGCCTAGCTAGGACAGAAACTCGCCATATCATTTCTTAATCCTAGTCGATCCCGGCCTTCTGCTTGATCAGAGCATAGGGTTCATTGGTCACTACCAGGATTGAGAATGCGATTCAAACTGCGAATACCTCGCTTGTATGTAGTTTCTCTACCCCGTGTTCCCGATTGTACTAAGTCCTTGAGAAGGAAATTCTAAGGGATGTATTGATTGGACCTAACATTGAATCCAAGGGATATATTGGTTTCCTCTAATCGTGACTAGTTTCTACGTCAAATAAGCTCCCTGAGAGTTACTAAGGAAGCCTAAAGTATTAAGGGGATTCAACAACGGAACGGGGTCTCGCTCCAACCTATTCAGGCCAACTAACTACGTCTATCAGTCAATTATCTTAACATTGTTAGCCATTTACATTTCTTAGTCTAATCAGCAGCCTAGGCTCAACTTATGAGCAACGATAATCCACAAGTTGTAATCTAAAGTCTATGCTTATATTTTGTCGCCTAGGGTCAAAGTTGTCTAATTGGAATTGGGTTGCCGGAACTCGAATTTAACTACGCACGAGCATTTCTCATATGTTCATACTAGCTAAGAAGATCCTAAGGTTCACATTATAAATTTGTTGGATTTCTTATACGGTCGGTCTGTCAAAATCTAGGAGCACCGCTATAGGTCCAAAATTGTAAGGCCTATTTATCAAACAACCATTTACTCTAAAAGCTAAGTCATTTGTCGAGTGTGGTGGGTTAATGTATATCAAGGGACTTTATCGCTTCAACACAATTTGGCCAGTGGCCTTAAGTTGTATTAAATGGGATCTGTATTGCTAATCCTTCCTCGGAATTAGGAGTGGCATGTTTGGTAGGAGGGTGGGTGGGGATTAAAATTAAATTTTCATAGGCTTTGGAAAATGAGCCGTCGTGTTGAAAAGTGTGAGATGGGATTTGTGGGTTTGGAAGGTCAAATACTACAACACTCGGCCTATCAATCATGAAAACGAAAAGATCCTAACGAAGCGACAACCAAACACGGACGACTAGGCATCCGGGTCAGGCGACGGAGGAGGGGCACTCTTACTCCTTCCCATGAGAGGAAGAAAGGCGAGGATCGAAAATATGGCCGTATCTAGCTATAAGAAGGCCATTGGAGTGGAATAAGGTGTGGGATTGAGATGGATTGTTATGAGCCACAAAGAGAGGTCGTGATCGCAAGGCAAGTGAAAGGAAAGAGATAAGAGATGCACGTAACTGTAGAGAACAGTTAGGAGCATGAAATGATAGAAAACCAAGTTTTTCTAGGAAGAAAAGAATGGGATATGGGGATCCCACGATTTTGAGAGAAAGTGGGGATTTAAAAACGTCCAAATGAAAGAAAAGGGGAGGACAGTAGCTGTATGAGGGAGATTTCGAACGGGCAGTGACGGGGGTGCACGAAAATGAGAAAGGAAGTGATGGGAGGGGTGGTTTGTGCAAAATCTGAGATTTTTGTGAAGAAGGGAGAGCTTGGAGGGGTGTTTGAGAGAGAGGGGAGCTCCAGCCCATGAAAACCTAACCATTTGCCAAAATGGCACGTGCCAGGGGGTAGAGGGGGTCAGGCCGACCAACCCCACGTTTGGAACTCCGCCGGAAAAGCGACCGGACGGCGGCGCGCCGCCGGTGCCGCGGTGGAGCCGCGGTCGGAATTGGCCGGAACCGCGCCGCCGCGGTGGGGACGTGTTCCTCCAGTCCCCTGGGCCCCAAAAATGCTGGGTCCCACTTTCGATCCCTCCGGAAGTGCTCCGTTTGGCCCCCCGACCCCGATTCGCTCCATTTTAGGTAGTTTCGGGGAAACCGGACGTAACTTATATGAATTTGGGGTAGAACGAGCTAATGAAGCCAACCAACCCAGCTACGCCGGGTTGCGCAGCCCGGAATTGCGAGAAAACCCCCCGATTGATGGTCATTTTCCTGTTTTAATTTCGTTTTACTAAAATAGTAATTTTTGTTTGATTACCCCTCATCTGTTGGGCTTTAGGAGTTGCGCTCATCGCGCAAAGAGCTTAGAATAATTAGGAGAATGGTTTGGCGAAGTCAATTTGGACACTTACTATTTTTGGCTGAAAGCCTTGCGCACTAGTAGACATCACGACCCTAGTAAGTCGCGAAGTCTAGGAGTTTTAGTTGTAGTTTGTTTCTGATTTCATTCCCATTACTTGGAATCCTTATTAAAAGGATTGTGAACTCGTTTTTAGTCATTCATTAATCAGTTTCGAATTTATTATAATTTATTTCTATTTTCTGCTTTCTCCTCTTGTAGATTCGAGAAGTCTCTGGGAGGAGTCCAGAGAAGCTCCAAGGATTCGGAGTAGGTATCCTCATCACGTTTATTGCACACATTTACTGATTCTCAATGATTGGGATGAGATGGATGGTGATCTAGACCCTTCACTAGACAACTTAGAAATGTTTTAAGGTCGACCCGTGCGACCATGGTTGAATACATACTCGATTTCGGCATTCGTTTTAGTGAACTAGCCGTTGGACGGGACAGGGATGCTTAAGACTGTTTCTACATTCCGTCGCTCCCTCCTAAGTCAGAGTGCGTCAGTGTGCGTAGTGTGACCATAACCCAGGTCCGGTTTAATCAAAATCATGCTCTGATACCATCTTGTAACGCCCTGAAAATCGGGGGTCGAGCGTAAACTCAACTCCCGAGTTCCAGAACATCACTTATGCAACAAAATGAATGATGTTTGAATGTTGACTATACTTGTGCATTGAACATGAGTGAGATTAAGCCAAAACAGAATATCATACTCCAGAGACAGTAAATTAGCAAGCGGAAGACTGTGATTGGTAGATAAAATATATGAACTATAATGAGTCTCCAGAGTGTGATAATGTTACCAGGTTAAATAATTACAAGTACAGTTCTAAAATATACCTAATGTGAGGAAGTGTAATGTCTCCTATCCCAAATACCATAGCCCCGTCAATACAGTACCAGGTCTTCAGAGACCCGTCGAGAGAGATCTACATGATAGGAGAATTCCTCCTATCATCATAGAAGTAGTCCGGCTCTGCTTCACAAGCATCGCCACCACCTGAAACTCAATAAATCTGGTTGGTGTTGCAAACACCGTCCCGTAACGTGGGAGTGAGTGATCAACTCAGTGGAACAGTAAAGCATAGGTTAACATGTTATCAAATCAATCAAGCAGTAATGATAATGCAGTACAAATCAAACATTTCTAATTACTCTTGTTAAGTGCAAAAATGATATGACATGATGCTGTATGCCCTTGCCAAACCACCCTCAAGCGACATCATCTTACGTTCGCGAATGCTACTCCCTTAGTGCGCCACATCTACAAAGCACATGCGGTGCATGATGATCATGATTACCGAGTTATTATTAGTCCATTTCAAACAACAATATTGGGAAACTAAGGTACCTCCCTTGTATCATTCCCAAACATGATCCATTCTAGGGTCGTCAAGCCTAGCTAATCTCATACGATATTATGGTTTGAGAAGCGTAGTGAAGGCATCGCAAAGGGCTCGTCACCGTCAGCTCGGATACAGATCTCACCGTATGCGGCTCAATTCTTGGCCGTCAGCTCAAGTACATATCTCACCGTACCTGGCTCAATCACTAGCCGTCAGCTCGAATACAGGTCTCACCGTACTCGGCTCAACTCATACTTCGATTCTTTGTGAAAGACTCGTCGCCAATCACAGACCTTGGAGTATACTCGAAGATACTACGGAGGACTCGTCGCCGTCACAAGACGAGCAATGGGTCTCACCGTACTCGGCTCTCGCCGTAAGTATTGACAGCTCGAATATAGTGTCCCATACCACCATAATCGGCTCACGAGGTTAGTTGCGCAATGGTCACTACGGGGAGGTACATGACCCCAGCGTAGGCCGACAGCTCGACCACGGTGTCCCATACCACCATGCCGGCTCATGCGTCTTAGCGGATCGAGGTACCATGGTTAAAAGGGATTTCACTGGTAAGTTTGGTACCCAGGTTCAAGCGAGGCGACCAAACATGGTGAACATACATTAGACAAATCGGGTTACTTGACGAGCTCGGCTAGCTCGAGCGCACAACAAGTTGAACGACATGAAGTGCATAAGCACTTCGCGTGGCCGACCACTATCGCTAACCGAAGTACGACTCGGGTTCGTCGAACACATCTCACGTGGCAAATGAATGCAACCACGAATTCACTGTACCGATTTCTGGACTATAATCATAGCCCCAAACACAATCAATTCGCATCCATAGCATGTGGAGTAAAGCATGATAACAAAGTAATTAAAGCATGCTAGTAGGCATGTTATAAGGCATGTTATAAAGCATGATAGAAAGCATGTTGTAAAGCACTTCATCAATAGGAATACAAACACATATATTACAAGTAAGCGGTTTAAGCAAATAACCTCATGGAGGTAGTCATACATGTCTCTAGAGTAGTTGAGAATCCCATCTCAACACCCTAAAACATTACACTTTGCTAACTACTACTCATTCGACACATTTCAAGAAACACTTAAACAAACATACGTCAACATACATGACATATGTCGATCACATAGGCATTAGGCCAAATCCTTTCCCTAGGGAGTTGCCCCAATCATAACACGCGTACACCCACGACGGATGGTCATGGCAAGCAGGAATCCAAGTTCCATATTCATTCAATCATTTCCGCAAACACTTGGGCCACACATTTCAAAGATATATAGTGTATATTGGCCGTGGCGTGAACTAGGAAAATCCTTTCGTCAAAAGGGTATCGCCAATACAACAATCATGAATCCATGACAATTAGTCATGGCGAGCACGAATGAGAATTCTATACTCATTCAGTCATTTTCACAAACACTTAGAATACACTATTACAACATACATGACGTATGTTAGCAAAATACGTGTTAGGGTTGTCCCTTCGCCACGTGAGTATTTTACCCATGTATATCATAATCATACAGCAAATAATCATGGCAACCACATCAGCAAATTTTATACGTATAGGGTACTTTCATGTATACCCAAGTTCGACATACATAGTGTTTACAAAGGAACATAGATTTCGGCGATCCCTTTCGCCAAGCTAGTATTTTAATCATGTATTGTATAGTCATACATTAAATACATATGTCAAACATTATTCCAAAAGAAATACGTATACGGTATTTCTACAATACGTATTTTCGACATACGGCACATTTACAAAGGAACATATAATTTGACGATTTCTTTCGCCAAACTAGTATTTTATTCATATGTTATATAATTAAACATTAAATAAACATGTCAAGCATTTATCCAAAAAAAATACGTATACGGTATTTCTACGTATACCTAGAATATGTGAAATTCCATATTTCACACCGCTAATCAAAACAGGAAACGGAAAGCACTTTGTACATGTGCAATTGCAAGCAGATCATGAATCTACCATTGTCTGACATTGAAAGCGTTGAAAACCGTAACTTATACACTTAAAGTCCTCACCTTTGCCTATGGAAATGAAACGAATCAGCAAGGGTAGTAGAACTTCCGTATACCGGAGATTTCTAGCCTACAGAGCGGAATCGGTTAGTCGTTACGCAACCCACATCGATCCCACCACAAATCGGACCTAGGGTTAGGGTTTCTTACCTCCAAATGGGCTGGATACATGCCGGAAATCACTTAGAACGAAGCGGTGTAGGCCGTTGGATGGCGAGGAACGACGAGGCGGGGAGATTCTCCCACTTCTTCCTCACTTTCTCTCTCTTTTTCTCTCTTTTCTCTCTCCCAAAACTCAAATTCGTATGGCTGTGAGAGAGGGTGCTCTAAGGCCCTTATATAGCCTAAAACATTCGAAATTAGACTCAGTTCAAGGGTTACTTTGCTAATATAGGATATTCGTCACTTTTTCCAAATTTCAAAAGAGAGGTTCTCGGTAGCCCTCCTTGAGCCAAACGTCGACTTAAGCTCACCACCAATGGATCTACGTGGGATTACGTTTTTGACTCATTCGGATGCGCAGATCGCACGTGGCGGACCACTTTCGCCGACGGTCGGTGGGCCACGATCGAAATTCCAAGTACATGTAAATGTTCTGAAATTTTCTTAATCCGAGGGTGTAATTTGGTCCGATTCTCGACGGTCGGGTTGCTTATCTTGACGCGTCAACGAACGATGCCATGATCACTATTCCGGATATTTATTTTGGCTTATGAATAGTGTTTTTCACACTACCTCGCTCCGATTCGAAACGAATGGCCGTGGAATATCGGATAAGGTGATTTTTGAGATGATTGTTAAGCCCAAGTGGGGCGGTCCTAGTTCCTTAACTTCGGGTTAATCGAATCCCGATGTGCGATCTAGACCTAATACGAAGTTTCGTTTCATTCCCGAGAGCAGACGGGAAATGAGTTTGGTTCTAAACTTTAGGGTAACCTAAGCGTCACTTGTTTCTACAAGTTTTGGGTCTTGCAGATCGTATTTAAAGCGATTCTAACGGATTTCATAGCTAATTGAGTTTAGTACTTAGTTAACTTTGTTAAATTTCTAAAGGATTTAATCCTACGTGATTTCTGTCTGAGGTGGTACTTAGTCATTTGTAGTTTATATCTGAAGTGATCCAAGTTATACTACTTAGCTAGTTTAAGATAGTGTCTAGGGCGGAAGTGCTTTAAAAAATTGAAAGCACAAGGTAGTGAAGGGTGGAATTTGTGAAGAAAATAGTTAAGGAGCGATTTTTAGACTGTGGGCTTTAGTTCTGACAAGTTGATAAGGTCTTAGAATCGATCCATTGCCTAAGGACGTCTAATCCCAGGTTGGCAAAAATCCGGGGCGTTACATTTTGTGTGTTTCAACTTACATCTTATACCCTAAGCCCTTTCTCTCGAGGGAGTTCATCCTCCAATCCACCCTCACCATTGATATTTAATAGAGTGGATTGGGGAATGAACTTTCGCATTCAAGGATCCTTCAGCTACTACCTGATTGGTAAATCATTATGCTGGGATGCTTTGAATGCATAAGATTAGAACTACTCCACCTTCCTTATAGGTAAACATTTAGAGAGTAGGATTCTATCTTAACCTTGACCCAACCCTAAGCCTAGTCTTAGTATATCTTTTGTGTTGCAGATCAAGGGAGCAGAAGACTCTTCATCAATAAGGAGGAGGAGAACTTCGGCGTTGTGCTTAACGGGACTCATCAACTTATTTGTAAGTATCCAGAGTCCAAAGGATACTTGTGATCATTTCTTTCTAGGATTGGGTCTTAAGTGGTTCTCACCCTTTAAAGTCCTCAAGGAGGCCTCCGGCGGGGGTGTACGTGGTGGGTGCATTGTGTGGACCCTTGCTCTGTGGAGAGCATAAACATCTGGTTAGGAGTGAACCAGTAAAACTCCCGGGTGCGTTGTGTGGACCCTTGCTCTATGGAGAGCATAAACATCTAGTTTGGAGTGAACTAGTAAAACTCTAGGTTTTAGGTGAACCTGTTAAAACCTTAGAGTTTAATGTCAAACATGTAGAAACCTCCATTTAAAGGTTGAAGGTGAACCTGATTTAAAACCTTAGGTTTGAGGTGAACCCTAGGAAACCTCCTTAGTGAAATCCGGTACACTTAAGGGTTGAGTGCGACAGCCGAGAGTGGAGTAGACTTATCGTCGAACCACTATAAAATGACTGTGCTTGTGATTGCTTTTCTATATGTGTGGTTCATGACAATGCATTCATATTCATATATCTGATCACATCTCACACACATACACAGTCACATCCAACATAGACTAAGTTGTATATTGCTATATCTTGATTAGTTTGTGATTGGATCCTCTACCTGGCTTGGAAGCTAGTTGAGTTATATTTAAGTAATCTTGAAATTTGCATACATGAAAGGATTAGAGTGATAGGATTTTTAATATAACTCATAAATCTTTAAAAAGTCTTATTCACCCCCTTCTAGGAGATATTGGCATATTCCGACTTCAACTTAAGTGGTCTTCACCGCTATTTCATTTGACATTCATGACATCGTCGTGCATAATCAATTGCATCCTTGAACATCGTAGGATAGTAATACCCCATTCAACGTATTCAATGAAACAAATTTCTACCAACCTGATAAGCTCCATATTGTTTAAAATGCGCTTCACCCAATATTTGATTCGCCTCCTTCGTATCCAAGCATCACCACAATACCTCGCTGTAGGATTTCTTATAAAGTTCCCCATTACACATAATGAATTTCTTTGCTCTCTGCCTTATTTGTATCCTTTGTGCGGGATTCTCCAGTAAGATATCATATTTGAGATAGCCCACAAAAGGTTGGCGCCAATCATCAATCGTGATCTCTAAACATGATACGAGAAGTACTTCAACAGTCTCGATGTCATCAGCAAGCGGTAAGAACTTCTTTCTTCGATTGTTACTTGCAGAGGGCTTCGATCAGAACAAACTAAGGCCGCAGCCAGACTGGCCAAAGCATCTGCTCTTGCATTTTCTGACCTAGGTATATGTTTGACTTCAACATCTTGAAATTTCTCCAAAAGCTGTTGCGCGTGGCGATAATATGGGAGGAACTCTTGCTTCCTTACTTCGAATTCTGTTGTGAGCTGGTTTACTGCCAACTTAGAATCGCTGAAAATTTGCAACGCCTTTATCTTCATTTCTTAAGCTATTTCCATCCCTATAATGAGGGCTTGATATTCAACCTCATTATTGGTGCATGTTGGGCCTAATGTGAAAGAATATGACAATAGATCACCTTGTGGGCTAATAAATATTACCTTAGCACCAGTTCCTGAAGTTCTGGAAGCACCATCAAAATACATCTGCCACGGGCCACATAGTTTGGTCATCATCACCTGTTTATCTGGGAAATCATCATTTATCATTTCGTCGTCTGACATAGGATGGGCTACCAATAAATCTGCCATTGCTTGTCCTTTTATTGTTCTTACCAGTTCATACGTGATTGCATATTCTGACAGTAGAAGCATCCATTTGGCCAACCTTGCCGATAGCATCAGCCTTGTCATTAAGAATTTCAATGTATCCACTCGCGAAATCAAAATTATATCGTGGGAGAGACAATAATGTCTTAATTTTTGTACTACAAAGATCAGATTTAGACACACTTTCTCGATAGGTACATAGTTGCATTCGGCTCCCACTAAAGTTCTACTCAGATAATACATCACAATTTCCTTCCCTTGCTCATTCGTTCATCCTAACAAAGCCCCTAATGAATTTTCTGAGGTATAAATATAGAGAATGAGGGGTCTACCTTTCACAGGCGCTGTCAATACTGGGGGATGTTTCAACAATTCTTTGATCGAATCGAATGCGTTTTGACATGACTGGTCCCACGTGAATTCTACTCCTTTCTTCATTAGATGATAAAACGGTTGACACCTTCCTGCAAGATTTCAAATGAAACGACGAATATATGCCAACTTCCTTGTAAACTTTTTAATTCCTTCAGTGTTTTCGGAGGTGGCATTTCTTGCATAGTTATGATCTTTCCCGGGTCAATTTCAATTCCTCGATGTCTAACAACGAAGCCTAGAAACTTTCCTAATGAGACACTGAACGCACATTTAGACGGATTCACCTTCAGTTGCTTCTTTCTGATACAGCGGAATACTAACCAGAGGTTCATAATGTTCTTCATGGTCATTTGATCTAACCACCAAATCATCTACATAACATTTGACATGTTTGTGCATCATATCTTGGAATATATTTTGCATTGCTCTCTGATATATTGCACCAACACTTTTAAGACCAAATGGCATGACTTTGTAACAGTAGATCCCCAATGAGGTTTTGAATGCCGTGGCTTCCTCATCTTCCAGAGCCATTCTTATTTGATTATATCCCACGTAACCATCCATGAAGGACATGACAACATATTTCATCATACTATTGATTAACAGCTCTGTAATTGGTAGCGGGAAGTCATGTTTGGGACAAGCTTCGTTCAAGTCCCTGAAGTCGACGCATACTCTAATTTTCCCACACTTCTTTTTCACTGAGATGATATTCGATATCCATTTGGGATACTTGACTTCCCTAATGAACCCAACTTTAATGAGTTTGCTCACTTCTTCTTCGATCAGAGGAATCGGCTCTAGATGGAATCGTCGTTGCGCTTGCTTAATTAGTCTTTCATCCTTAGAAATATTTAACCTATGCATTGCCACTGATGGTTCCAGACTTGGCATTTCAATATATGTTTAAGAAAAAACATCTTTATTCTCTTTCAAAATTCTCATATATCGGTTGGCTTCCTGTTTAGAAAGACCGGTGGTTATGAATATGTTCCAGGCTTCTTCTTTTGTTCTTATGTTTATTTCTTGCAAGCTATCAATCGTCAGTTGACCCCCATCTTCCATTTGTTTGGGAGCTACTTCAGGATGTTTTATCACTTCAATTTCCTATTCTTCTGTCGCCTCTATAGTGATTGTGTTTACTAAGGATTCCCTTCCCAATCCGCGAAATCTTTCCCTTTTCTTTTCATCAACCCCAACCGGGATTAAAATACCTTTTCCACCGTTTAAACCAACCGACTCTTCACAATCGACGCTCATATTCTTCATTATTCTTTTGCTAGCAGAGTTATACCTTTCCAAATCTTTAGGTGTCAATTTTACAGATCTCACCTTATTATCTCTCTTTGCTTCTACCTTTCCCTCTGACGCTACGTAGAATTCAATAGGTTCAGGGTTCTTCTTATTGGCCTCCACATGGAATCTCTTAGGCATAACTGAGAATGGTTTCTTCCTTTCGGCTTGCGGTAGTGGCATCGTATAATTTGCCTATAAAATTTCTAACTGCTCAAGCGATAGTAACGTCAGCGGAGGTTGTCCCGATTGTCTCAGATGTTTTGGTATGAAATAGAATTTTTGTTTCACCTTCTCTTTCTTAGACATCGCTATCTTTGCAATTCTGTTATGTGCCGTGATAGTATTATCTTTCACTATTTCGATATTATTGCTTTTCTCATCATATTTCCTGTGGCAAATTCGTCATAATAGCCGGCATCAGCAAAGAAAGATTCTTCCTCTGTATACAGTTTGTATCAGCCATCACCTTACACTGAATCCCGTCTTTATAATACTTAAAGCGTTGGTGAAGAGTTGACAGTACGATGCCATATTGATGCATCCAAGGTCTTCCCAGAAGGGGATTATATGTTGTTACTGCATCGATAACATGACAAATAACATCCCTTACTAGCTCCCCAATTTCTAACGTCAGCGTGATTTTACCGAGCACTCTTTGTCCATCTTGATTGAACCCTTATATCATCATCCCACTGGGGCGCAGATGAGAGCGGCGATATCCGAGTTCACTTAGCATCATTAGCGGCAATAGATTCACTGCAGACCCATTATCTCACATTATTCATTTTATTTATTTATTGCTGACATGGCCTTCAATCATCAGCGGTCTATTATGATCTTCACCACAGATTAAGTCTTCATTAGAGAAAGAAACAGCCGGCATACAGTTGTTTCATTCATTGTGTTCCATCTCTGTAAACAATGTTCTCCTGACATCACTATCAGATAGGGCCTGTATTAGACTATTTCTGAAATCTTCTGATAGCCATAGTGAATCATATACACTTATCCAAGCTAGTATGCCTTTTAAGTGACTCACTACATCATATACCATCCCTTTCACCTTATCTTTCCCTTTTTCTCTGGTAATGTCATGGCATTCTTTGTGTACCTCTTTCCTCATTACCTCTGCGTTCTACTTGTAGGGACTCATTACTCTCTTTCCGGAACGTATGTAACCACCGCAGCTTTACCCGTTCATTCAAGAGAATAATGATCACCCATCCTTCTGACGCAATTTGAATGTGTATGTTCCTGTGAAATATCATGTGCAATATTAGTTAGTATTTATCCGTAATTAAATTCTATTTTGGAGATGAAATGAAGGATGTTTCCACTGAGAGTCGCCATTTTGGCATCTTATAAGATATCAAACAATGATAAAATCCTCCAAGTAATCCTTAAATCATCATTAAATAAGGAAAGTTCCCCAAAAGAGTTGCCATTTTGTTTCGACCAGAAACAAAATGCATTTGATTTGGGGAAATTTCTTATTTAAAGTTGATAAAGATAAAATAAAGAGAATATTCATCAATTTTATTTTATTTGTGCTGAGTTCATTAACATCCTCTTCGTCCTTTTATTCCAAGATAGAATCTCTTAATAAAGAGAAAAATAGATAAGTCAAATATAATCAAAATATAAATTTTGGCAGCATTCCGGCCCATTTTCATCAAATCTCCAGGGGAGACGATTTGTGTGGGTTTTCTATACTAGGATCCCTTAGAAATATCTAAAATAGCCTAATCATCTATCAGAAATTTTAGTATAATGACTGCCCTAAAAAATATCCTGTGCAACTCATATGTGAGTTGCGCGGTTGATGAGTTGCGCGGTCACAGGCAACTTGCTAGTGCAACTCTCCTTCCTCCCTTCTCTCTGCCCCCAATACCTATCTAAGAGACTGACTTCCTGAACATCTCTCCCTCTAATGAGGGGGTAAGGGGTATTTATAGGCATCCGCACGTGTGAGTCCTCAACTCTTGTGCCATGCGCCCTACCCCGCATCACCAGATCCTCCTTCTTTGATGGAACCTACACGCCCCGACGTAACTCAGGTGAGTTGTACGAATCCGCGCAACTCAGGTCCCACACAACTCAGGTCTCGCGCAACTCAGGTCCCACACAACTTGTACTACTTTCCTTCTCCTTTTCGTGTCTTTCTCTAACTCTCTCTCTTATTTAATCATTTTTGGTACCCCAACAGTAGGTAATGATAAAATAAGAAAATAAACATTTTTTAAATACTCTTGTTAAATGCACAAATGAATTATGTAATTATGTATGCATCTTTCAATACAACACTCACTCATACATGACTTCAATGCCTATTTCGTAAACGTCAATACTCCCTCATCACGTGACTTTAACACCAAATCGCCACATCCTATCTAATGCAATACGATTGATTCATATGTTAGCCAAGTAATTATTATTAAGTTTCATTCATCCAACATATTGGCAAAGCTATAATATCGATGTTATATCACTAGTCCTTTTCTGGATCATGTGGCTCGTTGCGGCATGTAGCAGCTCCTCACTAGTGTCCCTTGATCTAAATTTAAGTATCACCCGTTTATATCACAAATTAATAATTCCAAATGTACGGAATGATACCTAAATGTATGAGGATCAACTCAGTATGAGTCGTCACCCAATATCGGGTATGATCACTCAATTCTAAGGTACAGGTTTGTCACATAAAACCAAAACATATAAAGGAAAGGGCTCGTCACCCAATTCCATTCATGCTCGGGTCATTCGAACGGTACTCTGACACGGAATCATCGGTCAGGTAATTTGACGGGGGTCGTTCGAACAATGGTTTATTACCTATATTAGTGCTCACTGGTCACTATGAGGAGACTCGTCACCCCAACATAGGTCGACAGCTCGGACACGGTGTCCCATATCACCATGCCCGACTCATGAGTCTTACGGGGATCATATCACATTAAGAGTTATAAATGGAGCATCCATTAGGAATAAAGTATCCTAGATTCAATTTGGTTGTGTTACAAATTGTGAGCATACATGATCAGTCAGCTAATGGACTAATTTGATTGACCTTAGAAAATCTCGGTGCCACCAGCATTGGGTGCAATGTTGAGGGTGAAATATTACATATTATCCCCCAATTATATCTTGGTTTTATGAATATGATACTTGTAAGACCCCGTCATTCCGTACAATTCTCTATGCCTATGTACACGATGATCGATACCCTTGGTGAGACCTAAACGAGCCGTGTATAATATACACCCGACTGACCAAAACCCTAAGACTTTGAAACCTATTTCATATCGATCGCCCCATCACCGCAATCGCAGAGGTACCGTCCGTACATTTATACAACACTCCATTAGTGAGATACACCATGAAGATTCGTTAGTGTATCATGTGTTCATGATACCATAAACTCTATTCTACAAATGCGCACAACACATGCTCGCACACATGCACCATACCACACATGGGTGCGAAAATTCTACCCATGTGTGTGATGTCACACACCCATACCCCTCACCCCCCTCTCTCTCTCATGTGTACCCCAAAGTCAACTCTTCTCTATACCATATCCTATGCATGATGTCATCACACCATGCCATCCCATGCCCCTTTAATCCACCATTAATTCCTAATCATGCACAAATTTCCATAATCCTAGCTTAAGCTAACATTAATCACATTAACCTAACCTATCCACATTTTTATCCATTTCTCTACATATACCCCTCTATCCCTTAGCGTTTTCACCATTTTAATACAATAAGGAGAGAGAGAGAGAGAGAGGAGTGATCTTGGTGGGCCACCATCAACTCCAACAATCCTATCCCTTCCATCCATCTAATCCATTAAGGTGAGTACACCCTCCTCACTCATTCTTATTTTGTTTTTCTTGTGTTTATGTATGGTGGAGATGGTGTTGATGATAATGATATGATTAATGCTGTTGATGCATAGGAGAATACATATAAAAAAATAATAAAAATAAATTATTATATACTTTATGTGGGACCCATTGATAAGGCCCCACTAGAATTTTGTATGCCATCCAAACCATCCAAGTGTGGCCCATTGGGCTGGCCACACATCGATGCACACATGTGCACATAACTCCATAAAAAAATGGGAGGACACTAATTGCTTCCAACGTCCAGAGGATGCTACAACAAGCAACGTCCCAACTGTTAAAACAGAAGGGAGGGCTGTGGGACCACAACCCCCCCACCCCCCCCCCCCCCCCCCAATGATGTATGTATTTAATCCACACTGTCCATTCAATTTTCCAGCTCATTTTAGGCCTTTAGCAGAAAAATGAAGCCAATCCAAATCTACGGTAGGCCACACCATCAAAAGATTCATGTTAATAGTGATATTTACTACCAAACTGTTAGGGTCTGCTGTGATGTTTTCATGCGTCTAAATATATTGAATATTAGGCTCATCGGGTCTGTCACGAGCAATAGAATCCAGTAGACAGGATGGACTGGATCGTCCTCACGTGGGTGCCCCCTATGAAAAACCATCAGAACTATATATATATATATATATATATATATATATGAAAGGGGCTGGACGCCCCTTGCTACTAATGTCCAGTGTCTAGAGGCCGCTACAACATCCTGATGCTGGACGATTAGCAGGGACGATGGGTCCCACCACAGGTCCCACCTTGATGTGTGTTGAACATCTACACCATGTGTTTGATGGGTCCCCTCTAGATAATGGGTTATCCCAAAAAATCAGTCGTACACGGAACTCAGGTGGCCCACACCATCTAAAATCATGTTAAGACCCGATAAATTAGTAAGTTTTGTGGGTTCGATCATGAGGTATGCCTTATATCCAAACTGTTTATCCATTTGGTAAGCTCGTCTTAAGGCTTGAGGAAAAAAATAATAAGACAGATCTAACTATTAAGTGGTCCACACTACAAAAAGCAACAGGGGATTGAACGTCTAACATTAAAACCCTTTTTGGGTCACAGAAGTTTTAGATCAATATGAAATTTGTTTTTCCTCTTAATTCAGGTCATTGTGACCTTATAAACAGATTGAATGGAAAATAAACGTTATGGTGGGCCCTGTAAATTATTTAACGGTGAAATCATTATCTCCACTACTATTTGTGGTGCGGTCCAGATAATCTTTGGATATGATTAATTTTTTTGGATAATGCTCTAAAATGATCTTTAAAAATAGATAACAGTGTATATATAATAAATACATCACTTTGTAACTTTGTTCTCCTTGAACCGTTCGTACAACTCAGAGCTCGAGCATATAAAAGCACTTGTTAGGGGTCCACCTAAAATTTGGATGCATCGAAACTTAGATTGACCCCTCAACCAAGTGGGACACACATAGTGGTTGGGTTGGATTTATGAACCACGTTTTGGTGGGCCTAACAAATGATTATGAGCGTTTTAATGGAGGGTAACCCTCTCAACTTTTATGTGTGGTGTGGTCCACAAGAGCCACAGATTGACTTGATTTTAAGCCCCAGGCCCACCATGGATTGGTGGCCCATTAATTATGCAAAAATGGATTGTTTCCAATGTGATATGCGAATGGCCCTGATCTTTGTTAAAATTACTATATATTGTCGGCGTAGAACATGTGACTATGCGGTGTGTGGACAGCCTAAAATTGATACAACTATGATGAATGCATAGCCCAAATCTTATGATTATGTGCTACTTAGGTGACCACTAACATGTGAACTTACAATCCCTAACCATGGAATTCAGTGATGCTCAGGCAACCTCTAAGCCATTTAAACTTGTAATGTACATGATGTCTTAAACCAGGTGAAATTGTGCGGCATAAGTGGATTACCACCACATGATCATGTGATGTGTTATCTACCCTAATTTATGTGGGATTAGGTTACTGCCCGAGATTAGATAATTATATAATGAGTGGACAACCCTTGATCACTTGACAGTTTGGTTAGAGTGCGGCCCTAAATAGTAGGATCATATGACATGTGTTTAAACTCGAAAACATGTTTAATTATAACAAATGTGTATACTCTAGTCGTGTGAGGGTGTGATATACGTGTTTTGCCCCTTAATCATGTGGGCATGTGACCTATGTATGGCCACTTAATCATAGGCAATGATGGAGTATATGTGGTCATCTAACTGTATAAATGCGAAATATGCATAAGGCCACCTAACCATATGAAATCAGGTGGCATTGGTGGCCACTCAATGATATGACCACATGCTTATGAGCATAGGCATGGCCACTCGAATCATGTATAATCAAATTGTACGTGTGGATTTTCTAAGTCATGTGAATTATGATGTACAACTTGATGATAAAGTGGACCTCAATTTGGTATAGCATGACATAATTATGGACCTTATATTATGCTCATTAATAAGGTCGAAGTAAGGACCGCTAAACTATATGTGATGTGATTAAATGTGGCCCTTGGTCCGCTCATCATGTAACACTAAACCTGGATTATTAGCCATGTGAAGTGTGGGGCAGTCGTCACCTAAGACTTAGTTAATGTAGTGTAACGTCGTATTCGTATGTCGGACTGTGATTTTTCAACAATTCTTGGATGTTTTGAAATGTGGACACTAAACCATGATAGTGATCACATATACACTAAAACCATGCGAAATTGTGGAACTATACACTTGACCATGTGAAAGTTTGATCAAGTGAATGTTACATTATGTGAGTTATGGTGTTATGAGAATAAGTGATCTTGTGATCTCGAATCTTTAATAATGTGGGTAGAGCACTATTTTTGTGGCTACTTGACCATGGGAACTTAGATAATTGAATGACCACGAGACGGTATAGACTTATGATAATTATGTGGTCACTTGGATTTGTGAACTATACTAATTGCGAAGCCTCTTAGGCGTGTGAACTTAAGATGTGTGTCAGATTGATTTGTTAGACCTAATCTGTTGATGGTATAAGACAACTTTGTAGTCCCTAATGATGTGTTCACTAGAATGGTTAGCTCGCCAACCTTAAGGGTCATCTTAAGAAAATGCCTTATTGACCCATTAGTGCCATTCATATTGGGCCTATGTTTGTGCCTCTTGGTAAGTGCATGAGACTCATGATGTGTGTATGCCAAGTTGCATTTGGACCTCATGAATGAATTGTGATTGAAGTCCTTGAATAGATTGATAGTGGAGATTAGATGAGCCACCCAATAAGTCAGAAGATTAGGATGTGGCGACCCACTAACCAGCCCATTCAAGTGTGGCAATGAACTGGGCCTTAGTCCACTTGAGATGATAACTAGACTTGTTGAGTGTTGGATTGAAATCAAATTATGAATGTGGCGATAACATGTGTGCGGTGATTATGTGATGTGATATATGTAGCTTGATGCAATGATTGTGTGTTATAATGCTAGCTTATGTTCAAATGCTTGGATCTTTATATGTGGATTTGATACATGTTATGGTATGTGCATATTCATTGCACATGTTTGACATACAGTCTGTTGTGGTGACACTATATGAGATTTTGGCCATGCGATTGGTGCCGAGTGATGGATTGATCCTAATTGTGCTGTTATGTGGTTGGTGCACATTTGTGACATGGAAGTGTGGACACTTGCATAGCCCCATGATCATGAGGGAGAGTGCACATTATACCACTGTTTTGCCATGATGGTACCGTGATCATTTTTTATTAGTCTAATGTTATTTATGCATATTGCATCTGTATGCACACATACATGTACATGCATCATGGATGAGGAGTGCATCGTGTGCATAGTTTAATCATGCAGAGATCATATACATGTGGTAGAGGGTGTTGGTGCAGGGTGCACATGATGGAATATGTGGTAGAGGATGTTGGTGCGGGGTGCACATGATGCAGTATGTGTAGATGTTATCTGGTCTGAGAGACTGTGGGCACAGTCCCTGGCTTAAAGTCCCTAAGCGAATGTATCGGGCACAGTCCCTGGGTTGAAGTCCCTAAGCGAATGTATCGGGTACAGTCCCTGGGTTGAAGTCCCTAAAGCTCACTTGATGCTACATTGTGATTTATGTTTATACCGATGCTAATATTACATGTATATCCTTTTCACAATGAGCGTGGTCATAGATCATATTTGGTTAGAAGAGGAGCTCGATTGGTATTAGGGTTGCCTCGTATGCATACATGGCTTACATGCATAGCATTGCTTGAGTCCAATTATACTACATAGCATGCTTGTGGATTATCATTGCATTTTGCATAGATCCTCATGAGATGGATTGAACACCATAGCAATATCGTGGTTATATTGATGAGACCACTACAGCGGCATCGTGGTTTGTATTTATGGACACTGAAAATTTGGGTTTCTTATATTGTATCCCAAACCACTAGGTGAAATTCCCTAGACCTCGAGTGGTACCCTCGAGCCTCATCGTCAAGACCAGGTAGATGTCATGGGTCACTTGGTCCAAAGACCATAGTAGACCTGACTC
The DNA here is from genome assembly GCA_030180095.1 of Magnolia changhungtana. Taxonomy (NCBI): domain Eukaryota; kingdom Viridiplantae; phylum Streptophyta; class Magnoliopsida; order Magnoliales; family Magnoliaceae; genus Magnolia; species Magnolia changhungtana. The sequence goes on from JASAUF010000554.1 coordinate 1,239,952, forward strand.
CCGTCGACACGGTCGAGTGAGAAGAGGTTTGGCCACCCCTAGCTGAAGAGTTGGAGTGAATGTGGTTGGGTTTGACCAGCCTCCGAAATGGGTCCACTACCGGCATGTCAGGTGGGCATTGGCATGGCTATAGATCCCTTATTAACAGGGCGGGTATGCGAAGCCTCTATTCAACAAGTTTCGGACTTGCTCTGGATACTATGCCCCAGTGATTCCTATTGATGATAATTATATTGTGATGTGGACTTTTAGAGGAGGATTTGCATGCTTGCAAACATCCAACATACATTTGCATATCATCACTTGCATTGCATCCTATCCTCTTGGCTTTATGCAACATTACTTGGTCACTATGCTTCAGCTTGTGTACTCTGATTTTGATTGTTACTATAAGCTTGTACACTACGCACACACGAGTGTACTCACTCGGCTTATTGCCTAAGCCTCCTATTTATCATTTTTTTCAAGGCATGATTAGCTTAGAGGACATACCTTTCTCGATGCATTGTATCTATTTTGTGATTTGGTAATATTGATGTTGTGTACCTTTTGGAAAGTATTGTACTTGTAACCATCAGGATTTATAATGGAGATTGTAACTTGGTATTATGATCATAGATCTTTACGCTCAAGATTATTATAAAAAAATTCAGTAAAAAATCTTCCTTGTGGTGCACCGAACTTGGGACTTGGTGTATAAAAGTCGAGTGCCGGATTCGAGGCATCACGAAAATTGTCCATCCCTGAATTTGGGGCATGACAATATTGCTTAATGTCCTATTTTATTCATGTTTGTGTTGCAAGGTGAATTTAAGAGCTTGGTTGGAAAAGGTGCTAAAAGCATGAATTTGATGCTCAAAGATCACCAAGGCAAAGAATGGATCTTAGGAGATAAAGATTGAAGATTTCAAGGTCCCCAGATTTAAGAAAACTAAGTGGAGAAGGAAAGAAGTCAAAAGAACAAGTATAAAATTAACATTAACTGTGTCATTGATTATCGTTTGATGACATCAAAGGCACATTCAATGACATCGAACACAGGTCGACGACATCGAATTTATGAATGAAAATCAAGTTAGTCGTTGGACAATTGACGACATTTTTCGATGACTCGAGGACTTATTCGATGACTTGAAGCCTTGCTCAATGATATCGAAGCCAGTTCGATAATATTGAATTTTTTATGAATTTTCGGTAAAACTCGTTGGACTGTTTTGGACGCATTATCGATTTCTCGACCAACACTTGATGACATCGAAGATACCTTCGATGACATCAAAGGTAGGTTCGATGACATAGAAGATTACGGAGTCCGGACGAAGTTACACAGCGTGGAAAAAACATGTAGAAACATATGCAGAGTTGCATAGAATTACATGGAGTGTGTAAATTTGATGCAGTTTCTGAATTTTTCCAAGTCTGTGCGGAACGAGGTGTTACACAACTATAAATAGGAGTCCCCAGGGCATCCCTGGGCATCTATCTAGGGTTTGAAGGAATGAAGCACAAGGGCGGAGAGGCGTCGCCAAGTATTTTTCTTCTTTCTTCCTTAGTTTTTCATGCTTTCTTCTAGGGTTTTAGATCCAATCATGTCTATGGTTGGCTAAACCTCTTAGCTAGGACTAAGAGGTGAAGCTTGTAATGTGATGGGATGTTTCTATTTCTTTAATTCATGTTTATGTTAAACTCTCCATGATTATAGTTTAATATTTAAGGAATACTTTCGGTTTTTAATGGTTTATTGTGACTCAAATTACAGTAGATCTGCAACAGCTTTGAGTATCTTCTTTTCATGTAGTGAGATTGTGAAGTTAGTAAGTCCTATTGTTCACCATTGTCCCTTGGGCATGGTTGAGTGATGGAATCCCTTCTAACCTTCACAATTCTCTTATATTGGTTGTGGAATTGGTATATCTTGTTATTTACTATTGTCTCCTGGGCATGGCTAGGTGATGGAATCACTTCCAATTCTCACAACTCTCATCCATTGAGAATTAGGTCAAAGGAAGTTCAGATTTGATCTTAATTGTTATATCTTCCAACTGGACAAGATAGTACTCTGATTCTGATTGTGTTCATGAATCATGCATAGATCTCCCTGATTGCTACAAGTAGATCCTTGTAAACCCTAGTTCCCACCATTAAATTTACAAGTTTTAGTTAAACAATTCATAATTACTCTCTCTACACTTTCAGATTTAGATTTATATCTTCTTCTAGTTATACTTCTAGTTGCTTTCAAAATACACACAAGATTAGTCCTTGTGGATTCGACCTTGGTCTCACCGAGATTATTACTACTCGCGACCCTACACTTGGGGTTGTGAACAAGTTTTTTGGCACCGTTGCCGAGGACTAATGGTTGCATTTTTTTGAGATTAACTAGTTTTGGAATTAGTTTAAGATTAGGGTTTTTTTACTTTATATTTTTAAGTTAGGGTTTTTTCTGAATTATTTTAGAAACTAACTTAGCTTTCTATTTATAGGTTTAGAAACTTTCTTTTTCTGTTTTTAGAAACTAATTTACTTTCTAATTTTAGGATAGAAACTTTCCTAATTTGTTTTTAGAAACTAATATTTATTTTTTAGAAACTTTCCTAATCCATTTTTAGAAACTAATTTCCTTTCATTTTTCTGTTTTTAGAAATTAACTTACTTTTTATTTTTAGAAACTTTCCTTTTTCTTTTTCAGAAATTAGGTTGCTTTCCTAGTTCTTTTTTAGAAACTAATTCACTTTCCTTTTTCTTCTGCTAGATCCCAATATAGAAACTTATAATTTGGTAACTTCTTTCTAATTCTCTTTCCTTTTATTTTTATTTCCCTCTTTCTTTTTAGGTTTAGGTTAGAGCCTGAAATTGAGGATTGAGAGTGTTTCATGCCCAAGTGGGTCCATGATAACACTTGATGCCTCTTAAGTGAAGGAGGATTAGTTGAGGGGTTATCTATCTATGACAGGATTAGACACCACTCGAGATCCACAGAGTTAACCGAAGTTTTGACTGTCAATCAACCTCTAAATCTACCTCAACCTAGGGTTGAGGAAATCTAAGAAGAGAATAAGGTGCATCAAGCACCCCTTCCTCATATTTTACGAGACTATTTACAACCAACAGAGGTAAGCATGCCCTCATGCATGGTTTTTCCAGAAAATACAGGACATATGGATATCAAGTCAGGGGTGATCCAACTTATCACACCCTAAACTCAGAAACCAGGTTCACAAAATTCCCAATCGCTGAATCCGACGCTGACACCTTCCGTAGTACCCCATTCTTGGCTCCCAACAGCCATATGCCAGATTTCGATCCTGGGATCCTACGAGAAGGATTTTCAATATGATTTTTTTAAGGGGCATAACCACAAGCATAGCCAAGTCACAAACAACAACACTGCATATCTACTATAATAAAAACATTTGAGTACAATGCAGAAAGGGAAATACAAGTATATCAAAACTCTAGAAAGATTGCCACACGCTTCTGCCTGAGCACAGCTACGTCCTCGCGTCACCTACACACAACGGTCGTGCATAAGCTTACTACGAAGCTTAGAGGGTGGTGTATGTGTGTGTAATGCATGTGTTAATCATACAAATATCAAAGTAAGAGAAAGTACTGGTTAAGTTCATGAATGTTGTCAACCATACTAAGGCTATGCAGTGCAAGGCCTACGTGGTCAATGTCATATGTAAGATACAACGCAAGCATGTCAGTCCTCATCGAGTCCACATGTCAATACAGTTCATCTCTGGAACATCACCAGGGTGTAGTACACTTGTAACGACTCAAAAAATTTCGTACAAAGACCTGAGTACTACCTCAGGCAAAAATCACTTAGGATCAAATCCTTTAGGAATTAGATAAAGGTAACTAAGTGCTAAACTAGATTAGCTACGAAATCCACTTGATCCACTTTAAATACGATCTGCAAGACCTAAAACTTGTAGAATCATTGCCGCTAGGTTACCCTGAAATCTAGGATCAATCTCATTACCCAGTTTCTCTCGGGAGCACATTGAAACTTCGTATCGGATCTGGACCGTACGTCGAAAGTCCGAATAATACGAAGTTATATAATTAGGACCGCCTTGCTGGGCTTAACAACCATCTCGAAAATCAAATCTAAATAGTGTCCCGGGGCTATTCGCTTGAGCCTGGAGTGAAGAGTGTGAGAAAACATGGATTTCTTTAAAAATTAAATCTAATTTAAGTAATTTGAGACCTGTCTCTTGCGGGCCTGATATAAGCAATCAGACTATTAGAATCTGACCCAAATACACCCTCAGATCAGGGAAAATTTCATACACATGCCTGTGTACTTCTAACCCTGATCGAGTTCCAGTGACCGTTAAACTGAAACTGGTATGCCACGTGTGATCTGGGAATCTGACTAGAATGAAAACTTAACTCGACCTAGATCCATGGTCAGGGAGCTTAAGTCTGACTTTTGGCTCAAGGGGGGTGTTAGTGCTATGATTTCATATTCCTTTGGTTGTCAAATTTTGTAGTGCCAAAACCTATATGTCTTGTACTTCTTGTGTTTCTTGTTTGTGACTACACACTGCTTCAAGACAAGATCATGAATGAAGAATGTTTTCAAGCCAAGATCATAAATGAAGAATGTTTGCAAGACATGTCATGGATGAAGTCTACAAGAATAGAAGACTTCAAGTTTGCTTCTAACAAATTCAAGATTAGAAGACTTCATCAAGACAAGTCAAGAAAGTACCAAGCTCTAGAAAACCGCCAACTCGATTTAAGCTTCTCTTTCAAGATCATCTGAGAATACAGACTTTCAAGACTTCAATGTTCATCTCACTTCAAGGTTTGTTTGACCTGAGATTGACCTTAGGTTGGTTTGTATGATAGGTCATTCTGGATACATAATCCGAATATTTTAATATGTTTGTTATGACTGTTCTAAGACCAGTCCTAGAAATCTTAAGACCAGTCCTAGCTTTGCTTTGACCAGTCTTAGGTTTCTCAGGACCAGTCCTAGGTAGTTACAGATTTTCAAATTTTCGTGGTTGTCCTTCGACCAGTCTTGGACTTGCTTCGACTAGTCCTGGGAAGTCCTACGACTCATCTTTCGACCGGTCATAGTCCTACGACTCGAACTCCAGCGACCTGTCTATGGTCCTACGACCAGTCGTAGGTGACTCACGACCAGTTGTAGGTGGCCCACGACCGGTCGTAGGTTACCTAAGACCGGTCGTGAGAACAACCAATCTAATCCCGCGAAAATCTTTTAAAATCTTTGAAGCTACGACCGGTCCTAGGGATCCTAAGACCAGTCGAAGATGGGATTTTTCAGGCTATAAATAATGCATGAATTTCAAAGTTTATTCATTCCATTCCATTCAATTCAAGCAAGTTAAGGCTATACTCTAAGATAAGTTGTAATTATTTTTTTAAGCTATTGTGCATATTTAATATTCCTTTTGATAGCATTATTCTATTATGATTTTGATCCACATTCCAATCTCATTTAGAAAAGAGGAATTTGTGATATTCCTTCTTCTGGGATCAAAATCAAATAGACCTTGCTCTTCTTGATTTAATCTAAAATTAATTAGACATAGAACCATTCTTTAAGTGAGTATTGGACATTGAACGGCGTATCATACATCTACTCCGATTGGTTCTACTGGGCTACTTCAAAAGGAGATCCAGGTATTTTACTTTGTAATTTACTTTCTCTGGTTTTGTTTAAGATTTTCCAGAAAAATCTCATTGTATTGGTTATTTGAGGAGAGCCAGAAAACTCAGACTATGGGGGTTTTTGGATTGTGTAAGCTCGAGATAAAAAAGACACAATTGTGAAGGTTTTTGGTGAACCTGTGAAAACCTATTTTGAGAGTGCATGCTAATATCCCCTGTGTGAGGATATTAGGAGTGGAGTAGCATTCTGTGTGGCTGTTGGCTAACAGTTGGTGAACACAGGCGAACCACTATATATCGTTGTGTTGTGGATGTGCTTGATTTCTTTATTCATTTATTCCTTCATTATTGTGGATTGCTTTTGTGGATGAATGTTGTAATTTTCATTTCAAGCAAGTGTGATTGAATGGTGTAATAACTTAGGATTTATTTCGGTAAGTTATTCTTGATTTATTTTCCATATCATTTGTGATTGCTAGATTGTTCTAGAAATAAGGTTGTCCTACCATAAGCCATTGGTTTTTGGTGTAAGGTTGCCCTTAGAACTGATTTAGTATCATTCTCATATTTCATGTGCTTTGAGATTGTTATTATTTCAGCATTGTTATTTATATATTTTATTATTCCGCTGTTTTAAGTTTTATTTGGCATCGCCCTATTCACCCCCCCTCTAGGGCATATAGCTAGGCCCTTACAAGTGGTATCAGAGCCAAATAGCTCATGCTTATTGCTTATTTATTGGATTTATTTCCTGAGCTAACGATCTAAGCTATATTAAGATGTCAAATTTTGATAGCCTATCTGTCACTAGGCCACCACCCTTTAATGGCACAAACTATGCCTATTAGAAAGCAAGGATGAGAATCTTTCTCAAATCCATGGATGAAAGTGTGTGGTGCCACTGATGAATGGATGGAAACAACCTATCACTGAAGTAACTGATGAAGATGGTTCAAAATCAATGAAAGTAATATCTTATGCCCTTTAGACCACACTTCAGAAAAGTGAGAGTAGTGCCAATGCAAAAGCATTAAATGCAATTACTTGTGCATTGTCACCAGATGAATTCAAAAGAATCATCTCGTGTGAAAATGCTAAACAAGCATGGGATCTTTTCGAAATGACACACGAGGGTACATCAATTATCAAGAAATCTAAAGTCCAACTCACAACTAAATTTGAAGAAATTCATATGGAGGAGAATGAAATGTTTATGGACTTCTACACTAGATTGAATGACATTGTAAACTCAATGTGGGGTCTTGGTGATAGAATTCCAGAAAGTAAAGTGTGTGCAAAGATACTACGCTCACTTCCTGAACGGTTCAATTCAAAAGTAACCGCGATTCAGGAAGTTCGTGATACGGATAACATGAGGGTTGAGGAACTAGTTGGTTCTTTACAGACCTACAAATTGAACTTTAAAGCTCCAAAAGGAAAATCAATTGCTCTCAAATCATCTAAAAATATTCCACAAGAGAGCACTTCAGACTTTGAAAATTCTGAAGATGATATGACACTTTTTGTAAAAAGGTTTTATAAAATTTTCAAAAATAAGAAAAAAGTAGATTTTCAAAAATCAAACGATAAGAGACAATCTAAACCTAGAGCTCAAAAATCCTTGAAAGATAGTCAATGTTACAACTGTCAAGAGTATGGGCACTTGGCTAACAAATGTCCTAAAAAGTGCAAATCAAAAAGGAAGAGTATGTTGGCTACTTGGGATGAATCATCTTATTCGGAATCCTCTTCGAAATCAGAAGATTCCGAAAACGAGTCGAGAGATGATATTAAAGCCCTTATGACTCTAGCCAAAGTCACTTTTTCAGATTATGATGAAGTAACTAGCGAAGAGAATCTGAATAGTGATTGCAACAATGAATATGATCTTCAGGATGCATATAATGCCCTTTATAAGGAGAGTTGTAAAATTTTGTCAAGCCTAAATTACAAAAGGAAAAATTTTCTAAACTTAAAGAAGATTATGAGTCTCTTGTTTTAGAAAAATCTCATATTTTTTATTTTTTTGAAAAAACAAAATGTGATTTAAAAATCAAAACCTCCCAAGTTGATGATTTGAAATCTGAGAACGAGAAACTCAAAAATGAAGTAGCTTCTCTTTTGAGTTTGAAAGACACTTGGAGATATGCCCAAGGTGATCCTAAATTAGAAAAATTGTTATCCGGATCAAGAAAATGTGGCGATCTATCCGGGTTGGGCTATGATAAGAATACCTCTCCTAAACAAAAGAATTTTGCTCCTAAGTTTGTGAAAGGAGAGTCTTCGAACTCAAAAGTAAAGAATACTTATCAAGGTCTTCCAAAAAATTCGAGGACCCTTCAAAAACTGAAAAATAGTTATGCCAACTTCAATCTTCAAAACCGAAATCCTTTGGTTAAAAAGATTATTGATCTTCTCAAGGAGCTATTGAAATTTAACTCTATAGGTCATTCGTATAACAACAGACAGAAAAAGTCTAACTACACTCCTAAACCCAAAACAGTACTGAAATGGGTTCCTAAAGTTGGCTGCTTGGTTGCCCACACTGCTTTCAAATCTACAAGCCATTCAAAGTGGTACCTAGACAGTGGTTGCTCCAGGCATATGACAGGCGACAAAGCTTTATTCACCGATCTAAAAGAGAGGACTGATGGGTCAGTCACTTTTGGTGATGGAAGCAATTGCAAAATCATTGGCCAAGGTACGGTTCAGCTTTATAACCTTCCCTTATTTGAAAATGTTTTATATGTTGAGGGCTTGAAACACAACCTACTGAGTATATCTCAGATATGCGGCAACAACCATAATGTAAAGTTTTCTAATCAAGGTTGTGAGATTATTAATAAAGAGGGTTCTGTTATATTAACTGTCGCAGAACTTCAAAACCGCTACATCGTTAGTGATGCTAGCTCATCTACTTAATCGTGTTACATGGTTCATACTGATGAGATTGAATTATGGCATAAACGCCTTGGACATGTACACTACTGGAACTTGTTTAGATTGAGCAAAAGAGAACTTATAAGAGGTCTACCCAAATTACAAAAAGTAGACAAAATATGTGGTGAATGCCAGTAGGGCAAACAGATTAGGAGCTCTCACAAGAAAGTGAACTCTAATACCACATCTAGACCTCTCGAGCTTCTCCACATGGATCTCATTGGACCAACCAGAACGGAGAGTCAAGGTGGCAAAAAATACATCTTGGTTATCGTAGATGACTTTACTAGATTCTCTTGGGTATCGTTCTTAAAAGACAAATCTGAAACCCTAGATAAAGTAAAGAAGATCATCAAACGATCCAAAATGAAAAAGGTTCTCAAGTTTATAAGATCCGTAGTGATCATGGATCTGAATTCGAAAATAGTAGTTTTGAGAAATTCTGTAACGATCAGGGAATATCACATGAATTCTCTGTGCCAAAAACTACTCAACAAAATGGTATAGTTGAGAGAAAAAATAGAGTGCTTCAGGATATGGCTAATGTCATGATGAATAGTATGAAGCTTTCCAGAAATCTTTGGGCTGAAGCAATTAATACTGCCTACTACATTATTAATCGTGTTTATACTAGTAAATCTGAAAATAAAATTGCTTATGAGTTATGGTTCGAAAAGAAACCTACTGTCAAATACTTTCGAATTTTTGGCAGTAAGTGTTACATTTTACGTGATTGTGAAAATTTGGGAAAATTTGATACGAAGAGTGATGAAGGTATTTTCCTTGGATATTCCTTAAACAGTCGAGCCTATAGGGTTCTAAATAAAAGAACAGGTGTGATTCAAGAGTCCATCAATGTGGTCATTGATGATCATTTGAATACACTTGCTCCGAGTTCAGATGATGATGAAATTCTTATAATTGACAATCAAGATACCTCATTGACTCAATCTGAACCTAGGACTGTCAAAGATCATCCAATTAATCAAATCCTTGAAAACCCTCTCACTGGAGTTCATACACGCAAACAACTTGAAAACATACGTAATTATGTTTGTTTTACATCCCAAATAGAACCGGTCAATGTAAAAGAAGCTCTATCTAACGAAAATTGGATAGTAGCTATGCAAGATGAACTTAATCAATTTGTTCATAATAATGTCTGGTATCTTGTTCCTAGACCTAAAGATAAATACATTATTGGAACAAAATGGATCTTTAAAAACAAGTCTGATGAACTTGGAAATATTATACGAAACAAGACTGGACTGGTTGTACAAGGTTACACTCAGATTGAAGGCATCGATTATGATGAAACCTTTGCTCCAGTCGCTCGCCTTGAATCTATCAGACTTTTTATTTCCATCGCTTTCTTTAGAAAGTTTAAAATTTATCAGATGGATGTAAAGAGTACCTTCTTAAATGGCGATTTACATGAAGAAGTTTATGTAGAACAACCTTCACGGTTTGAAGACCCCAAGCTTTCTGATCATGTATTTCGTCTCAAAAAGGCTCTCTATGGTCTGAAACAAGCGCCCAGGGCATGGTATGAAAAATTGACTAAATTCTTACTTAGTCATAGTTTTCAAGTGGGAAGTGTTGATAAGACGCTATTTGTTAAGAAACATAATAATGAGATTTTAATGGTTCAAATCCATGTAGACGATATTATTTATGGATCAACTTGTTTTAACATGTCTATTAAGTTTGAAGAGTTGATGAAATCAAGATTCGAAATGAGCATGGTTGGTGAACTAAATTACTTCCTAGGGTTACAAGTAAAACAACAACCTAATGGAATCTTCATTTCTCAAACCAAGTATGCTACAAACTTGGTTAAAAGGTTTAGATTTGAGAACGGTAAAAATTTTGATACTCCTATGAGTACAACCTTGAGACTCTCAAAAGACTCTACATGTAAAGATGTAGATCCTAAGCTATATCGTAGTATGATTGGTAGTTTATTATATCTAACTACTAGTAGACCTAATATCGCTTTTAGCATTGGTATTTGTGCGAGATATCAGTCTAATCCTAAAGATTCACATCTCACTGCTGTTAAACGGATTATTAGATATGTCGCAAGTACAACTAATTTGGGTCTTTGGTATCCTTTTGATACTAATGTTAAATTAGTGGGTATTGAGATCTTGACAATTTGGTAATATTGATGATAGAAAATCAACCAATGGCGGTTGTTTTTACATTGGAAACTGTTTGGTTTCTTGGTTTAGCAAGAAGCAAAGCTCAATATCGCTTTCCACTGCTGAGGCTGAGTATATCGCAACAGGATATGCATGTACTCAACTCATATGGATGAAACGCATGTTAAGCGATTATGGAATTAATCAAGATTCAATGATCTTACATTGTGATAATTCCAGTGCTATCAATATTTCTAAAAATCCAATTCAGCATTCGCGTACTAAGCATATTGACATTAGGTATCATTACATTCGTAAATTAGTCGAAGAAAAAGCTATCTCTTTGAAATATATTCCAACCGATGTCCAACTTGCTGATATATTTTCTAAACCGCTCGACAAAAGCAGGTTTACTAAAATGAAATTTGATCTTGGTATGTGCATTTTAAATTGAATATACTTGTCTGCATGTATCATAGTGTACTATATTTTGAATTTTTATGGGTATAAATTTCAATTTTTGCATAAAAATATTTATTTTTGTTGATGCTCGACTGGCCCTTGCTATACTCGACCGGTCGTAGACTGCACTCAACCGGTCGTGGAGATCGTGAGTATCTTATAATTTGGAGAAAATCACTTTGTTCTTCATTTCCTCTTCTTCCTTCGACGAGTCATGGCTCGACCAGTCTTGAGAGTTCGTGATTTTCTTCAAGATAAGTCATTTTTCTTCATTTTTATTGAAGATTTATGCTTTCTATGCTTTGATTTGCTTATTCCATAAGCTAGATCTCGTCTTTTGTTGATTTTTTTAGGGTTTCCTCTCTAAAATTTCTGATCTAGAGAAACCCACCACTTCTAGTGGTCTTTATGCTTGCTCCTTGGTAAATCTTGTTGAAAATGGATGTTAGAGGGAAAAAGAAAATATCCTGTGGTCCATCTTCATATAGATCTACATCTATAACAAAACAGCACCTTCGGTCACCCGAAGATGATCCCAATGATGTACGGGATTTATGTAGCCGTAAAGTTATTGTTGAGCATCTTGTAAGTCTCAATCACATTGAACAATTTGGGATTGCCCCTCTCCTTGAATCTGTTGGCTGGGCTAACATTTTGTTTTGGGGTGGGCCTGCATACCAGTCCATTGCACAATCTATGGTTGCATGTATCTCTGATTTTTCCTTGATAATTTAACGTTCTCAATTGCTACTAGAGAAGGGAAATTTTTAATAGATCGACATTTGATATCAGGTATTATGGATATACCTGTCAAGGATGAAGGTATTCCGATTCATACATTATATGACAAACCATCAGAATCGGAAAAACAAATGTTGACAAGACATTTATGTAATATAGAAGTACAATGGACACACAAAGGAAATGCGCTCCCCTCAAAATTTTTATTACCCAGATATAGAGTTTTGCACCGGATCTTCATTTCAAACGTGTATCCTCGGTCTGGCAATAAAACTGAGTTGACTGCTTTCATGGTTCGGGTATTGCACTCTATTGTGTCCGGCATCGTTGTCTGTTTACCTTCTTTGATATGTCATTTTATCATTCAGTTTCGTCTTCATCCGGGTCATAGTGATATTCCATTTGGTTATCTTATGACTTGTTTAGCCACAAATATGCTTGTTGCTTCACCTGAGAATGAGGCACCAATTCATCATCTTTCATTCAATAATACTAATTTAAATAAGATGAAGTTGGATTTGCTTCCTGGTCAATTCTATGAAGGTGGTGGTGAAGGTGCTGAAGCAGGAAATAAAGGGGAAGCTGCTGATCTTCCTCCACAGGCTGATATAAATATGGATAATATATTTGAAGACATTGAAACTGACTCCCAAAATGATCCTGATTATGATCCCTCTTCTAGTTATGATGCACGTCTAAGTGCATTGGAGGAGAAGGCTGATAACATGAGTGTAGCCCATGATATGCAATTTAAATATATGCGAAAATATCTTCGTCGCATTAATAGGGGCTTACTTCAGATTGATCCAACCATCCCTACTCCTTCATCTGGATCTGATTAGGTGGATTATCCTGTTTTTATTTTGGTTTGTTTTATATTTGAATATGATGGATTCTGTATTACTATTACGGTTGATGACTTTGGTTGTATGTTTGGTTTTATTGTATATCTTTATTTAGATTGATGACATTGAAGTGTTGTACTAATTTGATAATAATTTTGACTCTTCATATGGTGTTCTCTTCTCTCCTTTGGCCTTCCCTTATCATTTTGTGACAAAAAGGGGGAGTAGTATGGAAAGGGGGAGAAAGGGAGAAAGGGAGAGAGTAATTGAAGTAATTGAAAGAGGGAAAATATGGTTGATTGTTTCTACTCACTTAGGGGGAGTAGAGTATTTTTTATGGCTCATGGCTCATGATTCTTTCTTCATTTTACTCTTATATTAATAAATGTGTTTTATCACAAATTTGACAAAGGGGGAGATTGTTAGTGCTATGATTTCATATTCCTTTGGTTGTCAAATTTTGTAGTGCCAAAACCTATATGTCTTGTACTTCTTGTGTTTCTTGTTTGTGACTACACACTGCTTCAAGACAAGATCATGAATGAAGAATGTTTTCAAGACAAGATCATAAATGAAGAATGTTTGCAAGATATGTCATAGATGAAGTCTACAAGAATAGAAGACTTCAAGTTTGCTTCTAACAAATTCAAGATTAGAAGACTTCATCAAGACAAGTCAAGAAAGTACCAAGCTCTAGAAAACCATCAACTCGATTCAAGCTTTTCTTTCAAGATCATTTGAGAATACAGACCTTCAAGACTTCAATGTTCATCTCACTTCAAGGTTTGTTTAACCTTAGATTGACCTTAGGTTGGTTTGTATGATAGGTCATTCTGGATACATAATCTGAATATTTTAATATGTTTGTTATGACTGTTCTAAGACCAATCTTAGAAATCTTAAGACCAGTCCTAGCTTTGCTTCGACCAGTCATAGGTTTCTCAGGACCAGTCCTAGGTAGTTACAGATTTTAGAATTTTCGTGGTTATCCTTCGACCAGTCCTGGACTTGCTTCGACCAGTCTTGGGAAGTCCTACGACTCATCCTTCGACCGGTCGTAGTCCTACGACTCGAACTCCAGCGACCTATCTATGGTCCTACGACCAGTCGTAGGTGGCCCACGACCGGTCGTAGGTTACCTAAGACCATTCGTGAGAACAACTAATCTAATCCCGTGGAAATCTTTCAAAATCTTTGAAGCTACGACCGGTCCTAGGGATCCTAAGACCAGTCGAAGATGGGATTTTTCAGGCTATAACTAATGCACGAATTTCAGAGTTTATTCATTCCATTCCATTCAATTCAAGCGATTTAAGGCTATAATCTGAGATAAGTTGTGATTATTTTTTAAGCTATTGTGCATATTTAATATTCCTTTTGATAGCATTATTCTATTGTGATTTTGATCCACATTCTAATCTCATTTAGAAAAGAGGAATTTGTGATATTCCTTCTTCTGGGATCAAAATCAAATAGACCTTGCTCTTCTTGATTTAATCTAAAATCAATTAGACATAGAACCATTCTTTAAGTGAGTATTGGACATTGAACGGCGTATCATACATCTACTCCGATTGGTTCTACTGGGCTACTTTAAAAGGAGATCCAGGTATTTTACTTTGTAATTTACTTTCTCTGGTTTTGTTTGAGATTTTCCAGAAAAATCTCATTGTATTGGTTATTTGAGGAGAGCCAGAAAACTCAGACTGTGGGGGTTTTTGGATTGTGTAAGCTCGAGATAAAAAGGACACAATTGTGAAGGTTTTTGGTGAACCTGTGAAAACCTATTTTGAGAGTGCATGATAATATCCCCTGTGTGAGGATATTAGGAGTGGAGTAGCATTCTGTGTGGCTGTTGGCTAACAGTTGGTGAACACACAGGCGAACCACTATATATCGTTGTGTTGTGGATGTGCTTGATTTCTTTATTCATTTATTCCTTCATTATTGTGGATTGCTTTTGTGGATGAATGTTGTAATTTTCATTTCAAGCAAGTGTGGCTGAATGGTGTAATAACTTAGGATTTATTTCGGTAAGTTATTCTTGATTTATTTTCCATATCATTTGTGATTGCTAGATTGTTCTAGAAATAAGGTTGTCCTACCATAAGCCATTGGTTTTTGGTGTAAAGTTGTCCTTAGAACTGATTTAGTATCATTCTCATATTTTATGTGCTTTGAGATTGTTATTATTTCAGCATTGTTATTTATATCTTTTATTATTCCGCTGTTTTAAGTTTTATTTGGCATTGCCCTATTCACCCCCCCTCTAGGGCTTATAGCTAGGCCCTTACGGGGGGGTTATGGAAATGCTCCGTTGAGCTGAAACAGATGCCCTTTAGCTATAACTTAAGTATACCTTGGCCCTGGGGCCATTTTCATCAGTTTTAGGCCTATATAAGGACCTTAAACCCTCTCTTATTCACTCCATACGAATTTGAGAAAACCCTAGGAGAGAGAAGTGAGTAAAGTGTGAGAATGTGTGAGTGAAGTTGGAATCATTCCTGGGAATTGATCCCTGCTATTCTCCGTGCCTATCCATCACTATGTATTACTTTTCTGGCGATTCTGATTCCATTTTTGGGTAAGAAATTCTAACCCTAATTAGTTCTAGAGAGTAAACTAGTTTAAGTGATGAAATAGCTAACCTATTTCATGTCATAGGTTGTCGTTCTACCGTTGATAAAGACTTGGTGATTAAACTGAGTCTGTTACTCGTTTCTATGGCGTAAGGTGCGGACTATAGACGTATAGGTTATGGTTTTCAAAGCTTTCAATGTCAGATAATGATAGATTCATGATCTGGGTGTTATTTCACATGCAAAATGCGATGTTCATTTTGCGATTCAGTTACGTATGCAAATTATGGCGTTTAGTGTATTCTGTATATTTGTAGAAAATACCGTATACATATAAAATATGAAAGTATGTGTGCCATGATTAATTACTGTGTACAGATGCTAGGTATACGTGTAATAACTACTTGGCGAAAGGATTCGCCCTAATACATGTTTTAGTCAACATGCGTTATGTATGTTAATAAGTGTATTCTAAGTGTTTGTGAAAATGCTTATATGAGTAGGTATTTAGATGATAGTACTTTAGGTGGGTGTGGAGATAGGATTCTTAACTATCTTAGAGATGTGTATAATTTCCTCCATGCAAGTTGTTTAATATAATCGCTTACTTATGAAATGTATGTGTTCGTATTCCCTGTTTATATTGTGCTTTGTAACATGCATGTTAACATGTTTGAATTACTTTGTTAACTCTGCTTAGACTACTATACATGCTTTCTGGTTAAGGATTGAATATGATCGGGGCTATGTTATAGTCCAAGCAATCGGTAGCCATCTTTGAAGTCGTGGCTGAGATTCATTCGCCATGTAGGACGTGTTTGACAAACCCGAGTTGTGTGTTGGTCGTCGGCAGTGGTTAGGCCACACAAAGTGCTTATGCACTTCATGTCGATCGATGCAATGTGTGCTCGTGCTAGTCAAGCTCGTTAAGTAACCCGATGTGCCGATGTATGTTCACCATGTATAGATGCTACTGCTTGAACCTAAGGTACCAAACTCACCAGTGAAATCCCATTTAACCTTGGTACCTCGATCCGCTAAGACTCATGAGCCGGACATGGTGGTATGGGACACTGTGGTCAAGCTGTCGGCCTACTTTGGGACGACGAGCCTCCCCATAGTGACCAGTGAGCAACCAAGACTCATGAGCCGATTACGGTGGTATAGGACACTATATTTGAGCTGTCGGCCTACACTGATTGGTGACGAGCCCTTTGTAGTGACCTCGAGCATACCCTGAGTCTAAGTGGAGGCAACAACATTTTCATAGTATCTAGAGTATAAACTAGGCCTGCACTGATTTGGTGACGAGCTATTTGCAGCGACCTAGAAACACAACATCGTATGAGATTTACTAGGCTAACGACCCTAGAATGGATCATTATTTGGGAAATGAAATAAGGGAGGTACCTTAGTTTCCCAATCCTGCTGTATGAAAATGACTAATAAGAACTTGGTAATCATATGCATGCACTGCATTACGCGTGCGTTCAGGCGTAGCAGGTCAAGCATTGAGGCAGTGTTATCATGCGCGAACGTGAGATGTAGTCGCTGAGGGAGCGTAGGCGAGGGCATGCATCATACATTCATACCATTCTTGCATTAACAAGAGTACTTAGGGATGTGTGATTTACTGCTTTATCATTACTGTTTGACTGAATTGATAACATGCTAACCTACCCTTTATTGTTCCACTGAGTGATCACTCACTCCCACGATACTGGACGGTGTTTTAAACACAAACCAGACCCTGTCTTGATTTTAGATGATGGTGTGACCCTTGAGGCGGAGCCTAATTATTACGACGATCAGGACGAGTACTCTTACATGCAGTTCTCCGATGGCTTCGCTTAGGCTATCCGGATTGACGGGTTACAGGGTTTTATTATAGTTGAACAATTTTTGAGACTTTTGACTTTTGTAATATGATATATAGTATTTCATGTACACAGTAACTCAGTGTTATATTCATACTCTGGAGACCGATCGTGATCTTTTAACTTGTATACGTTTATTTATATCTTTCAGTCTTCCATTTATGTTTTACAACCTGCTCTGGAGTATGAATTACTGTTTTGGTATAATCCCACTCATGATTAATGCACTAACATAGACAACATTGAATCATAAGCATATATGTTACATAAGTGATGTTTTAGAACTCAGGAGTTGAGTTGCTACTCGACCCTCGATTTTTAGGGTGTTACAACACTCCGCACCTGTTGTCGCCTCTCTAGCCGCACAACCAGCGAGTGGAAAAGATCTCACTACCCGCCTAGCCGGTAGTCTATCAATACCTACCCAACTTGTCAATAGTAGACCCATTTATGAGCTGGTCAGACTCAGCCTAGCTTATAGACCCCTCACTCGGGCAGATAAGACCACACCCCCTTCACAATCGACCACAACACAGTGGGAGACGCGGCATGCTGGTAATAGCCACTCGTGCACTCATGTATCCACTTGGTTTAGACGTTGGAGCATCTCCTGGTACCAAAAGGGTTATAGGACTTTCACCCAAGGACATCCTAAGCGTACACAGTACTAGAACCAAATATTTTCGGTGTCCAATTTGACCATCCAGATATGCTTATGGAGGCCATAACCCTGATATATCTAGGGCGCCAAGTGATCATGTCACACAAAATGGGAGATGCATGAGTATACCATCCATTCATGCATCAAACCTGCGTGTACCGCGAGATCATATGGGGCAACTCCATCTCACAAGGAGTCTCCTAAATAACTCAACTCAACAGCAAATGCTATGATCAATTATTCCTTATAACAGGCATATAAATGATGCGTATGGGCATGTATCATGATGTAATACTAAGCATGTTCTCAGTGTATCCTACTAAACTAAGTACATAGTATAATTATTAGATATAAACAATAATTGGCCTAAGTACATGGTGGGGTCCACAGAGGATGGCGGATTTAGCCCAACATCCAGATAAGCTCCAAACAGTGGCTCACTTGACTAGAGGTAGTATGCAAGGCACGCTGCCCAGTAGTTAATGGGCCATTGCCTACCCAACGGGCTCAAGGAAGGTTACCATTGTGAGCTCTTCACTCCCAAACGATCTCTCTTAGTGTTGGACCCGCTTGAGCCTTAGGGTTGCATCATTTAAATGGGCCCAAGGCCATCTGTATCTTAAGAGGACATTTGGAACACATGTAAGACCCATATCCTAGATCGTACCTTTCCTTAGACTCCCGTGATCCTCCTCGTCAAATTTCAGCAACCCGCGACCTGTAATTGACATTTATGCGCAACCTTGAGTTGCACCCTATAACCCCAGTCGTCTCCACCAGAGACTTGTACCCTTGCGACCGCGCCGTCGCCGGGGTTCCAACGTCGCATCTTGCATGTCGATGCTATACTTAGGCCAGGAGTTGTGAGCCTGCGTTTATTTTAAGAAAACACTGCGCATTGCAATCTCGAAAAGAGAATCTCTACAATCTATCAAATCAATCCCATCAATCAATCAAGTACAACACCCATCCCTCTCTCACCTAAAAGTCAACACAATTCATGCCTCTCATGTCACTCTCTTACACAAACCATAGCACCCATCACTCCATCCATCACCCATCCCTCTCTCTTTAAATCTCCTCTCTCTCTCTCATTCTCTCCACCATTCTTTTCAAGCAACAAGGGAGTGTGGTCGTCTAAGCTTCCCAAGAGAAAGCTAAGAGTGTGGCCCACCTTCCTAGCCCCGCATCTTTCATCCTAGCCCTTCAATCTTTATCATCCTCCATCAAAATCGAAGCCTAGGAGCTAAGGAGTCTAAGGAGCTAAAGATGAAGACTCGGTGGGTGTTTATAGACCTAGATTTGTGATTTTGATGATGGCCCAAGTTGGACCTACCGATTGATGTTATGGATCCTATTTAGGATCCATTTTGATATATGTTTTGTGATCATAGGAGGGCCTATAGTGGCGGGGCCCTCCATCACCATTGTTTCTCTTTCTCTCTCTCTCTCTCTCGCTCTCTCCCTCTCCCTTTTTTCTGATGGAGTGTGGCCCACCTGATCAGCCGCCCATGGGGCCCACCTTGCTGACGTCCAGTAGACCTGGACAAAGAGAAAACACATACATTAGCTTGATCGCACAATTGCTGGTGGGCCACGTGTACATGGACCCACCCTGATGAAAGTATTTCATCCTCACTGTCCATCCATGGGACGGAGGGGTAGGCCTGATGTATGTATTGTATCCATGTCGTCCAGCAACAGACCAAGACGCTGCTGGAGAGCAGTAGATTAACGCCGACCATTGAAACCTCATGCTATTCATGCTGTCATCCATTTCTACAACCCCTTTAGGTTTGCATGTGTGAAAATTAATCTGATCTAGAGTGTACTAGACCTCAGTGATATTCCAAAGATGAACTGTACTGATATGTGGATTTTGATGAGGACTGGCATGCTTGCATTGCAACTTACATATGACATTGGCCATGTAGGCCTCACACTGCATAGCCTTGGTATGGCTAATAGCATTCATGGACTTACCAGTATTTTGCTTACTCTGATATTATATGTTTGACACATACTTTGTACACACATACACCACCCTCTAAGCTTCTTGTAAGCTTATGCATGACCGTTGCATGCAGGTGGTGCTAGGACATAACTGTACTGAGGAAGGAGCTTACGGCGATCTTTCTGGAGTTTTGATATACCAACATCTACCTTTCCACATTGTACACAAAAGATTTTTTTTTATCATAATGGATATGTGGTGATATTGTTTTGTTGCGACTTGTTTATGCTTATGGTTATTATTCTTTATAAGAAATTTTATTCTAAAAATCCTCATAGGATCCCAGGATCGAAATCCAGTATATGGGTGCCGGGAGTCGAGAATAGGGTACTACGAAGGATGTCGGTGCCGGATTCAGCGATCAGGAATTTTGTGAACCTGGTTTCTAAGTTTAGGGCATGACAGGAGTTGGTATCAGAGCATAACTTCGGAATAAATGAGGATAATGTCACATATCTACTATGAACTTATAATGGTTAAGTCCCCTAGATTGATAACTTAGATAGTCCCCTAATAAGAGTTCTCAAGGCTAATAGGCCCCTTGTTCCCTCCTGTAGGACATGACCCCTAAAAGAGCAACCCGAGCTACTCCCGCTCCCCCACCTGAGACTCTTGCTCCCTCATCCGAGACCGGTGCGGCCCCGACCATATCCATGAGCGTAGACTAGCTCCATCAGATGCTTCAGGCCATGACCTCCATCATTAGGGGCAGGGTAGGCGACCGGTCGAGACGTCCCCCCAAGCAGAGTAGGAGCGCGCGAGCGCCCTTTTACGAGACTTTACACAGCTTGATCCCCCTCGCTTTCAGGGAGAGCATGACCCGACAGTGGCAGAGAGATGACGATCTGAGGTGGAGAAGATATTTGACACTATGAGGTGCACGACCCAACAATAGGTCCTGTTGGCTGTATTTGTACTTTAGGGTAAATCTGAGCACTGGTGGGCATCGGTCTTTCATGCGGCAGGGGCTGAGTTTGTATGGTCTTAGGAGGATTTTGTAGACCGGTTCAACTAGAAGTTCTTCCCAGATCACATCTGTCAGTAGTGTGCACTTGAGTTTGAGACTCTCGTGCAGGGGGACATGACAGTGTCCCAGTATAAGGCCCATTTTGTCACGTTGTCAAGATTCGCGACATATCTTGTTGATGACGAGGGCGGAAGGCCCATCGTTTCGTGAACGGCTTGCGCTTGGGCCTCCAAAGTCATGTCATGGGACATGCTCCCAACTTTTGAGCAGGTTGTGTAGCGGGCCTAAATATACGAGGCAGATTGAGAGTTGGTGGGAAGAGAGGACACCGGAAGAGCAAGGCCCCCTCAGGTGGCTCCCAGTAGCAGCAGCATCGACCGTAACACAGGTGCTCATCCCGCCCAGCCTTTCGAGCACTAGTAACACCTCCAGCACCACCTTCGGGGTAGTTCACCGGTGTTTGTTATGGATGCGGTATGACGGGGCACCATAGGGAGGAATGTCCCCACCCTCAGCGGCAGCAACAACGATAGTAGTACCTGCCACCAAGACCCCTACAGCAACAGCAGCAGCAGCCACTAAGACCTCCCCCACTGTAGCAGAGGCAGCAGTTTCAGCTGCTACAGTGACAATAGCAGCAACAGTAACCACAGAGGGGACATGCACCTCCCCAATAGGTTTAGGGCAGATTTTACGCAGCCCATCAGGACCCTCAGTCATTCGAAGGGGTTGTCGGGGGTATCTTCTTATTTCTGCATGCATGACACGTGTTCTGTTTGATTTTGGTGCATCACATTCCTTGTATCTGAGGATTTTTATCGATCGACCGGTTTGCAGTTAGAGTCTGCTCATGAGAGTTTGACAGTATCGACGCCCTTAGAGAAGACCGCAATGTTAGGCCAATTTTATCCATCTTGCCCCGTTTCGGTTGAGGAGATCTTTTTGCTTGTTGATCTGTTTATGTTACCAATGTTCGAGTTTAATGTCATCCTGGGCATGAATTGGCTCGCCAAGTATCACACCATATTGGATTGCTACTCGAGGACAGTCATGTTTTGTATACCCAGCATGCCGCAGTTCCAGCTTGTAGCCGAGCCCAAAAGAGAGCAGCTTTCTTACCTGATGTTATGTGTGGTTGACGGGCCATTCGTCGTGGGTATCGGCCAGCTACCAATTGTCTGTGGTTTTTTCGATCTATTCCAGGAGATTTCGGGGTTACCACCTCACCGGCATATCGAGTTTCAGATTGACCTCATGCCCGGTACCACGCCTATCTCAAAGGCCCCGTATTGCATGGCACCGTTGGAGTTATGGGAACTGTAGAAGAAGTTGGATGAGTTGCACGAGTTAGGATTTATCCGTTCGAGTAGTTCACTGTGGGGAGCGCTAGTACTCTTCGTAAGGAAGAAGGATGGCTCATTGAGGCTTTGCATAGACTATCGCGAGCTTAAAATGGTCACGATTAAGAATAAGTACCCGCTTCCGAGGATCGATGATTTATTTGACCAGCTGCAGGGGGTACAGTTCATTTCGAAGATAGACCTACGGTTCGATTATCATCATATTCGGGTCTGAGAGGAGGATATCCCGAAGACAACATTTAGGATGCACTATGGTCATTTTGAGTTTCAAGTCATGTCCTTCGAACTAACCAATGAGCCCACAATATTCATGCAATTGATGAATGAGGTCTTCCGTCCATATCTTGATGAGTTTGTTATGGTATTCATCGACGACATCCTGATATATTCGAAGACCCGTGAGGAGCATGAGCATCATTTATAGATCACTTTGCAAACCCTCCATGAGCACTAACTTTATGCAAAGCTGGAGAAGTGTGAGTTCTGGTAGGAGGAGGTGAAGTTTCTTGATCACGTGGTGATGAGGTAGGTCATCGCATTGGACCCCTTGAAGATTGATGTTGTATGTCAGTGGGACTAGCCAACAAACGCATCTGAGAATCACACTTTCCTTGGTTTAGCGGGCTATTACCGACGTTTCATTGAGGGATTCTCCCATATTGTAGCCCGGTTGACCAATTTGACTCGAAAGGGTGCTGAGTTTGTTTGGAGCGATGCATGTGAGCAAGCATTTACAGAGTCGAAGGACCGCTTTAGGTCTGTACCAGTCCTCACTCTTCCCTCTGGGAGTGAAGGATTCGTGGTCTTTACCGATGCTTCGCATGTTAGTTTGGGTGCTATCCTGATGTAGCATGGGAAGCCTGTGGTCTTTGTTTCTTGCCAGATCAAGGTCCATGAGCAGAACTATCCCACGCATGATCCACAGTTGGCTCAGTTGTCTTCACACTGAAGGTGTGGAGGCACTATTTTTGAGGGGTTAGGTTCGAGCTCTTCTCTAACCACAAGAGCTTGAAATATCTCTTCTCGTAGTCCGAGTTGAACATGAGGTAGGAACATTGGATGGCGCTCTTGAAGGACTACGATTTGGATCTTCATTACCACCCTGGCAAGGCGAACGTGATGGCGAATGCCCTAAGCCGTCAGCCACTAGGCCTGACACATATGATTGTCCAGGAGTGGAGGATGCTCAAGGATGTAGCTGAGTATGAGTTCAAGTTTGGTCTGCTATCTTCCATTGTTCATTTATTGTGCTTGTCGATTCAACCCTCTCTTGTTGCAAGGGTGATCGAGAGTCAGCAGATAGATGAGTCATTATAGTATTACCGAGCAGAGGCCACGTCAGAGAGTCAGTCGGAATGACAAATTGGATCCGATGGTGGACTTCATTTCAGGGGCCGATTGTGTGTCCTAGATGTTCTAGAGTTGCACAGGATCATATGACTGAGGTACATCGATCGAGGTTTTGTATTCACTCTGGCTTGATGAAGATGTACCGCAACATGAGGAGATAATATTTTTGGGTGGGGATGAAGTGCCAGATTGCCAATTTCGTGGCCAAGTGTGACACATGCCAGCCTGTCAAGGTCGATTATCAGAGGCCTCTAGGTCCATTGCAGTTGTTGAGCGTTCCGATGTGGAAGTGAGAGCACATAACTACAAATTTTATCATGGGTTTGCCGAGGACTTAGTGCGGTCATGACACCATCTCGGTTGTCATTGATCGTCTGACACAGTCGATGCATTTTCTCCAGATTCGTGCGACCTGGCCCTTAGACCATCTAGCCAGATTATTCATTGATGATATTGTGAGACCGCACGGTGTCCCAGTTTCAATCATTTCTAACCGAGACCCAAGGTTCACGTCTCAGTTTTGGAGGAGCTTTCAGAAAGCAATGGGGTCTGTCTTGCAGTTCAGCACTGCGTATCATCCACAGACGATGGGCAGACCAAGAGGGTCGACCAGATCCTGGAGAATATGATTCAATCTTGCATGATTGACTTCTCAGGTAGTTGGGATGATCATCTGTGTCTGGATGAGTTTGCATATAACAACAACTATCTAGCAACCATTGGCATAGCTCCCTTCGAGGCATTATATAGCAGGTCATGCAGATCTCTGAGTTATTAGACCGAGGTTGGAGAGCAACATCTCCTAGGACCCGAGCTGGTGCAGTAGACATCAGAGGTCATTGATATCGTTAGGTAGAAGATGCACACAGCTCAGAGCCAATAAAAGAGTTTTACTAATCGTTGGCGTCATCCCTTGGAGTTTACAGTTGGGGACCATGTGTATCTCAAGGTCTCACACATGATGGGTGTTGTTCGTTTTGTAGTGAAGGGCAAGCTTGCCCGAAGATTTATTGGACCTTTCGAGATCATTGGGCGCGTTGGCGTCGTGGCCTATCAGTTTGCCTTGCCACCTCAGTTGTCTGGCATCCACAACATTTTTCATGTTTCTATGTTGTGGAAGTGTGTGCCAGACATCGTTCCTATGATTGATTGATAGTCATTAGAGGTTCGTGAGGACGTTTCTTACATCGAGCAGCCGGTTCGTATCCTTGATCGGAAAGAGCAGGTCCTGTATTCCCTTGGTGAAGGTGCAGTGGGGCCACCATAGTGTTGATGAGGCATCTTGGGAGCACGAGGCTGAGATTCGTGAGCGTTATCCCCATATCTTTGATGATTAATTGTATTTTGTATTGTATTTCTGATATGTATGATATATGATTTCTCCTTCTTTATGAGTTGTGTCTGGTTGCATGATAGTTAAAATTTCAAGGACAATATTTTTATTAGGTGGGGAGAGCTGTAAGGCCCGTATCCTAGTGCCACGCCGTCAGTCCAATTCCTACGATCCTCCCCATCGAACTCTGGTAACCCACGACCTATAGACAAAGATTGTGAGCGACCTTAAGTTGTATCCCATAGATCTGACTCAACTCGAAGCAAAACATGTACCATTGCGATCGCACCGTCGCCACGATTCCAACGCCACGTCTTGCGCACCAATACGATGCCCAGGCTAAGAGTAGTATAATCCCGACAATCATCGCGTGCTGCGAACCCGGGAGATCCCAATTGGGAGAAAATCCCTATAAAAAGTCATTATTACCTAACCACCATGGATCATCATAACCTAGGCCACACATGCCCATCTCTCATCATTGGCTAGCAAGCATGCTACCAAAATCAACTTTCTATCCCCCATGCTTCTTACATCTCCAACCATCATAGCCTTACACCACCATCATGCCTCCATCTCCATGACTACCCTTTCTCCCTCATTACTCTAGCATTTTTCTCTCAAGGAACCATCAGCGCTCTAGGGAGAGAAGAAGAAACCCCATAGCTCAACCTATTCCCTACCCCAATCTTGCCCATCCAACCCTCGAAACCCCATCATCCACCATTGAAGGAGGAGCTTAGAAGGTTAGAAGTCTTAGAAACCAAGAAGAAGATAGAGTGGGTGCTTTATAAGTTAGATTTTTCATTTTTATGTAAGGGACAAGTGGGGCCTACTGGTTAATGGTAGGGACCCCACTGTGGACCCTAGGTGTGGACAATGGCCCACCATGATGTGCATGATGGGGCCATTCTCCATGGATCCCACTACGATGTTCTTTGTTGTACAACTTGTTATGACCATCTAGGCCTGGATTTTGTTGGTGGAGATGGAGTTTCCCACCTGATTTCCTAATGTATGGCCCACCTATTTGGGACCCATTTGATGTATATGTGGTAAAGCCATGAGAGGACCTCCTAGTGGCGGAGCTCCTCCCACCACCAACTGTTCTCTCTCTCTCTCTCTCTCTCTCTCTCTCTCTCTCTCTCTCTCTCTCTCTCTCTCTCTCTCCCTCCCTCCCTCCCTCCCTCTCTCTTCACCTTCCTTCTCTGATTGATGGTTCAATTATCATGTGCATGCATAGTTTTTCAGACCATCTAGCAGGTGGGATGACCTGGCTATCCAAATTTCTGGACGTCAGTTGGCCCACCTTGCTGCCATGTTTTGTGATGCCCAATCATAGGGATAAAAACCGAAAATCAGTTTGATTCAGGGTTGTGCGGCACATCCAGGTGGACCCTACCATGTTGTATAAGTGACATCCACATTCTCCAGCTAGTGGGTTAGCCCTGTTGCCCGATCTGTGCCCGGCATGACCAGTCGGTCATGCAAGACTGGATGGAAGGAAAACACAAACTTTAACTTGCTTTTACTGGGGTGGTCCACTGACGTGTGGCCCTACCTTGATGTATGATTTGTATCCTCACCGTCCTCGAAGGGGGAGGGGGGGACCCATCTGAAGTGGTCTCATGGCCTGGATGACCAACCATTGACATCGTCCAGCCGGCCAATAGGCTTGGACAGTTCAGCTGCTGGCATCGTCCAACAGGCTTGGACGAAGGGAAAATACAAATATTAGCTTAATTTTGTGGATGGTGGGCCACTCTCGTGGGCCCCACCTTGCTGTACATATAAGAAATGCACACCGTCTATCCATTTTTCCACATATCCACCAGGTCATGGGCCAACCATGCACCAGATCCCACGCCCAACCAACGTCAGGGAACAGTTGTGTTGACGCCTACTATTTGTATTTTCTCAGGCCCATTGTGATGTTTGAGAGAGACCTAGTGGCTGGCCCATTCCCTGGGTAACCCGCACCTAAGTGGGACCCACCATGGTAGGTTTTATCCACTTGTCCACCCATGTGGACACCCATCATGAGTAGGGAGTGTTGCTGGACTGACTGTCAAACAGCTGCCCCATAATGAAGTATTTGTTTTATTCATGTAGTCCATCCATTTTTAGGGCCCATTTGAGAATGTATGGGGCCCACCATATGATGTATGTATGTGACTATCCAGGTCATCCATCTGTTGGACGCCCAGCAGGCCTAAAACGTTGGGTGGGCTAGACGTCCAACAGGGGCCCCATCTGTTGTATGTTTTATGTCCATTGTTGCCCATTGTGTCGTGGTCCAGCATGATGAATGTGTTGTAAACATAGCGCCCATCCATTATTTTTCCAAATCTCTAAGGCCATGGGCCCCATTACCATGTAAGGCCCACCTTGTGGATGTGCCAGCTAGGTCGTCCTGAGTTCTAGACGTCTAGCAGGCCTAAATGGGCTGGACATCCAGCCACTGGAGCCCACCTCGTTATATGTGTTGCACATGCTGCCCATCTATTTTACTGGATCATATGGGTTGCCCCATGACTCCCACCATGATGTATGTGCTACACATATCCTATCCATCCATTTTCCTAGGCCATGGGATGCCTTATGGGGCCCACTATGATGTATTTGTTATATACACACTATTCATCCATTTAGGGGGCAGTGGGCTACCTTGTGAGGCCCATTATATATAAGTAGTATGCACATATTGTCCATCTGTTTTCCAAATTGTATATGGGTCGTGGGCCCCATTGATGGTTTGATACAAATCCCAAGTGAAACGCACCTTAAGAGCAATGGTGGTTAAATGTCCACGTTGTAAACCTCCCCCCATTGCTAAGCGCATTCCCCATCCATCCTTATTGGGCTATCCCAAATCATTGGGCCCGTATTAATAATCCATCTCACCTTATTGGGCTAACCCCAAACCGTTGGGCCCCCACTGATGCTAGTAGGATTATCCAAACCTTGAAGCCCACCTTGTATGTATCGGGCCCCATAGGAAGGCCCAGTTTACTACATGATAGAAAGGGTAAGGAAGCCACTTGTTGTACTTAGACTTATCCTCTTCACTCATCTTGTTGTAAACTGTTTGACTCATCCCATGAGGTCCTTCCTTGGTGTAGTATGTCATCTAGACCATCCATTGTCTATAGGTGAGTACATCATCACCCCTTGCATAAATGGAAGAATATGTAGTAGCAGGTTGGTATATCCACTGTGTAGGATCTATATTGATGAATGGGTTAGATCCGCTGTCCTTCTGTGTACCCCACAAGCATTAAAGCCGATTGTTGTCTGCTTTATCAGATAATCATGCTAGTATACTTAGTCTAGTAAGACACACCGAGAACATGCTTAGTATTACATCATGATACATGCACATACGCATCATTACATGGCTTTTATGAGGAATGATTGATCATAGCATAAACCATTGGGCTGAGATGTTTATGGGACTCCCTGTGAGATGGAGTTGCCCCACATGAGCACGCGGTATGAGCGGGATTGATGCATGATTGAATTGTCTGACTCATGCATCTCACATTTTGTATGAGATGATCATTGTACTCCCTAGTGACATCAGGGTTGTGGCCTCCATAGGCATATTGTGGATGGCAGGATTGGATTAAAAAAATATATTTAGTTCTAGCACTGTTGGCACTTAGGACGTCCTTGGGTAAAAGTCCCAGAACCTTTATGGTACCAAGAAATGCTCCAACATCTAGACCGAGTGGATACATTTAACATCTTGAAAAAATCCGTGCAAAGACCCGAGTATCAGCTCAGGCAAAAATCACTAAGGATTGAATTCCGTATAAATTAGGCAAAATTTAATTAAGTATTAAGCTGAATAATCAGTGGAATTAGCTTGAACCACTTTCTATACGGACTGCAAGACCCAAATCTATTAGAATCATTAACTTAACATTTTCTAAAAACCTAGGATCAATCTCAAAACCCAGTTGTTCCTAGGAACGCATTGAAACTCCGTATCGGGCTTGGATCGCGCATCGAAAGTTTGACTACCACGAAACTGTACAGTTATGATCGCCTTGTTGGGCTTGACAACCATCGCGAGAATTGAGTCTAAATAGTATCCAGAAATGCACAACTTGAGCCTGGAGCGAAGTGTGTGAGAAACATGAATATCTTTAAAAAACGAACTCAGATTTAAGTAAATTGGGTCGTTCGCTTGCAGGCCAAATTTAAGGTTTCAGACCGTCAGATTCTGACCCAACTACACCCTTGGATCAAGGAAATTTTCCTGCACCCATTAGTATACTGTGGCCCTGATCGAGTGGCAATGACCGTTGAACTGAAATGGGTCCTCCACGATTGATCCACTAATCCGATCAAACCGAAACCTTAACCTGACATAGATCCCTTGTCAGGAAACTTTCTTCAGACCGTATGTAGGTAATGGACCTACAGATGAGCTCCGTTGGTTCGAAACAGCCACCCCTTGGCTATATCCTAAGTATACCATGGCCCTGGGGCCATTGACATCACTTCTGGGCCTATATAATGCCATAAACCCACCCCTCTCTCATTCCATATAAATTTTCTAAAACCCTAGGAGAGAGAAGAGAGCAAAGAGGAGGAAAGAGTGAGGAGAAGTTGAGAGATCTATGGTTTGTTTCTGGGATTCACTCCCACCACTCCACGTGCCGAATCATCTCTCCCGTGTCGCTACACCGTTGAATCCAAATCCATTTTGGGTAAGAAATCCTAACCCTAATCTGTTTTAGGAATCCAAATAGAGAAATCGGTGAAATAGTTAACCTATTTCATTGTTTAGGTAGCCGTTGTAGATAAAGACGTAGTGTACGAACCGAGTTCGTAACGAGTAAACCGATAAAAGGTGTGGACTATAAACATTTAGGTTATGGTTTTTAAGGCTTTCAATGTCAGTTAATGATTTATGACTGACTTGATTGTTGTCACATGTACTTAGATATGATGTTTCCCATGTATTATACATATATGAACTATGTTGAGGTATAATGCATTTCATTTGGTTGTTGAAATGTTTGAATGAAAGTGAAATCATGATTTGTGCTTGCCGTGACAATTAATCTAGAATACGTAATCATTATATGTATGATAACTCCCTTTATGAATGGATTTGCCCTAATATATGTTATAACTAAGTTATATTGTGTATATCGAAATGTGTAGCCTAAGTGTTTGATAAAATGTCTGAATAAGTAAGTTTTTGATGAATTGTACTTTATAAGGGTATTGAGATAAGATTCTCGACTACCTTATCTATATGTATAAATTCCTTCATGTAACTTAAATCTAACTACATGATTTATGTATGAAATGCACATGTATGATAATATGTTCATTCTGTGTTTCATAAAATGTCAAATGATTGTAGTGTTTAAATCGTTTGTTCAATACTGTTATGACTGTCATATGTGATTACCTATTACATTTGAGTGTGATTGAGACTACTACGTAGTCCAAGCAATTGGTAATGATTTTTGATTGAGTGGCCAAACCAGTCTCGCCACAACGGATACGTTCAACGAATTCGAGTCGTACGGTGATTATTGACAGTGGTTAGGTCACGAGGAGTGTGTATGCACTCCATGTCAATTAAATTAGCATGCGCTCGTATCAATCGAACTTGTCAATTAACTCGATTGGCCGAATGTGTGTTTACCATGTATGGACACTATTGCTTGAATCTAAGGTACCACTTACCAATGTAAAGCCCGTTTTACCTTGGTACCACGATCTGTTAAGACTCATGAGCCAGGCATGGTGTATGAGACACCGTGGTCGAGCTGTCGGCCTACGCTGGGGTGACGAGCCTCCCCGTATGTGATTAACTAGGATTGACGACCCTATATGGATCACTGTTTAGGTAAATGATATAAAGGGAGGTACCTTAGCTTCCCGAATCTGCTGTTTGAATAAGCCTAATTAAATATTGGCTAACACAACCATGCATTGCATTACATGTGCTTTGGTGAGGAAGCGCACGTGTAAGGAGTGTTACATGTGCGATCTTGAGATGATGTTGCTAAGGGATGCAGCCGAGGGCATGCATCATTATAGCATAACATTCTTGCATTAACCAGAGTAGTTAGGAAATGCTTGTTGCATTGTTTTATCATTACTGCTCGACTGAATTGATAACATGTTAACCTTTGCCTTATAGCTCTACTGAGTTGATCACTCACTCCCACTCTGGGACAATGTTTTAAAACACCAACCAGAATCTGTTTTAGCTACAGATGATGGTGAGGCTTACGAAGTGGAGCCTGACTTCTACGATGATGAGGAGTTCTCCTATATGCAGCTATCAGGTAGGTCTATGTAGACCATGTCCTAACTGACAGGATTACAGGGATACGAATTAGTTGGACATTACACTTTATCATTTTGTATATTTTGGAACAAACATGTATATATTCAGCCTGGTGACATGATCATACTCTGGGGGTTTATAACCACTCATATACTTTATATATCTATCACAGTCTTCCGCTTGCTTAATTTAATTATCTCTGGAGTATGATATGTTGATTTAGTATAATCCCACTCATGTTTAATGCACTAATACGGACAACATTTAATCATCATCATCTATGTTGCATAAGTGATGCGTTGGAACTCAGGAGTTGAGCTTTGCTCGACCTCCGATTTTTGGGGCATTACAATACATGAGTGCTTGAGTGTCGAATACCAGTAGGCTGCATCTCCCACTGTGTCATGGTTGGTTGGAAGAGGGTATAGACTTATCCGCCAGAGGGTATCGGGCAACGCTAGGCTGAGTTTGACCAACTTGGAAATGGATCCATTATCGATGTGTCGGGTAGATATTAGCAGACTACTGGCTAGGCGGGTATTGAGGTCTCTTCCTCTCACATGGTTGTGCACTTAGTGTAGGGCGGTAATCTGATGTAGAGTGTACTAGACCCCGGTGATATTCCAAAGATGAATTGTACTGATATGTGGATCTTGATGAAGACTGGCATGCTTGCATTGGTATGGTTGACAGCATTCATGGACTTGCCAGTATTTCCACTTACTTTGATATTGTATGCTTAGCACATGCTTTCACACACATACACCACCCTCTAAGCTTCTTGTAAGCTTATGCACGACCATTGCGTGCAGGTGACGCTAGGACGTAGCTGTGCTGAGGTAGGAGCATACGACAATCTTTCTGGAGTTTTGATATAACTATATATATCTTTCCATATTGTACACAAGTTTTTTTTATCATACTAGATATGTGGTGATGTTATTTTGTTGTGACTTGGTTATGCTTATGGTTACGCTTCTTTAGTAAAAATTTTATTCTGAAAATCCTCCTTGTAGGATCTTAGGATCGAAATTCGTTATATGGGTGCCGAGAGCCAAGAATGGGGTACTACGAAGGCTGTCAGTGCCGAATTTGGCGATCGAGAATTTTCTGAGCCCAATTTCTTAATTTAGGGCATGGTGAAAGGAAGTTCAGATTTGGTTTTACTGAGATATCTTCCAACTGGATAAGATGGGACTCTGATTCCAGTTGTGTCCTTGAATCAGGCATAGATCTCCCTGATCTCTACAAGTGGATCCTCGGAAACCCTAGTTCCCACTTTTGAATTTCTTAAGTTTTAGTTAAATAATTCACAATTACTCTCTCTACACTTCCAAATTTAGGTTTACATCTTCTTCTAGTTCTACTTCTAGTTGTTTTCAGAATACTCACGAGATTAATACCTATGGATTCGACCTCAATCTCACCGAGATTATTACTGCATCGCGACCTTACACTTGGGGTTGTGAGCAAGTTTTTGGCGTTGTTATCGAGGACTAACAATTGCATTTTTCTGAGATTGACTAGTTTTGGAATTAGGTTAAGATTATGCTTTTTATACTTTCTGTTTTTAAGTTAGGGTTTTTTCTAAATTAATTTAGAATCAAACTTTTTCTAATTCTAGGTTTAGAAACTTTCTATTTTCTGGTTTTAGAAACTTTTCTCTTTCATTTTTAGAAACTAAGTTACTTTCTTATTTCTTTTTTTATAAACTAATTCACTTTCCTTTTTCTTTTGTAGGATCCTAACATAGAACCTTCTAATTTGTTAGCTTCTTTCTAATTCTCTCTCTCTCTCTCTAATTCTAGATTTATATTTCCCTTCTTTCTTTTAGGTTTAGGTTAAATTCTGAAATTGAGGGCTGAGAGTGTTTCATGCCTAAGTGGGTCCATGACAACACTCAACATCTCTTGATGAAGGAGGATTGGTTCAGGGGTTATCTATCCATCACAGGATTAGACACCACTCGAGATCCTCATAGTTAATTAAGCTTATGGCTGCAAATAAACCTGTAAATCAATCGAACAATCAGTCGCAATCTCGAGTTGTAAAAGTCCAGGATAAGAATGAGGTACACCATGCACCCTCACCTCATACTTTACGAGATTACTTACAATCGGCGAGGGTAAGCACCCTTCTTATATGGTTTTTCCATGAAACACATGAAACATGGATATCAAACCTGGAGTGATCCAACTCCTTCCAAAGTTCCTTGGACTTAAATATAAAAGTCCATACCTACACTTGTAAGAATTCAACGAGGTTATAGCCACTTTATATTTTCCTAATGTGTCTAAGGACATGGTCAAGCTGAAATTTTTTCCTTTCTCCTTGAAAGAAAAGGCTAAGACATGGTTGCACTCACTACGTTTGTGATCTATTGGCACATGGAATGACATGACTAAGGAGTTCATAAAAAAATTCTTTCCATACCATAAGAAGAACACCATCAGGAAATCGATCATGAACTTCACCCAAAAGGAAGATGAAACATCTTCTAATGTTGGGAGCGGTTAAAGGATCTCGTTAGTTCATGCCCACAACACGGTTTTGAAACGTGGCACATAACAACTTTCTTCCACGATGGACTGACATCTTCCATGCGCCAATTCATCGAGACGATGTGCAATGGGTAGTTCATGAAGAAAAATGTCAATGAGGTGTGGGATTACTTTGAAAAACTCGCTGAAACCGCACAATCATGGGACATCTCCCCAAAATCTAGCACCAAATCTAAGCCTACTCAAGCACGGGAGAGGTGGGATATACTTGCTGAAAGAGGATGATGATATAAATGCTAAAGTGGCCAATCTCGTAAGGAAGGTCAAGGCCATGGAACTTAAGAAGGATAAGGCTAAGGAAGTTGTTTGCGGTATTTGTGCTTGTAACATACACACAACTGAAAATTGCCCAACGATACCTACTTTTCAAGAGGCACTGAATGAGCGATCAAATGCCGTGAACAACTACTAAAGACCTTTCAATGGACGTACCTCTAACACATATAATCCTAGTTGGAGAAATTATCCAAATTTAGTTGGAGGAATGGACAAACTACTACTCCTCAAGGAATCCTTAACAAATTATTGAATCAAGGGAGACCTCAAGAGGATCCGGTCTGGAAACATATTCAAAACCAAGAGCTTATCAATCAGAGTATATTGCATTCCTTCAAGACCTTTTAAAGGCCATATAAGGGCGTGAGACAAAAAAAAATTTTAATTGGGGAAAAAAGGATTCTTCTAGCCTAACCTTTCCCCAATCCTAAACCGCAATACGGAATAAGTGATCCAAGCTCTTCAAATCAAATGGAGCAAGCTAAGTTTATCACCACTCTTAGGAGTGGGAAGATAATTAACAAATATATTCCGGTAAGGGCTGAAAAGTCTAAGGACTTGGAAGTATATGAAATGATAGACCTAGTAACACTCCATACGAGTTAAAACTGGAACTCCAAAGCAAGCCGATTGCACCATTCCCCTAACGGTTGATTGCACTAAAACCTCTCTCTAACTCTCAAGACATTCTAGAGCTGCTGAAACAAGTGAAGGTTAAAAAGACTTGTGCACGACCACAAGGCGGCAAAATATCAAAAAGAAAAATTTTCTAACAGAAAAAGTGAGTGCCATCCTCAAGCAAGATGTGCCACAAAAATATAAAAGATCCCAGTAGCCCAACCATCCCTTATGTAATTGGGAATTATCGGATTAAGTACGCACGTCTTGACTTAGGAGCAAGCATAAATCTGATTCCTTACTCAGTCTACGAACAGCTAGGTTTGGGTGAATTGAAACCCACCTAAACCACATTATAACTTGCTGATCATTCAGTTCGTGTACCGAGAGGGGTAATTGAGGATGTGTTGGTCCGGGTTGACAAATTTTACTACCTGATATATTTTATTGTCCTAGATACTCAACCCATCGTGGACATGAGCACTCAAATTCCTATTGTTCTTGGCCGCCCATTCCTTGCCACATCAAATGCAACCATTAATTGTAGCAATGGAGTCATGAGTTTATCTTTTGGAAATATGACATTAGAGTTGAATTTTTTTTTTAATACGGGCAAACAGTTACAGGATGATGACGATTCCCACGACATTGACATGATTAACTATTTCGTAGAAGATAAAACAATTTTGACATTATCCTCTGACCCTCCAGAGACGTGCTTAGACCACTCCCATGATTTTGATGAGGATATGATTAGGGAGACGGGTGTCATGCTTGATACTGTGCCGGTACTTGAAGTTAACTGATGGAGACCACAATTTGAAGAATTACTCCAAACTGATGTCGTGCCTCTACCGTCTAACCTCAAGGCACCAAAGCCTGACCTAAAACCTTTTCCCTCTAATTTGAAATATGCCTATTTAGGTTAAGATGAGACATACCCAGTGATGATTTCTTCCCACCTTGAGCAAGAACAAGAGAGTATGCTCATTTGTACTCTCATTGAGCATAAGGGAGCCCTTGGATGGTCGATTGGGGACCTCAAGGGAATTGACCCTTCGATTTGTACTCACTGCATTTATCTAGAGGATAATGCGAAGACCTCCCGGCAACCACAACATAGATTAAATCCTAATATGAAGGAAGTGGTTAAGGCTGAGGTTCTTAAGTTATTAGATGTGGGTAATATATACCCGATATCCGATAGTCAATGGGTGAGTCCTACTCAGGTGGTTCTTAAGAAGTCCAGAATCACCATCGTAGCCAATGTCATTAATGAACTCGTACCGACTAGAGTTACTACTAGTTAGAGAATGTGCATTGACTATAGGAAATTGAATATCGTCACAAGGAAAGACCACTTTCCTTTACCCTTCATCGATCAAATTTTGGAAAGGCTAGCTGGTCATTCCTATTACTATTTCCTTGACGGATATTCGGGTTACAATCAGATCAAGATAGCCATTGAAGACTAAGAAAAGATCACATTTACATGTTCTTTTGGAACCTTTACTTACCAAAGGATGCCATTTGGGCTATGTAATGCCCTTGCCACCTTTGAGCGATGTATGTTGAGTATTTTTTCTAATATGATGGAGCAATATTTAGAGCTCTCCATAGACGATTTCTCTGTCTATGGTCCATCCTTCAACGATTGTTTGAAGAATCTTAAATGTGTGCTGAAACGATGTGAGGAAAAGAATTTGATACTGAATTGGGAGAAGTGTCATTTCATGGTTCGTAAGGGAATTGTCCTTAGACATATCATCTCATCAAAGGGAATTGAGGTAGATAAGGCTAAGATTGATCTTATCTCTAACTTACCTTCACTCAAGAGCATACAAGACGTGCGATACTTTTTAAGACACGCTGGATTTTACAGAACAGTCATAAAGGACTTTAGTCACCTCTTTCGTCCTTTATATAATCTACTTTAACAAGATGTGCCAGATGAGTGGATTGAGCAATGCCAGGAACTTTTACTAAGCTCATGGGCATGTTAACACTCCACCTATCATGTAGCCACCTGACTGGAGCATTCCTTTTGAACTTATGTGCGACGCATCTGATAATGCTCTTAAGGCGGTTTTAGGCTAGAGAAAAGAAAAAAAGCCCTACGTTATTCATTATGCAGGTAGAACTCTAAATCCTGCCCAAGTGAAATACTCTACTACAGAAAAGGAATTAGCCGTGGTATTCGCTTTGGACAAATTTAGGTCCTACTTGATCGGACCCAAGATCGTCATTTACACAAATCATGTGGCGATCAAGTATCTCCTTTCTAAGAATGATGTTAAGCCTCGCTTGATAAGATAGATCCTTCTACTCCAAGAATTTGATTTGGAAATAAAAGATAAAAGGGGAGTAGAGAATGTAGTGGCTGACCATCTTTCCCACCATGATCTCTTGAATTCCCTTGAGTCGACACAGAAATGACATATTCTTTGACAAACAACTGTTCAAAGTCTCCCATTCACCTTGGTTTGCGGATATTTCTAATTATCTTGCTACAGGTTTCACGCGACACATTGGACTGTGCAAGATAAGAAAAAATTATTTACCGAGGTACACAAATTCTTCTAGGATGATCCATATTTATTTAAATATTGCCCAGAACAAATCTTAAGGAGATGTGTGCCAGATAATGAACACCAGAGTATCATCTCCTTCTATCATTCTCAGGCCTGTGGTGGTCGCTTTTCTGCTAAAAAGATCATGGCCAAAATTCTGCAGTGCGGCTTTTACCGGTCTACTATGTTCAAGGACACTCATAAGTTTTGTAAAGCTTGTGATTGTTGTCAGAAATTGGGAGCATTGCCCTATCGAAATATGATGCCTTTGAAACCCATTCTAATCATTGAAGCATTTGATTGCTGGGGCATCGATTTCATGCGACCGTTTCCCCAATGTTTTGAAAATTTATATATTTTGCTTGCCGTAGATTATGTCACTAAATGGGTCGAAGCGATCCCATGCCGAAACAATGATCATCAAATGATTATTAAATTCTTAAAAGAAAACATCCTTTCCCAGTTCGGAACACCTCGATCCATCATTAGTGGTGGAGGTTCACATTTTTATAATATGCCATTTGCGAACTTAATGAAGAAATATGACATCTCCTACAAAGTGAGCACTCCATACCACCCACGAACAAGTGGGCAAGTAGAGATTTTCAATAGGAAAATTAAACACATCTTGGAAAAGACGGTTAATATTGACCATAAGGATTGGTTAATCCGATTGATCGATGTCTTATGGGCTTACCGAATTGCATTCAAAACTCCTATTGGAATGTTGCCCTTTAGACTCCTCTATGGGAAGGCTTGCCACTTGCCTGTGGAGTTGGAACATAGAGCCTACTGGGTTATAAAAAATCTGAACTTCAATTTGGACAACGCTAGCTCGCTATGCAAACTTTAGTTGAATGAACTTGAAGAAATTCAGAATGATGCATATGAGAACTCAAGAATTTACAAGGACAGGATGAAGGTGTTTCATGATCAACACATTCTTCGAAAATCATTCACACTAGGTCAGAAAGTCCGCTTGTAAATTCTCGTTTACATCTCTTTCCGGGCTAACTCCGATCTCGTTGGACCGACCCTTTCACTCTTACTAATGTCTATCTGTCAAGATTCGGAATCCAAACAATGACAACGAATTCAAAATAAATGGACATCGATTAAAGCCATTTATTGAAAATTTTGATTCATATGACATGTCCATACCTCTGACTAATCCTATCTACTAAGATTGATCTCCTAGTCTAATGGAGGTATAGGTAAGTTTATTGCTTTCATATGTAGCGTCCCGATTTCCACGTAACCAATTACACTCATGCCTATACATGTACATCCACCTCATGAGGGATAAAGTAAAATACTAAACATAATGGATCAGTACAAGTGGTACAAATAAATAAATATCGAGGATGAAATTTTATTTAAGGTGGGTACATTGCAACACCCCGAACTTTGCAATACCTGAGTATTGAAAGTCCTCAAGTGTTATCATGAATTTAACCTATTATGTACACATGTATGGTACCAATCTAGCTAACCTAACCCTACATCCATCTACAATGTGAATCTGACCGATTAAGAATGATCTTCATCCATAAATCAAGACATCCGACCATTGATCGTGTGGTCTGATATGCATATCTTCCCTTAACTAAATCGGTAAATAACTCTTTATCTATAATGATTTAGATGTAAGTTCTTCTGTAAGAATTGTTTAGAAATGGTCATAGAACCATGTAGCACAATTAGATTTCACAAAACTCTTATATCAGCAATAATTATAAAAAATGTCATTAACCTAGACCCCAGAATTCTAGATCACATAGTTCCCATGATCTGTTTCATGTAAAAATTTATACAAGGCCCATGTGGTATGATATACGTACCTTCCCTTGACTAAATCGGTGAATAACTCTTTATCCATAATTATTTAGATGTAGGTTCTTTTGTAAGAATTGTTTAGAAATGGTTATAGAACCATGTAAAACTATTAAATTTCACAAAACTCTGAGATCAACAATAATTATGAAAATGCCATTAACCTAGACCCCTGAATTCTAGATCACATAGTTCCCATGATCCGTTTCATGTAAAAATTTATACTAGGCCTAATTATCATAAATTAACCATACACATCGAATTTCAGCCCTTAGATCATAGTAAACTAGCTACTTGACCTCTTCATCCGTTCGTACACTTATCAGATTAAAATTTTGATCCGTTCATCTTGTTCACTCTATATGAATATGCTTAACCTACCATTAGAATTATAATATGAGGAACTTACACATATGAACAAGTCACTCAAATCTAACAGTATACATGTCATAACCCTAATCACTCCAGAACCTCATCTTGTGTCCATCCATTTACAAAACTAACCATACATCCACCTACGTATATGGTCAAAGTGCTAACCATCAAGTTCCCTTATTTTTAGCAAGTCATCTAACCATCTGTCATGGTTAGATACGCTAAACGGGCCACGTGAACATCATGATAAATCGATCATCGTGAAAATCTTAAAGTGTAGGTCCAAACTACCCGGTAACTTTTCAATAAGAGGTGTACAAATGTTATTTTGAATTACGGAGTATGTAAACCACTAAAGGAGCATCTTGGACATCCTTGGCAAATAGGGGCCCGAACTGGATCGATGAAAAGACCACAAACAATGATGAATGCCCGTCAAATTTTAAGAAATTCGGGCGGTGCACTTCGATGTAATGGACGTCGAAAACTGGTTGAGAAATGGATGGCAAGATTGTAAATATTCATTGCCATTAGATACCACCATTGATGCTAAATCGTACCATGCGGCCCACCCGATCAACAAATTTGTTCTATTTTCGGACCCTTATCCTAGCAGGGCGTGTTCAATGCAATGAACATATCGGATTGTGCAACTACAAATAGTACAGTAGACACCACACAAAAGAAATCAATTTACGTGAAATTATAAAATGTTATAGAGATGTGCACGAGGTTTTAACGGTGTGAGGAATTCACACACTTCTTGAAGGTGTGGCCCACTTAGGACTCAGATCTACTTCATACTTTGACCCATGAGACAACATATTATGCTAAAGGTGGTGAAGGGAGTAGAATTTTCGAAAGCCAACCATAAATGGACCCCACCTATTTTTGAATAGCAACATGGAGAAACTTTCGTCCGCACGCTATAACAGCAGACAAAAAAACTGGACTTGACGGTAGCTTTCCCTTTCCGCATCCCTACAACATGGGGCCCATCTAGAACTTAGATTAAGCCCATATTTAAGGCCATATCCAATTAAGACCTTACGAAAATAATGAACGGAATAGATCTCCCAAGGATTATCAAAAGTGGGCCCCACCATCTCCAACAGAGAAATCGAGTTGGACTCCCTTCGCAAATTCCAGCATGACCAACACCAAGAGCCAGATCCCAAATTGGAGGAGAGGGGATTCCGATCCTATCTAAGAATTCCAAAAGAATCAGAACGTCCTCCACGTCCTAGAAGCTGGAATTTCCTTCGCTGCTCATCTATTTCCTTTCGCACCATCCACCCGACTAAGAGGCCATTCCACCAATCATTCAGGCAATCATGACCCTTCAACCGATGGGCCACCTAAACAGATTTCATCCTTCAAGAATGCAGAAAGAATCGTACAAGGTCTAAGATCAGTGGGAGTAAAATCAATGCTACATCCAGCATACAAGTTACACAGGGAACATTACCTACCTACGCACCCCTCTAACTCTACGCATGAAGGTTCCTGAAACTCCTAATCTATATAAATATCCCACATCTGAAGTTGGGGGACACATCAATAAGAAGAGAAAGGACAAGAAATGATAGAGAGAAGAGACAGGAAGAGAGAAAGAGGGACGTTCAACCGAGTTAACTCAGCTTGGTTTGGCTGGCTGATTAATCTGGTGCATCCAGACTTTTCTACCAAAAAAAGAAGGAGAAGAAGAAGAATACAAGGCAGTTGGTCACGGATATGATCCGTCAACATTAGGCTGTCAGGTTAGAATCACGAGACCAAGCAAGGTAAGATACCCACCCCCTCTAGTCCAAATTCTAATTTATAATAGTCTAGATTTAAATTCACCACATACTAAACCCTAGATTAACTTTAATCTTTTAAGACTTATGATTTATGACAAACGCTTGCATCTGAACACATAATTTTGATAGTGAGCGATCAAGCAACCAAGGTGAGGGTTTTATCCTTTAGGCTTAGATTAATTTAGTTATTATATTTACCTTGACCTTACATGCCATCATGTTGTTTCATCTTACCTTTACATGTCTTTTCGTTATTTCTATTTTGCATTTAACATGCCTTCATGTTACTTTGAATTCTTCCTACAATTATATGTTTTACCATCAATTATTTACCCTATAAGATTATAGTATGATGTTGTTTACAGGTGACCTTTATAAATTTATGTGAGGCAATGGATACAAGCCCTGCCCTTGCCTTTATCAATTTATCGAGTTAGCCATTGTCACTCTCCTCTTTA
Organism: Magnolia changhungtana; assembly: GCA_030180095.1. Lineage (NCBI taxonomy): Eukaryota > Viridiplantae > Streptophyta > Magnoliopsida > Magnoliales > Magnoliaceae > Magnolia > Magnolia changhungtana. Next base: position 1,281,702 of record JASAUF010000554.1, read on the forward strand.
TTACGTTAGCCATTGCCACTCTTATCTTGCTAAGTTAGCCATTGTCACTCTTCTCGTAATGTAATTGGCCTTATGCTATCTAGTTTTAAGGGGCTTGGGCATGTGTATTGATATTCCTAAACTCTCATAATTTAATGGATCTCTCTTTTTATGCAAGCACTATTTAGGAATCCCTCTTCTAGTGATCGAATAAATATCGTGGACGTAATGTATTTTCAGTTGTGGCCCTAGGGAGACACGTAATTCCATGTTTCATGGGTGATGGTGCACAAATTGGTGTATGTAAATCGATACTCAATTCTTTTCTTTTGGGGGTTGGATGTCACATTTAGTCGCTCCAATCCGGTCTTTTCTTTTAGGGGTTGGATGTCGCAATTAGTCACTCCAATTTAGGTTGCGTGATTCACTTGGTCATGTGTTGTGTTCGTCTTAGGATAACCGCATAAATCCATGTTAAACGTGGGAACACTAGCAAATCTCCAGAGTATGGGATGCGGGGTGAGTCAGATTACTATAATCGCATCCGACATTGTGGCGATCCCTAAGTGTGATAAACCGCATATACATTGCTAGGCATGCATCTTCTGTAGATTGCTTGTGCATATTGATACCTCTTGTAGTTGTGGAGTATAGGACGTATCAGAACCTTTACACTGCTTTTATGAATCTCTTAAATTACTGTTAATCTTAAAGGATGACCATCACTATAAGTAGGGCATTGACCCTCTCCCAACTGTACAGATAATGCAGGTGATGTACAGATTGAAGACTTAGAGGACCATCTCCCTATGGAAGATCATACTTAAAGAATAGGAAGATAGTTTTACTATTTAGTTTCATATTTCGACTACAAACTCGATAAATGTAATAAGCTCCCATTTAAGAGGGCATTTGGTTATTCTTTTACTGTGATGAAATAATCAATACAGACGATTTTATTCTCGTGAATGTTACCTTCATGAATGTATGTGGATGTGATCCAAATTTTTTTTAAAAATAAGGTGCAATTTTTAAAGAATCTAAGTTTTACATTATTAACACCCGATTTTCTCGGGCCCGAGTATTAAATCTAGTCATGAAAATTCAGGATGTTACATCATAGAACTAGGGTAGTTTGCTTCCGTTGGTTTAGGATAGTTTGTTTATATTCTATTGAGTTTTGTTTGTGCTAACCCATCTTCGCACTGAGATCATTGAAAGAAATAGCCTCAGAATTCCTTCTTCAGGTATTACTGTTCCATCACTTCCCTCTTCTTATCATTGTCTCTTGTACATCACATGCTTAATTCTTTTATATTGAGGACAATGTAGATTTTTCGGTTGGGGATGGGGGATTAGGTAACCTAATCAATATTTTCTCAGTTTTGAGCAAATTTTTTTAAAATTTTCAATGTTATAAGTTGAAATCTGTTTGGGAAGTAATTAATGATGTACTTAAGAGTGCTTTGGGTATGATAAGATAGAGATTGAATATTGAATTACTAGAGTCTAATCATCTAAGTACCATTTTACCTAAGTGCTTGCGCTCAATTGATTAAGAGGTAGTTTGAATATCATGTTAATTTAAATTACAAGACACATTACACTCAATCTACCTTCTGTAAGATGTGCTAGAATTTCTAATTGTTAGTATGTGAATCGTTAATAGATGGAGCGAATAGAGTTTGGAGAATTTTATCCACCTTAAAAGAAGAAAAAAACCAGTTAAAAAACAAGAAATCGACAAAGAGGTCATGAAAAAGAATGAGAAGAATGAAAAGACTAGAAAAGAATGTAAAAATAAAAAGAATGAATAAAAATTGACCATTAATATAAAATAAAAAACTGGAACAAGAAGGAAAGGGGATAAGTTCGGAATTAGTACTTGAGTTCCAAATTGATCTTGAAGTGATGAGCATGGCTAACTTGATGAATTGATAGTATTCGTACGGGAAGTTGACTTTCACTGAGCACATTGAAAAACTTGATATAGAAATTACACTTCAATTTAATAGATAGAGAATTTATTTTATTGGTTGCTTATGTGATTTGGTTCTAGGTTTTCAAAATCTCACTTTTGTTTCTTATTTTTACTTATTTATACTTGAGTGCACAAAAGATTATTTTCTGAAAAAAATTCTTAACATTAAGCATTGAGATTTATTTTTCGCATATTTTGCTTGAGACTAGCAAAATGCTGGTTGGGAATTGTTTTGAGGGTCAAATATTGCATATTGAACCCCATTTATATCTTAGTTTTATGAACATTATACTGCTTAATGTCTTATTTTACTCATGTTTGTGTTGCAAGGTAAATTTAAGAGCTTGGATTGGAAAAGGTAGTAAAAGCATGGATTTGATGCTCAAAGATCACCAATGAAAAGAATGGATCTTAGGAGACAAAGATTGAAGATTTCAAAGTCCCAAGATGCAAGAAAAGCAAGTGGAGAAGGAATGAAGTTGAAAGAACAAGTGCAGAAGTCACAATGACTGTGTCATTAAACACCGTTTAATGACATTGAGGACACATTCGATGACATCGAACATAGGTCGATGACATTGAATTTATGAAGGAAAATCGAGTTAATCGCTGGACAAATTGAAGATGTTTTTCGATGACTCGAGAACTTATTCAACGACTCAAAGCTTTGCTCGATGACATCCAAGACCTACTCGATGACATCGAATTTCCTATAGAACTTATGCTCGAAGCACTCCTCAATGACATCGAAGATCTGCCGATGACATCGAAGGTCTCTTCGATGACATTAAATTTATTAAATAAATTGGAATAACTCTCTAGACTATTTTAGACACATTATCGATCCCTCGAACAATGTTCAATGACATCGAAGACCTCTTTAATAAAATTGAAAGTAGGTTCGATGACATAGGAGGTTGCAAAGTCTGGATGAAGCTACAAAAGTGAGAAAAAAGCAAAGACACCTTCGATGACATCGAACGAATCGCATAAAGTTACTTGGAGTGTGTAAATTTGAGGCACTTTCTAAATTTTTCCAAAGAGGTACGAAATGAAGTGTTACACAACTATAAATAGGAGTCCCCAGGGCATCCTTGGGCATCTATCTATCAATCTATCTGACTAATCTAGGGTTTAAGGAGTGGAGCAAAAGCATGGAGAGCCGTCGTCAAGTGTTCTTCTTCTTGCTTAGTTTTTTTTTATGGTTTCTTCTAGTGTTTTAGTTCCAATCATGACTATGGTTGATTAAACCTCTTAGCTAGGGCTTAGAGGTGAAGCTTGTAGCGTGATGGTTTGTTTTCTATTGCTTTGATTCATGTTTATGTTGAACTCTCTTTGATTTTGTTTAATATTTAAGAAATACTTTCAGTTTTTAATTGTTTGTTGTAACTCAAATTACAATAGATTTGCAATAGTTTTGAGTATGTTCTTTTCATATATCGAGATTGTGAAATTAGGAAATCTTGTTGTTCACCATCGTCCCTTGGGCATGGTTGGATAACAGAATCCCTTCTAATCATCATAATTCTCTTATATTTGGTTATGAGATTCGTATATCCTATTGTGAGCCATTGTCTCTTAGGCATGGTTTTGTGATGGAATCACTTCTAATTCTCACAACTCTCATCCATTGAGAATTAGGTTAAAGGAAGTTCAGATTTGGTTTTACTAAGATATCTTCTAACTAGATAACATGGGTGTTGAGGGTCAAATATTGTATATTATCCCCCATTTATATCTTAGTTTTATGAATATGATAATGCTTAATGTTTTCTTTTACTCATGTTTATGTTGCAAGGTGAATTTAAGAGCTTGGATTGAAAAGGGTGCTAAAAGCATGGATTTGATGCTCAAGAATCACAAAGGCAAGGGATGGATCTTAAGAGATCAAGATTGAAGAATTCACGTGCCAAAGATCCAAGAAAACCAACTGAGGAATAGAGAGAATCAAATATTTGAAGCGAAGAAAAGGAATCCTGAAATTGTCCTTAAACAAACATATTCCTGAAATTGTCCTAAAAAAACATATTCTAAAACTCTGGGTCATTTCGTGAAATTGTGCAGAGTGAAGTATATTCTGGAAGATTGTGTAGAGTGAAGTCTATTTTAGTAAACTGCATAAATTTGAGGCAGTTTTTACAGTTTTCCAACTAGGTGCGAAAGTTAGAGTTCCACAACTATAAATAAGACTCCTTAGGATGCTCCAAGGCATCTTCTAAGGTTTAAGGAGTGGAAAAAAGGGTGGAGAAGCTGTCGCCAAGAGTTTTTGTTCTTCCTTAGTTGTTTTCATGTTTTTCTTAAGAGACTTTAGTCCAATCATGTCGATGGTTGGCTAAACCTCTTAGCTAGGGCTAAGAGGTAGAGTTTATAACATGATGAGATATTTTTATTACTTTGATTCATGTTTTTGTTGAACTTACTTTGATTCTAGTTTGATATTTAAGGAATACTTTCAATTTTTTAATGATTTATTATGACTTAAATTACAGTAGATCTGCAATAGTTTTAGTATCTTCTTTTCTTATTTTGAGATTATGGGATTAGTAGATCTTATTGTTTACCATTGTCTCATGGGCATGGTTTGGTGATGGAATCCCTGCCAATTATCATAATTCTCCTCTTTTGAGAATTAGGTCAAAGGAAGTTCGGATTTGATCTTAATTATTATATCTTCCAATTGGATTGGATAGGACTCCACTTCCAATTGTGTTACTCGAATCAAGTAAGGAATCACCATGATTACTATAAGTGGATCCTTAAAAACCCTAGTTCTCACCTTTAAATTCTTAAGTTTCTAATTACACACTTCACAATTACTCCATTTAATTCTAGATTTAGATTCATATCTTTTTCTAGTTCTACTTCTAGTTACTTTCAAAATACACTCGAGATTAGTCCCTGTGGATTCGACCTCTATGTCACCGAGATTATTACTACATCGTGACCCTACACTTGGGGTTGTGAACAATGGGACTATGATTCCAGTTGTGTCCTTGAATCAAGCATAGATCTCCCTGATCTCTACAAGTTGATCCTTGGAAACCTTAGTTCCCACCTTTGAATTTCTTAAGTTTTAGTTAAATAATTTACAATTACTCTCTCTACACTTCCAGATTTAGGTTTATATCTTCTTTTAGTTATACTTTTAGTTGTTTTCAGAATACTCATGAGATTAGTCCTTGTGGATTAAACCTCGGTCTCACCGAGATTATTACTGCATCGTGACCCTACACTTAGGGTTGTGAACATTAAGTAAATCTATCACCTAAGTTCTTGCACTTAATTGATTAAGAAGTAGTTTGAATATCATGTTAATCTAAATCACAAGACACATTCAATTTTTTTTCTATAAGACATGCTAGAAGTTCTGATTGTTAATATGCGAACCATTGATAGATGGTGAGAATCAAGTCTGGAGAATTTTATCTACCTTAAAAGAAGAAAAGAACCAATTAAAAAATGGGAGATCAACAAAAAGGTCATGTATTATGAAAAATAAATAAATAAAAAGAATGAAAAGATTGAAAAAGAATGCAAAAATAAAGAATGACCGTCGATATAAAATCAAAACCTAGAAAAAGAAGGAGAAGAGGATAAGTTCAGAATCAGTACTTGAGTTTTAAACCAGTCTTGAAGTGATGAGCATGGCTAACATGATGAATTGATAGTATTCATACAAGAAGTAAGTTAATTTTCACTTAGCACATTGAAAAACTTGATATGCAAGCTATGCTTTGACTTAATGGACAAAGAATTTACTTGATTGGTTGCTTATGTGATTCAGCTCTAAGTCTTTAAAATCTCACTTTCGTATCTTAATTCTACCCATTCATACTTGAGTGCACAAAAGATTGTTTTCTGAAAGAGGTTTTAGACATTGAGCATTGAGGTTTATTTCATGCATACTTTACTCGGGACTAGCAAAATGCTGGTTGGGGATTGTGTTGAGGGTCAAATATGGCAGATTATCCCCCAATTATATCTTGGTTTTATGAATATGATACTGCTTAATGTCTTATTTTATTCATGTATGTGTTGCAAGGTGAATTTAAGAGCTTGGATTGGAAAAGGTGGTAAAAGCATGGATTTGACGCTCAAAGATCACCAAGGCAAAGAATGGATCTTAGGAGACAAAGATTGAAGATTCTAAGGTTCTAAGATTTAAGAAAACCAAGTGGAGAAGGAAAGAAGGCGAAAGAACAAGTGCAGAATTCACATTGACTGCGTCATCGATCACCATTCAATGACATCATAGGGACATTTGATGACATCAAACATAGGTCAATGACATCAAATTTATCAATGAAAATCGAGTTGGTCGCTGGACAAATTGAAGACTTTTTTCGATTACTTGAAGACTTGTTTGATGACTCGAAGCCTTGCTCGATGACATAGAAGTCAGTTCGATGACATTGAATTTTTTATAGATTTTCGGCAAAACTCGCTAGACTGTTTTGGATGCATTAACGATTCCTCGACCAACGCTTGATGACATCGACATCGAAGACACCTTCGATGACATCGACGGTAAGTTCGATGACATAGAAGATTACGCAGTCCGGATGAAGTTACGCAGTGTGGAAAAACCACATATAAAAGACACCTTCGATGACATTGAAGGCAGTTCGATATCATCGAACTACTTACACTAAGTTGCGCAGAATTATATGGAGTGCGTAAATTTGAGGAAGTTTTCAGATTTTTCCAAGTCAATGCGAAAGGAGGTGTTGCACAACTATAAATAGGAGTCCCCAGGGAATCCTTGGACATCTATCTAGGGTTTGGAGGAGCAAAGCACAAGGGTGGAGAGCCGTCGCCAACCGTTTTTCTTATTTCTTCCTTACTTTTTCATGCTTTCTTCTAGGGTTTTAGATCTAATCATATCTATGGTTGGCTAAACCTCTTAGCTAGGGCTAAGAGGTGAAGCTTGTAGCGTGATGGGATGTTTCTATTGCTTTGATTCATGTTTATGTTGAACTCTCCTTGATTCTAGTTTGATATTTAAGGAATAATTTCAGTTTTTAATAGTTTATTGTGACTCAAATTATAGTAGATCTGCAATAGCTTTGAGTATCTTCTTTTCATGTATTGAGATTGTGAAGTTAGTAAATCCTATTATTCACCATCGTCCCTTGGGCATGGTTGGGTGATGGAATCCCTTCTAACCTTCACAATTGTCTTATATTGGTTGTGGAATTGGTATATCCTGTTGTTTACTATTGTCTCCTGGGCATGGCTAAGTGATGGAATCACTTCCAGTTCTTATAACTCGCATCCATTAAGAATTAGGTCAAAGGAAGTTCAAATTTGATCTTAATTGTTATATCTTTTAACTGGACAAGATAGGACTCTGATTCCAATCATGTCCTTGAATCAAGCATAAATCTCCCTGATTGCTACAAGTGGATCCTTGGAAACCCTAGTTCCCACCTTTAAATTTACAAGTTTTAGTTAAATAATTCACAATTACTCTCTCTACACTTTGAGATTTAGATTTACATATTCTTCTAGTTCTGCTTCTAGTTGCTTTCAGAATACACACACGATTAGTCCCTGTGGAGTAGACCTCGGTCTCACCGAGATTATTAGTACATCGCGACCCTACACTTAGGGTTATGAACATGCAAGCATCCCGTATAGTCCAGATACTATCAGTTATCTGTGTTCACTTGGGTCAATCGAACAAGCCTAGGGCGTACGCCCTAACTCAAGCTACCCATTGATTTGGGCAATTTACCGACCGACCCAACATCGTAAAAATCTTAAGCATCGCTATGAACAAAACATTACATCATGCAATTATAGCATGCATACTACTACGCAACGACCTAGGCATTTCATCGAACATGTAAGCATCAATAGAGCAATACAATCACTTAGGCATTTCATCAAACATGTGACCACCAATGGGATAATGGATTCAATCACTTAGGCATTTCATCGAACATATGAACAACAATAGAGTAATACATTCATTGGAGCATTTAATCAAACATGTGAACATTAACAAATTAATGCATTCAATCTAGAGTTCAATCAATCATGTGAGCATCATTATAATAACACGTTTAATCACTTAGGCATTTTATCAAACATGTGTGCATGCATAGATAAGCAATGACACATATTACAATCAAACATGAAATATGAAGATGCTAGCTATTTACAAATCATTCACCATAAAAAATCATTAACTAAGACCATCAAGGGTCAATAAATGGAAACCTAGGCATAATGGTCCACACCTTAAGAGGGGATTTCCAATCTTTGAGATCCTAGGATTGAGAATTTGGGTAAAATCACCAATTCCTAAATTAAAATCAAGAAAAAATACCATTAATGACTAGAAATCTACACTAGTTTGCTTAATTGAAGGGTAATGTACAATTCTTACCTCCAATTCTTGGCATGGGTTGATTTGGTGGAGGTTTAGTAGTAGCCAATGGTTTGGTTAAAGAAATATCAACCCTACACGCATCAAGATTTCCCTCACTCACTCACACACACACACACACACACACACACACTCTCTCTCTCTCTCTCTCTCTCTCTCTCTTCATTTTCTCTCCATCTCTCTCTCTTTCTCTTCTCCTTCACCCAAGCTAAGGCATGAAATTCGTATGGGAGAAGGGGGTGCCCAAATGGGAGCCTTATATAGTGCTATAATTGGTGAAAATGGCCCTAAGGGCTGTGTTTTAACTATACTAGATTAGGGGAGTGTGTTTCTAACCATTGGGGGGCCACTATGGTGTGTAGGGGTCGATATCTATTGAGTGTCAAATATTACATATTATCCCCCATTTATTTTCTGGTTTTACAAACATAATAATGATATATTTTACATCTCTTTGTGTTGCAAGGTGCATTTAAGAGCTTGGATTGAAAAGAATGCTAAAAGCATGGATTTAGAGCTCAAGAATTGCCAAAGCAAAGAAGGGATCTTTGAAGACCAAGATTGAAGATTTTAAGACCTCAAGATCCAAGAAAACCAAGTGGAGAAGGAAGGAAGTTGAAAAAATAAGCGCGAAAATCAGAAAGACTACGCCATCGAGAACCATTCGATGACATCGAATTTATGAGGGAAAATCAAGTTGGTTGTTAGACATATTGGGTGCTTTTCTCAATCAATCGAAGACATGTTCGATGACTCGAAGGAAGATGCTCGATGACATCGAAGACTACTTGATGGCATCAAATTTATTGAAGAAAATTGAAGCAACTCGCTGGACTATTTTGGACACATTCTTGATGACTTGAAGACCTATTCGATGGATCAAAGCTTCACTCGATGACATCGAAGGACGGTTCGATGACATAGAGACTTATACCGTGTGAAAGAGCGAAAAGGAGTGACTTCCGGATATAAACCCCTTCGATGTCATTAAAGGGTGTTCAATGACATCGAAGGCATTATGCAGAGTTACGTAGAGTGCGGAAATTTGATCCGATTTTACAGATCTGCGGAACTTAGCTTATAAATAGGGATTTCCTAGGCACTTTTTAGGATATCTAAGATATAGAGAAGTAGAGCAAAAGGGCGGAGCCGCTTCCCTAGAATTCTTCCCTTTTTCTTAGTTTTTAATGCTTTCTTTTAGGGTTTTTAATCCAATCATGTCTATGTTTGGTTATATCCCGTTGCTAGTGCTAAGGGGTGAATCTTGTAACATGGTTGGGATTTTTTTCTTGTTTGATTCTTGCTATTAGTAAAATCCTTTGATTCTAATTTGATATTTAAGGAATACTTTTAGTTTTTAATGGTTTGTTTTGACTTAAATTACAATAGATTTGCAATAGCTTGAAGTGTCTTCTTTTTCTGTTTGGAGTTTGTGAAAATAGGAAATCCTGTTGTTCTCCATCGTCCCTTAGGCATGGCTGAGTGAGGAATCCCTTCGATTCTTCACTATCCTCCTATGTTAGTTGTTGGATTGGTATATCCTGTTGTTTATCATAGTCTCCTGGGCATGGTTAGGTGATGGAATCACTTCCAATCTTCATAACTTTCATCAATTGAGAATTAGGTCAATGGAAGTTCAGATATGAGTTTATTGAATATCTTCCAATTGGATAGAATAGGACTCCAATTCCAATTGAGTGCCTTGAATCAAATAAGGAAACATCCTAATAGCTGCAAGTGGATCCTTGGAAACCATAGTTCCCACCTTTAAATTCTTAAGTTTCTAAATTCGTTACTCACAATTACTCCCTACTTTCTTAATTTAGGTTAGATCTTCTCCTAGTTTTGATTCTAATTACTTTCATAATAGACACACAAGATTAGTCCTTGTGGATTCTACCTCGGTCTCACTGAGATTATTACTACATCATGACCCTACACATGGGATAATGAACAATATCCACCGTTGGATAGTTGGCCTTAACGATGATCTACGCATAGACACAATCGGCCTACCATTTGGGCGCGTCAATCAATGGGTATGATCATAAGTTTGTTTGACTGTTACCGATGGTAGATCGAGGTCGCAGCTATATGGATATGTGAAAGATATTAACTTAGATTGTTGCTCTAAATTTGATCATGATCTAACGGTCTGAAAGCCTCAACTTAGGCAAATATCGAACGCAAATAAGTGACTTAAGTTCTTAGTTAATTTCAAGAATATTCGCACAACTCATGCACCAACTTTGCAAGTCTAAGTTGAGTGATTCGAGTCACGATCTCGATTCAATGTCTCGTGATGAACATCAAGCCCATTAAGATGAACGTATTTCTATAGCCTTCGATTTAGTGACCCACTAACGAGCAATCTAGAGCTCGTTCAGATAATCAGTGTATTTCTAGAATGAATTGGGTAGCGAGATTTCTTGTACACAATGATTAGGATTTAAATTAGCTAAGTTCATAGTGTGACTTATTTGTAACTAGTAGAAATGACGATTCGATTATAATCACCCTAAGCCGTTGGTTCTTTGGCTAAAAGGATAAGTGGGTAAATTTTGTTTGTATTTAAGATCTGACCCCTAATTGTCTTGACTTTTGGTAGATGTTTATTTAATTACGGTTGCCTTAATTAGTCAATGATAGGTCAGGTAGATTTGGGCCCCATATGAACAAATCACGTAGCTAAACTCGATATTTAAGTAATCGGGCGGATTCGTTGGCTTCCTACGGTTGATTAATCAGATTTGTACCTTTACCGGTACCACCTATGTATAGGCTCACTTCGAGTGTCAAGGGCCAATAATCGACAACGTAGGCTGGTCATATCAAAAGTTTTCAAGGGTTTTTGAAAATACAAAATAGTAAAAATCTGGGGTGTTACAGTTGAGTAGTCGGCTCTGTCCGCTGTAAGTGGGGCAGCTCGAGAAGCTTCCCCTAGTGAGGTCCCTCCTCCTCAACCTACAGCTTTGGAGGCTGTTGATCTCGAGCCTTCCCAGCTCGAGAGGAGGCTCCTCCAGTCAAAGGGCCCTTGACTACCCAAGTCTAGCAAGTCACAGAGGTTGGTGCTTTGGAGCACCCAGCTTCTGAGGTCGGCGAGTCGGCTCCCTTACCCCCAAGCGGGGAGGTTGGTGATTAGGAGCACCCAATTTCTGAGGTTTGCGGGTCGGCTCCCCTCCCCTCATGCTTCCACATGGGTTTGCTCTCTCAGTGGATGGCCCAGTATATACCGGAGGAGGACATCGTCGCCCTATTGGATGTCCATCCAATGACCTTCCTGAGCAACCTGGCAATCACCTTCAACAAGGTAGGTCCCCTTTCTTTTGCTTGTCAGTTTCAGATTGTCATTTTCATCAATTTTCTAACCGGTCCTCCTTTGTTCTTCATTTCAGGTTGTCCCTGTCCTTCTCGTTGCTTGTCGTTCATTTTGAAGGGTGGGGGAAGGCTTAGAGAAGACGAAGGATGACCTCTAGGCCAAGGTCACTGAGCACGAGGCCATCACAACTTCTAGGGATGCGGTTGTGGCCTATGCAAAGGCTCTCAAAGGGACCCTACGAACGTCTAGGGAGGAGTGAAAAGCTTTAAAGATCCAGTTGGGCGAAGACCAGCAAAAAGAGGCCATATCATGGGGCTTAGTTAGAGGGGTTGAGGACACGCCTCTCCAACTCTAAAGGGGAGTGGGCTGAGGTGGAAGCCAAGGCCGCAAGGTTGGAGGCCGAGCTGACCGAAATGGTGACTTGATCGGCAAAGGTCGTGGCAAACTTGCCAAAGTCGAGCCCTCCATCCTGTCAGCTCAGGCGACGGTGGTGGAGGAATATGAGGCTTCGAAGGAGCGGGCTGAAGAGGAAGTAAAGTGTAAGTGTTATTATGTTTAAAACACATGTTACACCTGGTTTGTCAAATTTTACCTTATTAAAACAACTTAGCATGGTGTTCTTCAAGTTAAAGTTAAGCTTATGTTCAAGTTGAAGTTTAGCTTATGTTCAAGTTGAAGTTTAGCTTATGTTCAAGTTGAAGTCAAGCTAAAGTTCAAGTCACGTGGATCAAGATGAAAAGTTCACCTTCAAGTGTAAGTTCAAGTTCTATTAAAAATGCTAGTAGAAGATTAAGCTTCATCGACAAGTTCAACTCCTACTGATGATCAACCAGTAGAAGATCAAGCTCCTTGTGATGTTCTAGTCCTATGAAATTTAGTCCTTATAGGTATAATAAACCGTAGAAAGACCTTAGGTTTATGTGCTTTCAAAATTGATTTAAAATTGAGTTCTTATAATTATTATATGTTGGGTTTCGACTAGTCTATGTTTTACCTTGACCAGTCTAAGAAATTTCTCGACTAGTCCAAGAAACAGACGAAGTATAACAAAAATTCTATTGTGTCTTCGACCAGTCGAAGGTTGCTTGACTCGAAGTCTAGTAACTAAAATCAAGTCGGATTCTGCTTGCTCGACCAGTCAAATATCTGTTAGATCTTATCCGGGTCGAATTTGAAATTTTGTTGGAACTAAATCCGGTGCTTTGACCAATCAAAGACTACCTTAGACCATTCAAAGGAACAAACTTTATGACTAGAAATAGAGGTTTTTTCTCAATCCGAAAATACAACTTCAGCCTATCAAAGCCTTTATTCAAGAGAGAAAAAAGCCTCATTTACTGTTAAGCTATCAAGTGATATTTATAAATTTATTTTATAGCTTTTTCATTAATTCTTTTATCTCAAAATTCTGTCATTTTGATTTTCAAAAGAGTGTTTACTCTTATTGAGATTTGAGGGAATTAATGCAAGTAGCCTTTGGGTTTAAATGAAATTAAAATCAAATAGAACCTTGGACATTTTCTATTAGATTGAACATCGAACATTCGTCATTCAAGAAAAGAGATCTATGGCTACAGCATCTTCTTTGGGGAAGATAAGTATCAATTTACTTTATGTATATAGTTTTTTATGAGATAGCCAAAAAATCTCATTAGAGGTTTTTTATGAGATAGCCTGAAAATCTCAGAGAAGGGTTTCTTTATTTTTGATAGCCCAATAAAATCACAACTGTATCAGGTTTTAAGGTGACCCTGTGAAAACCTTATTCATAGTGAAAGTCGAGATTACGAGGTTAGTAATCTTGGGAATGGAGTAGGTGTGGCTGTTTGAGAACAGTTATTGTACACACCGAACCACTATAATTCTTGGTGTTTGTGGTGAAAGTTTCTTTTTGGCATTTGTAAAGAATGTTTGTAATAAAAAGGTTTACTTTCTCTCGCTTGGTTTGAGATCTTGATTCTTACAAATGTTCGTGCAATAAGGTTGTCCTACCTAAACTTTGTTTTTGGGTGTAGGTTGTCTTATGAACTAGTTTGAATCAATTTTTTAATACTAGTGGAATTGAGATTTTATATTTGTTTATTATTTCTATGCTTTAATTTTTTTATTTGGCATAGTCCTATTCACCTCCTCCCCCTCTAGTATTGGTAAGCTTGCCTTTTCAAGTGGTATCAGAGATAAGTTGCTCATTTTTTTATTAATTTCTTGAGCTAAAGATCTAGAGCTTTAATTATGTCAAATTTTGATAGTTTATCTATTACCAAGCCACCACCTTTTGATGGCTCCAACTATTCATATTGAAAGGCCAAAATGAGGATTTTTCTAAAATTCATAGATGAAAGTGTATAGCAAGCCACTGTGATCAAATGAAAACCTCCCATGACTGAAGTATTAGCCAATGATGAAACTAAATATATGAAAGAAACTACATTCTATTTATGGATTGCAGCTCAGAAAAGTGAAAGCAGTGCTAATGCTAAGGCCTTAAATGCCATAACTTATGCTCTATCACCTAATGAATTCAAAAAAAATTATTTCATGCGATACAACCAAGCAAGCATGGAATATCTTTTAAATGACACATGAAGGAACTTTTACAGTCAAGAAATCAAAAGTTCAAATCCTCATTACCAGATTTGAGGAAATCCATATGGAAGAAAATGAAACTTTCATGGACTTCTATACGAAACTAAACGACAATAAATTTCATGTGGGGTCTAGGAGATGGAATCCTTAAAAGTAAGATCTGTGCAAAAATACTACAATCTCTTCCTGAGAGATTCAATTCTAAAGTTACTGCCTTTTAGGAATTGAGAGATATTGATCTTATGAAGGTTGAGGAGCTAGTTGAATCTTTATAAATGTATGAGTTGAATTTTAAGGCCCCTAAAGCTAAGTCTGTTGCTCTTAAATCTTCTAAATCTATTTCAAAATAAATTAATTTTAATTATGATTCTAAAGAAAAAGAAGATGGTATGGCAATGTTAGCTAAAAGGTTCTATAGAATTTTTAAAAACAAGAATAGGTCATATTTTCATAAATCAACGGATAAAAGAAAAAGAAAGTCTAATTTTTAGAAATCTAAAATTAAGGACAGTTAATATTTCAACTATCACGAATATGGGCATTTGCCTAATAAATATCCTAAAAAGGATAGGTAAAAAAGAAAAGGCATGATTACTACTTGGGACGAATTATCCTACCTTGAAAGCTCTTCTAAGTCCAACGAATCAGAACAAGAGTATACAAATACGAATGATGTAAAGCTCTTATGACCTTAGCTAGAGTCACTTCCTTTGATAGCTCTATTTTATTTGACTATGATCTCAGGAGTCACCCTGAAAATGAAAATGAAGAGGATCTTCAAGATGCCTACAATGCTTTATATAGAGAGTTGTAAAATTGTTGTCAAATTGAAAATTCAAAAAGAAAAATATGCCAAATTAAAAGAAGAACTTGAAAATATAGTTTTAGAAAAATCTCATTTTTCAGATTATTTTGAAAAAATAGAATTAGATTTGACTTTTAAATCTTCTGAATTAGAAAAAATTCAAAAAAGAAAATGAGAAATCAAAACTTGAAGTTTCTTCCCTTTTAAGTTTAGGACACCTGGAAATATACCCATGGTGACCAAAAGCTTGAAAATTTGTTAACCTCATCTAGAAAATGTGGTGACAAGTTAGGTCTAGGATATATTAAAGGTAACTCATCAAAATCCAAAGTTTTTATTCTTATTTTTGTAAGAGGAGAATCTTCTAACTCTAAAGGTAAGACTTTAAGAAATTTTAATCATAATAATTTTAAAAACTCAAAACCCTTTCAAGTTCCTAAAAATAATAAAACCATCAGCTATAAATATTAAAAGAATAATAGATTAGTTGAAAAAAATAGTGGACCTATTAAAAGAGCTTCTGAAATCCAACTTAAATATTTGTTAAGTCTATAGAGAAAGGAGAAATCATAACTCTTAAATGCAGCGAAACTCAAAAGTCACTCCTAAACCTAGAACCATTATGAAATGGGTTCTAAAGGTCAAATGTCTTGTAGTCCACACTACTTTCAAAGCCATTAGTCATTCAAAATGATACCTGGATAGTGGATGCTTATGGCATATGACAGGTGACATGGCGATATTTCTAAATATTAAAGAAGTTAATGGTAATTCAGTTACTTTTGGTGATGGAGGCAACTGCAAAATAACAAGCCATGGTATTGTATAACTTCCTAACCTTCCTCCCTTTCAAAATGTGTTTTATGTTGAAGGTTTAAAAGACAATTTCTTAAGCATATCTCAAATATGTGATAACAAGCATAGTGTGAAATTTTCTGATCACAGATGTGAAATAATTAATGAGAAAGGTAATTAGATATTAAATGGTCGCAGGACCTCTAAAAATTATTATATTATCAATAACTCTTGCTCATATAACCATTCATGTTACATGGTCCAAACAGACGAAACTGAACTTTGGCATAAACGTCTTGGACATGTTAACTGTAGAGATTTGTATAAGTTGAGCAAAGGAACCTACGAGGCTTACCCAAACTTTAAAAGATAGAAAAAGTATGTATCAAATTGGCAAACAAACTAGGAGTAGTCACAAGAAAGTGAACTCCTTAACCACAGCCAAACTACTAGAACTACTTCACATGGATCTAGTAGGACCAACTAGAACTGAAAGTAGAGGTGGAAAGAAGTATTTTTTGGTCATTATTGATAATTATACCAGATATACTTGGGTAGCCTTCTTAAGAGAGAAATCAGATACTCTCGATGAAGTCAGAAAAATTCTAAAATGTATTCAGACTGAAAAAGAGATGTTTGTGATCAAAATTAGAAGTGAGGGCACAAGTTCGAAAATAGAAATTTTGAGAAGTACTGTGATGATCATAGTATATCTCATTAGTTCTCTGCTCTAAAGACAACTCAACAAAATGGAATTATTGAGAGAAAAAATAGAGTTTTATAGAAAATGGCTAGTGTAATGTTAACCAACATGAAACTACTAAAAAAATTATGGGCTGAAGCTGTTAATAGTGCGTGTTATATTATAAATCGTGTTTATATTAGAAAATTAAAAAATAAAATAGCTTATGAACTATGATTTAATAAAAATTCCCTTGTTAAATATTTTAGGACTTTTAGAAGTAAATGTTTCCTTTTAAGTGACTGAGAAAATTTAGAAAAGTTTGAAGCCAAGAGTGATGAGGGAATATTCTTGGGTTATGCTCTAAATAGTCGAGTATATCGTGTTCTTAACAAAAGAACAAGAGTGATTCAGGAATCTAATAATGTTGTAATTGACGATCACCTGATCACCCCCACACCAAATCAAGATGATGATGAAGTCAATATAATTGATATAACGGACTCTTCATCAAAATCAGTTGATACTGAACTAAGATTAGTCAAAGACCATCCGACTGATCTAATACTTAGTAACCCTAGTACTGGTGTACAAATTAGAAAATAATTAGAAAATATTTGTAATTATGTCTGTTTCACTTCCCAAATTGAACCGATCAATATAAATGAAGCACTTACTGATGAAAGTTAGATAATTGCCATGCAAGAAGAACTAAATCAATTTATCAGAAATGATGTGTGGTACTTGGTTCCTAGACCTTTTGATAAACATATAATTGGAACCAACTGGATTTATAAGAATAAAACTGATGAATTAGGTAATATTATCATAAATAAGGCTCGACTGGTTGTACAAGGGTACACACAAATAGAATGTATTGATTACGATGAAACCTTTATACCAGTTGCGTACCTTGAATCCATAAGATTGTTTATTTCGATTACATGTTATATGAAATTCAAAATATATCAAATGGATGTCAAAAGTGCATTTCTAAATGGTAACTTACATGAGGAGGTTTATGTTGAACAACTTAAGGGTTTTGAGGACCCCAAATCTCCAAATCATGTATATTATCTTAAAAAGGCACTTTATGGTTTGAAACAAGCTCCCAGAGCATGGTACGAAAAATTGACTAAATTTTTACTTAGTCATAACTTCAATATGGGAAGCGTTAATAAAACTTTATTCATCAAAAAATATAACGATCATATATTAATAGTACAGATCTATGTTGACGATATAATTTATGAATTTACATGCACTAACTTATCTATTGAGTTTGCAGAGAAATCTAAGTTTGAAATGAGTATGGTTGGTGAACTAAACTACTTTCTTGGATTACAAGTTAAGCAACATGAAGATGGTATATTCATATTGTAAACCAAATATGCCTTAAATCTTGTAAAAAGGTTTGGATTTGAGAATGGAAAGAAGTTTGATACTCTAATGAGTACAACTCTTAAACTCTCAAAAGATGAATCATGTAAAAGTGTAGACTCTCGTTTATATCGAAGTATGATTAGTAGTCTCTTATACTTAATTGCTAGTAAACCTGATATTGTATTTAGTGTTAGAATATGTGTCTGTATTAATCCAATCCTAAAGAATTTCATCTAATTGTTGTTAAGCGGATAATCAGATATGTCACAAGTTCAGTTAATTTAGGACTTTAGTATCCACATGATACATCTGTACAAATTGTCGGATATACCGATGCAGACTAGGCTGGAAATATTGACGATAGAAAATCTACCAGCGGTGGATGTTTCTACGTTGGTAACTACTTAGTTTCATGGCTCAGTAAGAAACAAAACTCTGTATCACTCTCAACTGTTGAAGCCGAATATATTGTAAGCGGTAACGCCTGCACTCAACTCATTTGGATGAAAAGAATGTTAGCCGATTATGGCATTACATAAGATACAATGATATTGTATTGTGATAATTCAAGTGCAATTAACATTTCAAAAAATACAATCCAACATTCTCATACAAAACATATTGATATTAGATACCATTATATTTGAGAATTTGTTGAAGATAAGAGTGTTGTGCTAGAATATATTCAAACTGAAAAAAACTTACTGACATTTTGACCAAACTTCTCGATAGGAATAGATTTTCAAATTTAAAGAATGATATTGTTTTGTTGTAATTAATTAAGTATTTATGCATTTGTCTGTTTCTTGTTTATAATTAATTAAATGCATATAATACTAATAATATAATGACAAAATTATATATATATATATATAAAATCATTTTTTGGGTTCTTCGATGAGTCGTGGACATACTTAACCAGTCGAACCCTCGACGGGTCGAGTACGCTGCTCGACCGGTCGAGGATCATGGAATTTCACCTCTAAAAAGTGAAAATTTGCTTTTTTCTTTCATTTTCATCTTCTTCGTAGACTCGTTGGTGACCCTCTTGATGAACTCATCTCCAAATCTAGCTTGTAAGTGGTTGTTTTTATATTTCTTTCAAGATTCAAGTACTTCCTTGCTAGCTAATCTATCGATTGGGATTTATTGTTGTTTCCAAACCTTTTTTGGTATGAGATTTTGGAAAATCTGATATATCCACAATCACATTATTCTCTTTAGTTATTTCTTGAGCAATCATTAAATGAAACATTGTACTAAACATGCGACTACATGAAAAAGTTGGGGTAGTTCGTCATTTAGGCCGACTTCATCTAATGTGAGAACCCTAAATTCGAACCCACTAAGAGGCTTCGAAGAAAATTCATACCAAATTGGGGATTTCAGCTCAAGAGACATAATTATTGAGCATAGTGTAAATGTTGCTCACATTGCTCCATTCAATCTTGTTCTTTGCTTTCTAATGTTTGTTGGGGAGGCATTTTGGGTTGGGTTGGCAAAGCTTACCATTCCATTGCATAATGCATGTATGCATCAATTAGTAAAGTGTCCCAAGAAAATCTAACATTTATAATTAAATTTGTGGAAGAGACCTTCACTCTAGACCGCAATCTATTCTCAAACTTAATTGGGATTGTTGCTGCAAAGGATGGAATTCCTCCTGAAAATTGAACTGATAGAATGTCCCATACAGAACGGCTAGCGATTACACATAAACTGTGTCAGTTTGATGCGGAATGACATTTTGGTAATGCGTTGTATGCCAATCAAATGCTGCCTCAATTTTGAGTTCTTCACTGTATCTTTATGTTTAATGTGTATCCTTGATCAGGGAATAAGTTAGAATATGCTTCCTTCATGGCTAATATTCTTTATTCTGTTATTTCTGGGGTACAATTATGTCTTCCTTCTTTTATTTGTTATATCATAATTCAATTTCGTTGTCATCCTGGTCATGGTTTTATTCCCTTTAAATATCTTATGACTTATGTTGCCTTACATTGTAATGTTCCTATTCCTATGTCTGAGGCACCCGAGTCAGTATTACCATTCGATAATGTTAATACTCACAAGATGAATCTAAGATATCTTTCGGGTTAGCGAGATGAGGAAGAAGAGGAAGCACATGCACCACCAGAAGATGTGTCTATGGACGACATCTTTGATGAGATCGATGATATAGATGATTTAGATTATCAACCTTCTCAGGTTGATGATCATTTTAAATCATTAGAGGAGAAGGTTGAGGCTCTACGAATCTCACATGATACTATGATTCAAACTCAGAAATCCTCTATGAAGTACATGAAGAAGTACTTCCACCGTATTATAAGGAGTTTGTATCAGATGGATCCTTCCATGCCTGCTCCTTCCTCCTCAAGATCTGACTGAGTTCATTTGATTTCTCTTTTATTTCTATGGAGTTGTATTACTTAATACTTGGTTTGCTTGATGACTTGATACTTTCACTTTATTTTGAAATGGCAGTGAAGACCGCACTAGTTGAAGAAGGAATATGCCAATATGTCCTAGAGGGGGGTGAATAGGACTTTTAAAAGTTTTTTATGATTTATTTAAAATCTTATTATACTAATCTTAACAATAAGCACATATTAGGATTACTTAAAAATAACTCTACTGGCTTCCAAGCCCAGTCGAGGATCCAATCACAAACTGTTTAAGAAGTAAACAATATGCAAACTAGTTTATGATGGATATAACTATGTAAGTGTGTGAGGTGTGATCTCAAATATTCAGATGTGAACATATTAAAGTAAATCACATAATCAGAAGAATAGCAATCTCAAACACAGTCATTTTTATAGTGGTTCAACGACTTGTCTACTCCACTCCCAGTAATCGCACTCAACCCTTGAGTGTACCGGATTTCACTAAGGAGGTTTCACAGCGGTTCACCTTAAACCTAAGGCTTTAAATTAGGTTCACCTTCAACCTTTACAACCTACACTGAGGCTGACTATTTATGCTCTCATGAGCAAGGGTCAACACAACGCACCCACTTTTAGGCACACTGGCTAAGGATCTTCCATTAGACCCTACTAAAGGTTTCTACACGGTTCACCTCAAAGCCGAGGTTTTACACAGTTTACCTCAAACCCAAGGTTTTACACGGTTTACCTCAAACCCAGAGTTTTACTGGTTCACTCCTAACCAGATGTTTATGCTCTCCACAGAGCAAGGGTTCACACAACGCACTCACCACGTACACTCTCGCCGAAGGCCTCCTTGAGGACTTCAATGGGTGAGAACCACTTAAGACCCAATCCTACAAAGGAATGATCACAAGTGTCCTCTTGGACTCTAGATACTTACAAATAAGTTGATGAGCCCCGATAAGCACAATGTCAAAGATCTCCTCCTCCTTGTTGACGAAGATCTTCTGCTCCCTTGATCTGCAACAAAATAATGTACCAATACTCGGCTTCGGGTTGGGTCAAGGTCAAGATGGAATCCTACTCTAAAAATATTTTCCTATCAAGAAGATAGAGTGATTCCAATCTTCTAGGCACTCAAAGCATCCCAGCTTAATGATTTTCCATTAAGGTAGTAGCTGGAGGATCCTTGAATGCGGAAGTTCATTCCCCAATCCACTTTATTGAATATCAATGGTGAGGTTGGATTGGAGGATGAACTTCCTTGAGAGAAAGGGCTTTGGGTATATGATCTAAGGGTTAAACACTTAAAAGCTCTCTCTACTTTCTCCCCAGCAACAATAGACAAGTCCTCTCTCTCTCTCTATATATATATATATATGCAAAAGGTTCCAATGTATATAAAATGGTCACATTTATGACTGAGTTCGATATCATCGAGCGTATACTCTCGATAGCATCGATGGTCTGCTCGATGACTCGAACTCAAAGTCATATGCTTTTAAAACTTTTTACCAACTGGTCTATGAATCGAAACAACTGTCGATGTCATCGAATTTCGAACTCCGATTCCATCGATGATAAGATCGATCCATCGACACTTGAAAAATGGGAGAGACTTGACTTGAAATATTTCAGGTTTTTAGGATATGATTGAGGGTTAGCCAATGTCATCGAAATTTGCATATCGATGCTATCGAAGGCAGTGTCGATGGGATCGATAAATCTTATAGATTTACCAATAAGCTCGTTGGACAGATTGTGTCCAGATTCGATCCAATCGACTCGGCCTCGATATCATCGACATATAAATATAGATCTTCGAATGGCCCCTAATCAAAGTAAAAACCAACCTAAAATATTTACTGAAAGAAATAAGCACCCATGGTCGATATCATCGATGGACTTCCGATCTTATCGATATTTGATTTTAGATCCTATTAGAAGGTGCATAGATATATCGAAGGAATTTGAAATTTTCTTTAAAAAACAGGAGCGCCAGAAACCTACCTGTCGATCTTATCGAGCCACTATCGATGGACTCGACATTCAAGTATGGATGATATTGATATGTGGATCGATACGTCGATAAATCAGTCCAGATATACATGTGGTTGCTGGACATTTTTGTCCTCTTTTTGATGACATCGTTTAAGCACCGAGGACTTTGACAGAGCAGGTCGATCATATCGAAGGTGTTTCGATAAAATCGACAAGGCAAGAAAAACTTAGAGATTTTCCTGTTTTGAAAAAAGTTTTCTCACCTTAAAACCCTATGATTTTCTAACTTATTTTTAAGGGTTTTATGCACCTAGTGTTTTGGAATATGGGATGTGAGGCTTTAGTTTACCTGTGGCGAGCTTGCACACATCCGGTTGAGGCAGACGCTTGAATTGATCTTCCTATCAGGCTCTGTCGACAGTCTGACTCAACACTCACGTAACTTGACAAACCAAAGCACTTTTATATTCGGATGATCATTTCCTTCCTTGATAATTTAATGTGTTTGTACCTTCAGACTCTTTTCCATCTTCTTTTCCTTCTTCTTTGAAATACCTTCGGACTCTTCGTCTTCTCTGAAGCTTTGATCTTCTTCATCGTCGTCGTCCAAATGAGAGGGGGAGTGGGGTATTTATAAGCCTCCACATGTGCGAACCATCGATCTTTATGTCGTGGGGCCCACTTTTCATAATATCTCAGCCATCTAACCCATTTTGATCAAACTAGTGTTGTGCAATCTAGCACAACTAATGTTGGTGTTGTACGGACCCACGCAACCAATGTGCTTTGCGTGGGTGTGCGCAACATAATAACTTCCTCTTTCTTTCATTCTTAATCTTTCTTTGAATTTTTTTCTTCAATTATAATTTTTTGTCTCAATAGATGTCCCCTTGATTCTTTTTTTGTTCTCCATCCTCATAATAAAGAAATAGGATCAAATATCTTCTTTTCTTTATATTTAAATGTCGTTGCGCATATCCGTGCAACACTCAATCAGGTCCTGTCCATCATCTGTCGGGTCCAACCCTCCTATAATTACTAGACTCAGCCCATTTCCTTCACTTTCTCTTTTCTGTCAAACCTTCGCTTCTCTAGCGATTTCCCACTCAACAACTTTCTTTTGCGCATAATCACCGTGCAATGCATTTCTGTTTGTACGAAGATCATCTCTTATGCACATTCCCGTGCAACCATCTTTCATTGTATGCACCGGTGCAACTAGTTTTCATAAAAAAATTTCAAAGTGTGAAATTTCCTTCTAACCCTCAGATTTTTTAGACTTTCCTTCATTTTCTTCAAGAAATCCTCTCATCTTATCTTCCTTAATATAGCTGGAAATATGTTTGATAGTAGGGCTTCATCTTTAAGAAAAAAGAATCACGCATCTCATCTAGAAGTTAGACGAATTATTCAGAACTCTTGGAATTATGTAGAGATTCATGAGAAAACTTTTAATTTCTACAATCCTTTTGAGAATGAAACGATCATCATTCCCATAAACCTGCGACATCATTGGTTGATTCTTCGCTGTGAGCCAGTTAACTAAACAATCTAAAATAATCTTACTTCTGCAGATAACTGGGTTATGATGGAATCAAGAATTTTAGAAGGATATCTAGAAGAGAATGGATCCCACCAAAGAGTCGATAGGATTCATAATATGCAATTCTTACTCCCATGCTATTATCCTCATTATCCCTTTCCTACTCATTATTTTGAAACTGCTCAGCAACACTTCTTCACTGAAAGGTCAGCCTGAAATGCAGAAAGATTCTTGGAGATGGGTCTCTTATCTCCTCGTGATTTCTATAACACTTGGGCTCGAGCATGTAACGTGCCGAACTTTTCAATACTTCAGCATCGAAAGTTCTCGAGCGTTACCATGAGATTTAACGTAACATATATGTGTGTACGATACCAATCCAACTATCCTAGCCTCACATCTATTATCTGACACAAATTTAGCCCTTGAGAATAGGCTCCATCCTAAAATCGATTCATCCGACCGTTGATTTGTAAGACAAGAACACCCACCATGTGGTTTGAAATAAGTACTTTCCCTTGAATGAAATGACGAAAAACTCCCTATCTATAATGATTTAAATATATGTTCATTTGTAAAAATTTCTTAGAAATGTGCCTATAACCATGTGAAGCCGTTAGATTTCTCAAAACTCACAGATTAACAATAATTATGAAAATGCCATTAACCTTGGCCATTGAATTCTAGATCACGTAATTCTCACTGTCTAATTAACGTGAAATTTTATACCATGCATATAAATCCTAAATTAACCATACACATCGAACTTTAGTCCTTAGATCATTATAAAAATAATTTAATGGATAGATCAGCCATTAACCATGGAGTTTGAGGCCCACCTAATCTTTAGATATTCTCCAATTTTGGACCAACCCTTTAAGTTAGATGGGAAAATGAATGGATGGAGCAGATCTCTCTAGATCATCTCTTTGGCCCCCACACCTACGTGTACACAAGCGGTACACAACCGCAGTACACGGGACTAAGGAAAGCCAGTCAAACTAGGTTTGACTGAGGCTACCTGAATGGAAAGCTTCTTCCACTCCCTTTTTCCACTGAAACGAATTCAACGGACTCGCTCTGTCTAGGACTTGGTGTGGCCCACTATGACTACCCACTTAGTAATCCAAACTGTCCATAGTTTAGCCATGGGTGATCCAACCAAAACCTGAGCAAAATATTGGGCTTCAGACACTGTACGTGCACACAAATAAGGGTGCAACTGGCTGCGTGTGAGAGAGTTTTCCTGAAAATGGAAGTGTCATTTTCCCTGCTTCCAAGCTAGCAATCTGCATGCGTTAGTTGCTGTAATCCCAACCTTCCATTAAGAAAATCCTAACCCTCCATTCCACCTCAGTTTTAAGGATTCACAGCTATCGAATGAGCTCCCCGTTACACTGTCGCATGTTACAACCAAACTCATCACGCTTGAAGATAAGTCTTGATGCTTGGTGGGTCCCAAAACTCCCTGGAGACCAATCTGGTCCTTCTAAACGGTCTAGATTGGACGTTAAACCATCGAGTGGAAAACCACTATGAATGAGCCCGTCATCTTCTCCATTGGTTGAGAGAAACCACCATCCTCTGATGGGCCCCATTTGCTAAATTGGAACATCCATTAGGTAGACCTTTTTGCCAAAGAATCCATCTGTGTGGACGCCCTATAGCCATGCACGACGTTGGACAAGTCAGATCTAAGTTTGGGAAAAAGACCCACCATTAAAACTGAGCCACCTCCTTCGTTTAAATAACCGGTCCCGCCCCACAACCCATTGCATTATGTTGCTAATTAAGCCGATCAGAGTGTGATCCAAAATTGACCGTCTCCATGTTGACCAAAAGAAGAATCTAGAAGGAGGGGTGCTGATCTCCCTTATGATACGCCGGTAGGGAAGTGCGTAAGTTGTGCTGCGTAAGATCTTTATGCACCGAAACTCTTGCTGCACAAACAAGATTACGCAAAAGAGATGCTAGGTTCGGACAACCTATAAAATAGGCTGTAACGACCCGTAAATTTTCGTACTTTGGTTCGAGTACCACCTCGACCAGAAATTAATTAGGATTAAATCCTTTAGAAATTTAACAAAGTTAACTATGTGCTAAATCGATTAGCCATGAAATCTGTTGGGATCGCTTTAAATACGATCTGCAAGATCCAAAACTTGTAGAATCATTAACGCTAGGTTACCCTAAAGATTAGGATCAAACTCATTACCCGGCTATTCTCGGGAACGACTTGAAACTTTGTATTAGGTCTAGACCGCACATCGAAAATCCGATTAACGCAAAGTTAAGGACTTAGGACCGTCTCGCTGGGCTCGATAACCATCTCGGAAATCAGGTCCAGTCGATGTCCCACGGCTATTCGCTTGAGTCCTGAGTGAGGGAGTGTGAAAATCACTCTTTCCTTTACAAAATAAATATCTGGAATAGTGATCTGGCACCATTCGGTTGCGGATCAGTATAAGCAACCAGACCGTCAGAATCAGACCAAATTACACCCTCGGATCAGGAAAAATTTCAGGAACATTTACATGTACTTGGAATTTTGGATCGTGGCCCACTGACCATTGAACTGAAGCTGGTCCGCCACGTGTGATCTGGGAATCCGATCGAGTTGAAAACATAATCCCATGTGGATCCATGAGTGGTGAGCTTAAGTCTGACGTTTGGCTCAAGGGGGGCCACCAGAAACACTCTTTTGAGCTGGAACATCGCCAAAATGCTTATAATAGCAGTAACCCTTGAACCTGAGTCTATTTTGGGGAGGTTTTAGGCTATAAAAGGGCCTTAGAACAGCCCCTCTCACAGCCATACGAATTTGGGATAAAACCCTAGTGAGAGAGAGAAAAGAGAGAGAAGACTTGGGATTTGTGGGAGCACCTTCCTCCTACTGCTTTCAATCATCGCACGGCCTGCACCGCCTCTTTCCAGGCACTTTCCCGGCGATATCAACTCCGTTTTAAGGTGAGAAACCCTAACCCTAGGTCTGATTTGAAGTGTATAGGCTATAGGTAGTGAAATAGCTAACCGATTTCACTCCTTAGGCTAGAAAACTCCCGAATACGGAAGCTCATCCAACCTTGCTGATTCGTTGAGATTCCAAGGTGAAAGGTGAGGACTTTAGGTGTATAAGTTGCGGTTTTCAACGCTTTCAATGTCAGTTAATGGTAGATTCATGATCTGCATGCAATTGCACATGTACAAAGTGCTTTTCATTTTCTGTTTCGATTAGAATTGTAGAATTTGGAATTTCACATACTCTAGGTATTCGTATAAAATACCGTATATGTATTTTTTATGGAAATGTGTTTGACATGTTTATTTGTTGTATGGATATATGATGTATGGATAAATCTCATTTGGCGAAAGGGTTCGCCTAAATACATGTTTACTAATATACACCATGTATGTAGAAATACGGTATTGTAAGAAGTACCGTATATGGGTATATTTTAGCGATGTGTTTGTCATGATTAATTGTTGTATAAATATATTATGTGCGTATAAATAAATTGCTTGGCGAAAAGAATCGCCATAATACATGTTCGCTTGTAAATACTATGCATGTTGAAATTATGTATTCTAGAAATACCGTATATGTGTAAATTTTGGAAACACAATTGTCATGATTATTTGCTGTATGATTACGATATACGTGGATAAAATGCTAGCTTGGTGAAAGAATAGCCCTAATACATGTTTTACTAACATACGTCATGTATGTTGAAATAGCGTACTCCAAGTGTCTGTGTAAATGCTTGTGAGAGCAAATGCTTGGATGTTTGCACCGTAGGTCGGTGCTGAGATGGAATTCTCGACTACCTTAGAGACATGTAGGATTTCCTCCATGTGGTTGTTTACTTCAACCACTCACATATGATGTATATGTGTTTGTATCCCTATCTTTATAGTGCTCTATTACATGCTTTAACATGCTTTATATCATGCTTTATAACATGCTTTATGACATGCCTCCTAACATGTTTGTATTACTTTGTTTATCATGCTTAACTCCACATGCTATTGATGACAACTGTTTGAGTTTGGGACCATGTCTATAGTCCAAACATTCGGTACCAGACTTGAGATTGTGGCTGAGAATCATGTCGCCACAAGGGATGTGTCTGACGAACCTGAGTCGTACTTCGGTTGGCGATAGTGGTTGGCCACACGGAGTGCTTTTACACTTCATATCGCCCAACTTGTTGTGCGCTCGAGCTAGTCAGGCTCGTCAAGTAACCCGATATGTCGAATATGTGTTCACCATGTTTGGTCATTACTGTTTGAACCTAGGGTACCAAACTTACCAGTGGCAATCCCGTTAACCATGGTACCTCAATCTGCTAAGACTCATGAGCCGGACATGGTGGTATAGGACACCGTGGCCGATTTTGTCGGCCTATCATGTGGGGCCATGTGCCTCCCCATAGTGACCATTGAGCAACCCAAACTCGTGAGCCGAATACGGTGGTATGGGACACTGTATTCGAGCTGTCGATACTTACGGCGAGAACCGAGTATGGTGAGACCTGTACTCGTGCTGACGGGCGACGAGTCCTCTGTAATATCTTCGAGTATACTCCAAGGTCTGTGATTGGCGACGAGTCTTTCACAGCAACTAGAGTATGAGTTGAGCCGAGTACGGTGAGACCTGTACTCGAGCTGACGGCTAGTGATTGAGCCGAGTATGGTGAGACCTGTACTTGAGATGACGGTCAACAATTGAGCCGCATACGGTGAGATCTATATCCGTGCTGACGGGTGACGAGCCCTTTGTGATGCCTTCGCTACGCCTCTTAACCATAATATCATATGAGATTAACTAGGACTGACGACCCTAGAATGGATCATGTTTGGGAATGATACAAGGGAGGTACCTTAGTTTCCCAATACTGCTGTTTGAAACAGACTAATAACAACTTAGAAATCATGCGCATCATTGCACCGCATGTGCCTAGTAGATGTGGAGCACTGAGGGAGTTATGCATTCGCGAACGTAAGATGTTGTCGCATGAGGGTGGTTTGGCAAGGGCATACATCATCATGTCATTTCATACTTGCATTTAACAAGAGTAGTTAAACTTGTTTAATTGTACCGCTTTATCATTACTGCTTGATTAAGTTGATAACATGTTAACCTATGCCATATTGTTCCACTGAGTTAGCTACTCACTCCCATGTTACGGGACGGTGTTTGTAACACCAATCAGACTCTGTTACAGGTGTAGACGGTGCGACGGTTCAGGAGCCGGAGCCCGATTTCGACGAGGACTAGGATGAGTTCTCATTTATGCAGTACTCTGATGGCTATGCTTAGGCCGACTGCATCGCGGGGACTTCAGGACTCATCTTTTAGATTGTATTTTGATTTTTGACTCAGAAATAGTACATGTATTTGGGTACTCAGTTAGTGTTCATACTCTGGTGTTCACAAAAAATTTTTGTTCTATATATACTTTAAATATACAATTTCAGTCTTCCGCTTGCCTTTATACAATTGAACTGGAGTATGAATTACTGTTTTGGTATAATCTCATTCATGTTTATTGCTCTAACTCAGACAACATTTAACCATCATTGTGTATGTTGCATAAGTGATGCGTTGGAACTCGGGAGTTGAGTTCATACTTGACCCCCGAATTTCAGGGCGTTACAAGTTGGTATCAGAGCATGATTTTGATTAAACCGGACCTGAGTTATGTCCCCACTACGTACACTGACGCATTACAACCTAGGAGGGTGCGCAAAAATATAGAAACAGTCTTAGGGTCTCCCGATTTTGCCGTTCGGCGAAGTTCATTGAAAATGGACATTTTGATCGAGTTCGTACTCGATCCCGACCGCACTTATGGATCCCAAATCACTTCTAGACCGTCTATTGATGTGTCTAGATTCCTATCCACCCAATCCAGTTGCTAGGAAAATCAGAAAAATCAGTCCAGATCAGAAATTTCTCGGAACCACCCGTTCTGGAGCTGAAATGAGTCGGGGGCCTCCCCACCTAAATATAATAAGACCCAGGGTCGAATCAAGGTGCATTTAGCACCTTGGGAACGTGGCAAACAGGGTCCCACCACGGCGGTGCGGCGCCGGCCAAGGCGGACCGCGGTCCGGTGGCCCATCTGAAGTGGGGCCGGGCATGGGATTGGTCGGCCCGACCTCCCCTACCCCCTGACACATACGAAATATCATGGGGTTTAGGATTTTAGGGGCTGGAGCACCCCTCTCTCTCATTTCACCCCTTCCAAACGCCCCAAACCCCCATTTCCGATTTTTTCTCTCAACCCATCCCCCTAAACCTTGCAATCCTCCATTTTCTTCCATGACCCATACACTCCAACCGTCCACAATAGCCCTAGCCTCCTCCTTTTCCCTTTTTATCATGTTGGAGCTCTCATATCCCCCATTTGGAGCTCAAAATTGGGTAATCTCCTAACCCATTCCATTTTCTTTTTGTTCCTCCTCCATTTCCTACCCCTAGTGTCTCTTCTACACCTATTGCAATCGTTGCTTGTGGAAAATCAAAGCAATCAGCCCCCTTTTCCCTATTTTGTCATTTTTCATGGCCCTCTTTGGTGTGGTAGCGACTATTTTCTCCATTTCCTCCATCCTATCTCTCATGGGAAAGAGGAAGACCGCAGTTGATGATGATGGCCCGAGTAGGCCAGCCCATTCCGGAAGAAGATCTGACGATGGGGCCGGCACTAGTACTGTTTGGGAGTATAGGTCGAAGCGAGACCTGGATCCCCAACTGCCGCTCAGGGATGCACTACCGATCGGTTTCGAATACGGTCGTTTTGCTAACCGTAAGGTCGTGTTTGAAGCTCACGTGGATGAAGGGATGTTTGGAACACACCCGATGATGGACCATTTGGTGGATGTCGTCGGATGGGGTCCTATATTTGAAGGCGAGTCTCCTGCATGTGAGAACATGGTTCGCACCTTCTACGCTCATATCATAGATCCATCGTTGGAGCCGCTTCAGTTCACTGTCTCTGTGAGGGGCATAAGGCATACGATTACTGTGGCTGAGGTGGCACGACTCCTGAACATCTTGCGTGGTGAAGTGCTTCCAAATGACGACTTCTCCAGGAATGCGCGAGAAAGGGATCGCCGCACACGATACCTTTGTGGTCGCCGAGTTACTTGAACGCGAGGAAATTGTATTGCGGCGATAAAGATGGCCGAAGACTTTCGTTTACTCTATCACATTTTCACATACAATGTATACCCACGGTGGGGTAACCACACGGAGTGTACTCGGTTGATGGTGGACTTTCTGTACAAGATGGGACGTGGGGACAATATATGCCTGCCCACATTCATCCTATTTCAGATAGTTTAGGTTGTTTGATCTACCAGGAACGACCTTTCACTCCCATTTGGCCGCCTGATATGTATGATGGCTCGTGATGTCGGCTATAGGCTCAACATGGAAGACCTTGCACCAGTCCAAGTCATAAGTGAGGCGACACTTAAGAATATGAAGATCAGCCCTCAACAGCGGCTAGCACGACTCGACGAGTCTGGAGATGAGTCGGATAGCGCCGGTGAGGAGAGTGTTGACCTTGAGGCAGAAAGTGATGAGGAGGGCGGTGATGACATACAAGAAGAGGAGGAGGCTCAGGATACTGAGGAGAGCTCTCCTCCTGGTGCACCTGAGCCGGACACTGCTCAGGCAGCGAGAGAGGCTCGTATGGATCGCATTGAGGAGAACCAGGCCACCCTGCGGCAAGAGGTTAGACAAGTTCGGGCTGAGCTTGGTGAGACCCGAGCTAAGCTTGAAGAGACCGAAGCCTACATGAAGAGGAGCTTTAAGAAGGTGTCTCATACATTGAAGGCCATTCTGTGCTGTGTGTAGGACAAGAACGCTCCTCCTCCATCGCCTGACTCGGATGCCTAGGCATCTACGTTGTTGTGTGTGGTTGTTTGTTTTGGTTGCCGCGATAGGCGGTTTATGCTTTCATGTAGATGATGTAGTAGTTAGTAGTATGTTCTAAGTGTTTGATGTTGTGGATGTATTAGCTATCATGTGATTTCTGCCATGATTCATGTAACTCTGTATTCCATGTATTATGACAATTTTGGGTAAATGAAAGGCATGTAGCCTCTTTGTTATGATGATGTGTGAAATGCTTAAAGTGCTTTATGATGCGTGTTATGCTTTATCTCACCAACGTTATACCCTATGTTATATAGGGCATGCCGCGACAATATACGCGGAGCACGGCACACCTCCGCCTTACTAACTCTATGGACCAGACTCCTTCTGGTAGTGGTGGTCCTACGGACCGTGGCTTAGGTTCTGATCAGCCTCCTGCTGGTCCTGTCGGTGGATTGCCACCTTACATGCCCCCGGTTCGTGAGCAGTACCGGGCATCATCATCTGCGCAGCATGATTCACAGCCTGCTCCACCTACTAATAGGATCGAGCAGTTGATGTTGATGATGCACAGAAGAGAGTGCGGCAAGAAGCAAAGAACACAAGAGTAAAGCAGCAGAAGACTGCAACTTATGGCCACTATTGCTGAGGCCTTATCCCGGGGTGGTAGTGCGACTCCACCTGTGACATCTGCTCGTCCTGCTGAGCACTTGGAGCCTCCTGCTCAGTGTGAGGATGTGCCTCTGCCCTCACCCGTTACACCTCCTGCGGTTTACTCGAGCGATTTTAGCGCTTGACACCTCCTTCATTCATGGGCACTCATAGACCCGAGGAGGCAGAGGTTTGGCTTGACCGCATCTCTAAGATGCTTCGGATGCTGCATTGTTCAGAGGCAGAGAGGGTTGAGCTGGCCGCTTTCATATTTGAGAGGGAGGCCAGCTTATGATGGGATAGCGTGCTGCGGTCTGTCGCAGCAGATTACGTGTGGACTTGGGAGGCTTTCAAGTTCCGGTTCCACGAGAAATACTACCCGCAGACGTATCGACATGAGCGGGAGGATGAGTTCCTACGCCTCAGTAGGGAGGCATGACGATTACGGAGTACTAGCACCGCTTCACAGAGTTGGGCCGCTTTGTCCCGACTATACTGGTGGATGAGCAGATGCGGATGAGTCGTTTTTCCTTGGGTTTGTGACCGGAGATACGGTCGAAGATATGCTGCCTCAGTATACCTACCTACGCAGCACTGGTCCACATGTCTATGACGGCCGAGCAGGATGTGGACCGATTGGCCAGATCGCGTGGTGCTATGGTTGCGAGGCCACGCCAGGATTTACAGAGCAGGCCTATTCTAGGTAAGAGGCCTCGTGCTGATTCTCCTCCTAGGGCCGCGGCACCAGTGGTTCCTTTGAGACGCCCGATTGTGACCTGCACGTATTGAGGGAAACCGGGACATCCTGTTAAGAGTTGCTTCTCGCGTATAAGGGCTAGCGGATTTGCACCACTGCAGAGGTTGGATCGCCCTTACCCACAGGCCATATCAGCTCCACCGCTACAGACTGCTCCTGCACATCCTTCCTTCCGACCTCCTGTGTCGCGCTTCAGGCAGCCACAGCGCCCCTTGGCTCCTCAGCCGAACCGTCAGCAGCAGGCTCGGGTACATATGCTTGTTGCCGAGGCACTTGAAACGTCGATTTCGGCACCGACGGCTTTTGAGGGTACGACTTACATTCATGGTACTTCCATTTCCTTATTGGTGGACACTGGGTCCACTACTTCTATTATTTCTTGTGGGGCGGTTAAACGTCTATCTTTGCGTACTATTCCCACTAAGGGGATGAGACTCACTACGGCCACTGGGACCTTCTCGGATGTCACACGGTTATGCGAGGGTTGCTCGATAGTTTTGGGTAGCAGCACAGTGCTCGTCGACCTCATTGTTGCTCCACTATGGCACTACGACGTTATCCTTGGTATGGATTGGCTCGCCAAGATGAGGGCTGAGATAGATTGCGATACTCGAGTCATGACGGCCTATGACTCAGACGGCGCAACTTTCACATTTCCAGTACAGGTCAGTTGGCGTTGCCATGTTGACTGTTATACTGCTTTATTAGCGCCGATTGATGGACCGATGTTGAGAAATACGCCGGTGGTTCGAGAATTTGCAGGCGTGTTTGAGACTATTCCTAGTTTATCTCCTCGGGGCGAGATCGATTTTACAATTGATCTTACGCCTGGTGCGACACCCATCTCATTGCCGACTTATCGTATGCCTCCATGTGAGATGGAGGAGCTGCAGAAACAGATTGACGAGCTTGTAGAGAAGGGTTTTATACGACCTAGTGTGTCTCCTTGGGGAGCACCTGTGCTATTTGTGAAGAAGAAGGACGGGTCGCTACGGTTATGTATTGATTACCGTAGGTTGAACCAGGTCACGGTGAAGAACAAGTATCCTTTGCCTAGGATAGATGATCTGTTCGATCAGTTGAGAGGGGCGAAGTATTTCTCGAAGATTGATCTTCAGTCGGGGTACCACCAGTTGCGCGTGAAAGATGAGGACGTGCAGAAGATAGCCTTCAGGACGTGCTTTGGGCACTATGAGTTTCTAGTGATGTCGTTCGGCCTTACGAATGCACCAGCCGTGTTCATGGATCTGATGAACCGGGTATTTCGGCCCTTCCTGTACCGATTCATCATTGTCTTTATTGATGACATTTTGATATACTCTACGAGTCGGGAGGAGCACTTGAGAGCGATGTTGGGTACACTGAAGAAGAACCAGTTGTTCGCACAGTAGAAGAAGTGCGACTTCTGGCAGGAGGAAGTCAAGTTCCTCGGACATGTAGTGTCTAAGGATGGGATAACAGTGGACCTTGGTAAGGTAGCCGCGGTTCAGGATTGGCAGCAGCCTGAATCGGTTACCGAGGTAAGGAGTTTCCTTGGTCTGGTTGGGTATTACAGGCGCTTCATTCGGGACTTCTCGAAGATTGCCAGACCATTGTCTCAGTTGACCCGAAAGGACTTGAAGTTCGCCTGGAATAAGAAGGCGGAGGCAGCTTTTAAGGAGCTGAAGGACAAGTTGACGTCCACCCCTGTGCTAGTATTACCAGAGCAAGGGGAGAAATACACGATATATACTGACGCGTCTCGCGTTGGTTTGGGTTGTGTCCTGATGCAGAAGGATAGGGTGATTTCGTATGCCTCGAGACAATTAAGGAAGCACGAGGAGAATTACCCTACACATGACCTGGAGTTGGCAGCCATCATCTTTGCATTGAAGCTCTGGAGACATTACCTCTACGGAGAGGAGTTCGAGCTTTTCTGCGACCACAAGAGCCTTAAGTACATATTCACACAGCGAGACTTGAATATGAGACAACGCCGATGGATGGAGACTTTGAAGGACTTCAAGTTCGAGGTTTCCTACCATCCTGGCAAGGCGAACCTTGTGGCAGACGCGTTGAGCCGCAAGAAGACGATAGCATTTGCGGCACCATTGATGATAGCTGAGTGGGACATGGTCGAGTTCGTATGGGATTTCGAGCAGAGACTCACTGTGGAGGAGCCATTTGTGTGTGTTGCGCACGTTCGGGCGCAGCCACTTATTGACGACAGGATTGTTGAGGCCCAGGAGGGCGATATGCGGCTGTCTGAGCTTCGAGAGCAAGTTAGCGACGCCGAGGACTTCGAGTGGAGAGTTGGTTCTGATGGGAGTCTGCGATTTCGTGGCCGCCTATGCGTTCCTGATGTGCCCGACTTGAGACGCGAGCTTCTCGAGTCTGCCCATAACTCGAAGCTTGCAATGCATCCTGGTAGCATGAAGATGTACCGAGATATGAGACGGACGTATTGGTGGGATAACATGAAGGCCCACATCGCTGAGTATGTGTCTCGATGTCTGACGTGCCAGCAGGTCAAGGCAGAACATCGCCGACCTCCTGGACTGCTTCAGCCCATGCCCATAGCCGAGTGGAAGTGGGACTTCATCTCTATGGATTTCATATTAGGGCTGCCGAAGACGAGGAAGGGACACGATTCCATTTAGGTGATTGTGGACCGGTTGACTAAATCGGCCCATTTTCTCCCTATCAAAGTTACGAACTCTGCAGACGAGCTGGCTAGATTGTACATCAGAGAGATTGTCCGCCTGCATGGAGTTCCGTTGGAGATTGTGTCGGACAGAGACACTCGGTTCACATCCATCTTCTGGACTCGTATCCAGGAGGCGATGGGTGTGAAGTTGAAGTTCAGTACGACATTCCATCCTCAGACAGAGCGGGTGAACCAGATTCTGGAGGATATGTTGCGGGCATGTGTGTTGGACTTCAACGGCAGCTGGGATGACTGCCTTCCATATGGAGAGTTCGCCTACAACAACAGCTTCCAGGCGACTATTGGCATGGCGCCATATGAGTCCCTATATGGTCGTCCTTGTAGAGCACCACACTGTTGGGCTGAGGTTGGCGAGCGTAGTCTGATTGGCCCGGAGTTGGTACAGGTGTAGACGGCGCGACGGTTCAGGAGCCGGAGCCCGATTTCGACGAGGACCAGGATGAGTTCTCATTTATGCAGTACTCTGACGGCTATGCTTAGGCCGACCGCATCGCGGGGACTTCAGACTCATCTTTTAGATTGTATTTTGATTTTTGACTCGTAAATAGTACATGTATTTGGGTACTCGGTTAGTGTTCATACTCGGTGTTCACAAAAATTTTTGTTCTTTATATACTTTAAATATACAATTTCGGTCTTGACTTGCCTTTATACAATTGAACTGAGTATGAATTTCTTGTTTTGGTATAATCTCATTCATGTTTATTGCTCTAACTCAGACAACATTTAACCATCATTGTGTATGTTGCATAAGTGATGCGTTGGAACTCGGGAGTTGAGTTCATACTCGACCCCCGAATTTCAGGGCGTTATATAGGCCTTGTCGTCCCACAAGAAAGAAACGTGAGAGAGAGAGAGAGCAACGTCTAGCAAGGTGTTAGACGTAGCAGTAAGAAAAGAAAGGAAAAGAAAAAGAAAAAGAAAAAAGAAGGAAAGGAAAGGAAAAGAAAAGAAAAGAAAGGGAATGGAACGAGAAAGAGAAAGAGAGAAGTTTGAGTCGAGCTTAACATGAGGGTTTTATCCTTTAAGCTTACATTAATTTAAGTCGTTATATTCATCTTGCCTTTTACATGCCTTCATGTTACTATGAATTCTCTCTGTAATCGGTTACCATCAATTATTTGCCCTTTCGTGTTAAAGTATGATATTTGTTACAAGTAATCTTTATGAATTTATGTGGGGCAATGGATACAAGCCTTGCCTTTGCCTTTATCAATTTTGTTAAGTTAGCCCTTGTTACTCATCTCTTTATTGAGTTGGCCTTCGCCACTCTTCTCTTTATTGAGTTAGTTATTGTCACTCTTCTTTCTATTGAGCTAGCCATTGCCACTTTCCTTTTGTTGAGTTAGCTATTGCTACTCTCCTCTTTATTATGTTGGCCATTGCCACTTTATCTTTGCTAAGTTAGCCATTTTCACTCATCTCTTTATGTTGTTAGCCTTGTGCTATTTATCTTTAAGGCTTAGGCATGTATTTTGATATTCCTGAACTCTAATAATTCAATGGATTTCTTTCTTTGGTGCAAGTACTATGTTAGGAATCCCTCTTCTAGCGATTGAATAAATATCGTGGACGTAATGCAATTTTAGTAGCGGCCCCTGGGGCGACACGTAATTATATGTTTCATGAGTAGTAGTGTACAAATAGGTATATGTAAATCGCAAATGCAATGTCACATCACTTATGAGATTGGATGTCGCAAATAGTCACTCTATGAACAAATCGTATCATGTAAATCATCCAGTCATGTGTTGTGTTTGTCACATGGTAACCGCATAAATCTATGTTAAACGTGGGACATGCCGGCGTATCTTCGTAGTATGGGATGCAGGGCGAGTCGGATAACTTTAATCATATTCCACATTATGGCGATCGTTAAGTGTGATGAACTGCATATACTTTGCTAGGCATGCATCTCATGTAGATTACTTATGTATTTTGATACGTCTTGTAGTTGTGGGGTACGGGACGTATCAGAACCTTTACATTACTTTTATGAATATCTTGGATTACTGTTAATCTTAAAGGATAACCATCACTATGAGTAGGGCGTTGACCCTCTCCCAACTATACAGGTGATGTATAGATTGAAGACCTAGAAGACCATGTCCCTATAAAAGACTATACTGAAAGAATATGAAGAAAGTTTTAGTTTTATACTTTCGCTGCGAACTCGATAAATGTAATAAGTTCCTATTGAGAGGGCATTTAATTATATATTTGAATTCTTTTACTCTGATGAAATAATCAATACAGTCGATTTTATTCTCATGTATGTTACATTCATAAATGTACCTAGATGTGATCTAAATGATTCAAATGAAGAAAGAAGATGAGGTGCAATTTTTAAAGCATCCAATTTATACATTATTAACATCCAGTTTTCTTGGGCACAAGTATAAACACTGGCCATGAAATTTCAGAATGTTACAGTTGGTATCAGAGCATGAGAATGAGATTAACTGGGCCTGTGGGAATGGAACATCATAAAATTTACATGACTAGGATGGGTCTATGAATTACATACCTACATATAGGTGGACTCCCATAAAAGAACTAGGGAGATGTGGAACTAGAAACCCATATTTAGGTTCCCCGTTGAGACTATTATGTGAAGAATGTAAATTAGAGACTATAGATCTAGGTATCTTGAGTGTAAATTCTCAAAATCCCAAATGAAATTCCCTTGGAATGAAAACTTGATTGGAATTAATTTATAAACAAGAAAATTAACTTCCCCAAATTGAAATTGGAGATTTTTTAAAAATCTTCAGACTTTTCAACTATTTCAATGAAATTCTGAAATGTTACGATATGTGATGCCCCCAAACTAGGAAACCGTGCTCACAAAATTCTCGATCGCCGAATCCGGTGCTGACAGCCTCCATAGTACCCCATTCTCGAGTCCTGTTACCCATTTACCAGGTTCCGATCCTGGGATCCTGCAAGGAGGATTTTCAACATCAGTTTGATTCGTAATAAGTATAACCAAAGGCATAACCCACAAACAACAACTAAAAACTCCATCACATTTTCACTATGATCAAAAACTTATAAGTACAGTGCGCATAAAGGGAAATACAATGATGATAGACAAAAGCTCCAAGATGATCTAAATATGCACTCCTGTCTTAGTGCTGCTTCTGTCCAACGTTACAGAAAGCTTAGAGGGTAGTGAAAGTGTGTACGTAATGTAGTAATACAATTATGCAATATCAAAGTAATGCAGAATATGCTGATGAATCCATGAATACTATTGGCCGTACCAAGGCTATGCAATGCAAGACATGAATGATGTTGGCCATACCAAGGCCATGCAATGCAAGATGCAGCTCAAGCATACTCTAAGTCCACATATCAATACAACTCAATTCTGGAATATCACTGGGGTCTAGTACACTCCAAACCAGATTGCCGCCCCATCACGCGCAACAAGGTGAGTGGAAAAGACCTCACTATCCGCCTTCTAATATCAGGCTCGGCTCATCGATAGCGGTCCCATTCCAGAGCTGGTCAAACTCAGCCTACCTTTGCCCCCTCCTCTAGAGCCGGTAAGGCCACACTCCCTTCCAACCGACCACGACATAGTGGAAAACATGGCCTTCTGGTATTCGGCACTCGGCGCTCATGCATCCACTCTGTCTAGACGTTGGAGCAACCTCCTGGTACCATAAGAGTTTAGGGAATTTCACCCAGGGACATCTATAACACCCCATGTAGAATAAAATTTTTGGTGTCCGATCCTACCAACCACGATATGCCTTTGGAGGCTATAACCCTGATGTCACTAGGGCGTACAGTATTCATGTCATATAATGCGAGATGTATGAATCACATTATCTAGTCATACAGCAATCATGCGCGTACCGCGTGCTCATGTAGGCAACTCCTCTTATCAGGGAGTCTCATAACAATCTGCCTAATAGCATGTGTTATGATCAATCATTCCTCAAATCAAGCATACATATGATGTGTATGGGCATGAATCATGGGGCTATACTAAGCATGTTACATGATGATAATGTACCCCCCTCTTATATCAAGGTTGGGCCTAAGTGGCCTACCCAAAGCCTAAGGATCCGGAAAGGGTTCCTTCACCATACTATTGCATGGGTTGCTAAATGCCTTAGATGGCCCAAATGAGTCCTATATGGAATCCAAAATAAAAGAAGTAATCCTCCTAATAACCAATGGGGTCCCAACATCTTGGGATAGCCTAATGAGAATAGATGGATCATGCAAATGGGGCCCAATGACTAGGGTCAACTCACTTAAAGAATGATGTGAATGGGCTTAACAAGGCTTAAGGGAAGGTCACAATGAGGACTTTCAACCATCATTACCCATCAACGTTGTCATCTAACCAACATTGCTCCCATGGAGTGGCCCACATAGAGCCTAGCATGTAGTGGGTCCAAGGTCTCATACAAGGGAATCATACACAACGTAACGGGCCTCATGTACATCGTGTTGGACCTCATTCATGGGCCTCACATATAACAAAATGGCCATGCCCTATGGGCCTCGAATACATCACAATGGGCCTCATCCCATGGGCCTCCAACATATCGCAATGGGCCTCATCAAATGGGCTATAAATGCATCACCATGGGCCTCATACGTGGGCCTCATATACAACAAGTGGACCGCACTGCTTGGGCCTCATATGCATCAAATGGGCCACGTATCTGGGCCTCGAATACATCAAATGGGCTATGCGACATGGGCCTAATACATATTACAATGGGGAGCACGATGTGGGCCTAATACACATCACAATGGGCCTCGTGTACATTAAGTCGAGCCTCATCTTATGGGCTTCAAATGCACAATAGGTGCACCCCATCACATGGGCTAAAAATATAAAAAAGTGGACCCCGCACATGGGCTAAAAATACATCATGATGGGCCTCATGGATGGGCCGCATCGATGGGCCCCAAGTGGGCTTGGACCACACCAAAAAGCATTTCAATAGTTGTAGGTGTAACATGTGTATCACTATACACTATCATTTCATGGGGCACATGGCCCACTAATGATGGTTAGCATTATCTAAACATTATCTATGTAAATCAGCACCATCCAAACATTGCCTATGTAAATCAGCACCATCCAAACATTGTCTATGAAAATCAACACCGTCTAGCCATTATCCAGCACCGTCCAACACCATTTGGATGGTGTGGATGGAATAAATACATCAGGGTGGTCCACCAAGGGAAGGACGGTATGGATCTACCACATACCTGTGACGCCCCAGTCACTACTTCAATGTGGGCGGGGCCTGAGGGCCTGGGCGAGCTACTGTTACATTTGGCTGTAGCATAACTTGTCCCACATCGGAAGAGTTGTCTAAAGTAATGGTTGTTATATGTAGAGTTGTCGCCCTATACTGTATGAGGCCTTTTGGGGGAAACCCTTAGAACAAAATTGTGCGGGCTGTGCCCAGAGCAGACAATATTATGCAGTGTGGGCGTGGGCTGTTACAAATGGTATCAGGGTCGAGGACGGCTCTGCCCTCGGTGGAGGATAATGTGACGCCCCAGTCACTACTTTAATGTGGGCGGGCGCGATGTGGGCAGGGCCTGAGGGCCTGGGCGAGTTACTGTTGCATTTGACTGTAGCGTAACTTATCCCACATCAAAAGAGTTGTCTGAAGTAATGGTGGTTATATGTGGAGTTGTCGCCCTAACTGTATGAGGCCTTTTCGGGGAAACTGTGAGAACAAAACTGTGCGGGCTATGCCCAGAGCGGACAATATTATACAGTGTGGCCGTGGGCTGTTACAATACCACACGTGGGACCCACAGAACTTGCTAACGTCAGTCCAGTAGTGGGTCCCACCATATGGATAGCTTGGATGTACATATACATCACGTGGGACCCACAGGACTTGTTGACTTCTAGGGGCAGCGTCCAGCTGCTGGCCATCCAACAGATGGATGACCCAGATGAAACGAGTGATGACATTGATATTGCACATGCATTATGGTTAGGACCCACCATCCATGGGCTGGACGGTGGATGCAACTCATCATCAAGGTGGGTGTCAGGTGGTGGCCCGCCGCAATTGCTGTGTACAACAGTTGTGTGGCTGGCTGCTGACCAGCGTACAACAGCCAATCCGTTTTCCAAAACAGGTGGGTCCCACATGGGGCCCACACATCCGGATATACATCTATATGTATATATATATATACCATATATATATAGTATTATATTATATCATAGTATATTATTATAATAT
Source organism: Magnolia changhungtana (assembly GCA_030180095.1). Classification (NCBI taxonomy): domain Eukaryota; kingdom Viridiplantae; phylum Streptophyta; class Magnoliopsida; order Magnoliales; family Magnoliaceae; genus Magnolia; species Magnolia changhungtana. Next base: position 1,323,814 of record JASAUF010000554.1, read on the forward strand.
AATATAATATTATAATATATATACATACCTATATATATCCAGCATCCAGCCCATCGTCCAGTGATGATGCACATACATCATGGTGGTCCCACGTAGTGGGCCACCAGATTTGGATCAAGCTGATATTTATTTTTCCCATTCATCCGGGCTTGTGTAACCATCCGGTCATGTAAGCCCCAAATTGGGATTAAGGTTGCCCACTTGTTGGATGTAAAATACACACATCATAGGTGGGCCATTGATCATAGAGAAAGAGAGAGAGAGAGAGGGATGGAGAGAGATCAACGATGACGGAGGCCCCGTCACTATGGATCCCTTTTGGATACAAGCATACATTAAGGTGGGTCCCACCATATGTGGGCCCTTAAATAAAAAAATAAAGATAAAAATGTAGATCTAAGATCACTCACCGTCCTGTTCTTCTTGGTCCGATGGAGCCCAAACTCCTTGGCTTCGATCTTAATGGAAGGTGATGAAGTATGGAGGGTTGAGATTGGAGATGAGAGGGTAAGAAGTGGGCTACACACAAAAGTCTCTTGGAGGTTTGAAGAGCTTGGACGTGGCATTTTTTTAAAAAAATTTTGGGTTGATTGGAAGGGAAGGGAGAAATAAGAGAGAGGAGATGGGATGGAGTGATGGATGGGAGAGAGAGATGGGTTGTGTAAGAGATTTGTTGACTTTTGGGGTTGTTGTGTAAGAGAGGTATGGGTTATGATGGGTTGAGTGATAGGTTGAGTGATGGGTTGAGTGATGTGTGTATTTAACAAGTACTTGACCATTGATGGGATTGATGGAATATATTGTGTAGAGATTCTCTCAGAATTGCAAATGCGCGGCATTTTCCTCGAACTGAACGCAGGCCCACATCTCCTAGCCTGGGAATCGCCTTGGTGCGTGAGACACAATGTTGGAACCGTAACGACGACGTGTCGTTAGGGTACAAGTCTCGGGTTGAGTCGATTTAGATTGACGGGGTGCAACTCAGGGTCGCGCGCAAACGACGATTATAGGTTGCGGATCGCTAGAATTCGATAGGGAGGATCACGAGGATCTTCAGAATGGTATGGACTGAGATACGGGTCTTACACAATATCTACACTAGATACAGTAAGTGGACGTATTGAAAAATTTGGAAACTTTTTTTGGTAGTTCACTTAGGCCCCATAAATCTCTCCCTAAAATTTCAAACAATTGGATTTGTATGAAATTTTATAAAAATCTGGCAATAGCAAAAATTGGAAGAAAGTGTTGCTGGATAGCTAGCTTTTATACGCCTCACAAGGGTGAAACACCCCCAGACCGTTGAATCTTGCCTCGTGAATTTTTCTGGAGCATCGAGAATAAGTCAAGGCTTAAGCTCCAAATTTTGGATAAATCGGATGTATGGATCAGGAGTTAAAATTTTGGGATCGACAGGTTGTCGAGGTAAAAATGAATTTGGAACTTACAATGTTCATATAAATGACAATCCTAAAGCTTAGGTTATACGATGAATGAATAATTAGAGCTTATCCTTTATAAAACCTTGGATGCTTTAAGGTGAAACAAAGACTTTTATTGTATTCCCTAAGGACATAGAGTGATCAAGACTATGGACTTGCAAACCATACCCGAGCAAGGTACGAGCTTTTAAACCGAACACCAAATCTCGGGGTTAAGATTTCTAATGTCCCGATTTCATGTAACCAATTATACACACACTTAGACATATATATCTACCTTCCGAGAAGACATTGAAAACTTAAGCAAATCGAATCAGCGAGCATGATAGAAGTAAATCTAAGGGTTGGTTTGACTGGTCAAAGGACCAATCATATTTCAAAATTTCTGGCACGATAAGATAAGGTTGTTACTCGTCTAGTCGAGTGGCTTGCTTGACTGGTTAAGTGGCCTGCTCGACTAGTCGAGTGGGACTAAAAAACCTTACTGGACTTTGAGTCGAGCCTGCACGACTGGTCGAGCATTGTTCACTCGACTGGTCGAGCAGTCTCCACGACTGGTTGAGGGTCCAACAGAAAATTTCAAAAATTCACAACAAACCTTGGACTGGTTGAAAAACTCTTGGACTGGTCGAGACAGAGCTTGGACTTGTCGAACAAAGACTAGGACTAGTTGAGGAAATGACCTATAAACTTATGAAATGACCCACATAGCATATGCAATGAATATGACCTAACTTAAGGTCAATCTAAGGTCATCCATACATTGTTTGTGAGTTTCAACAATTAAAACATTGTTCGCTCTGCTAACTCATACACTTGAAATACTTGAAGCTTGTCATCAAATCTTGAACTTGAGCTTAAGTAAAGACTTGAGTTCTTGAGATTGTTTAAGGTACTGATCATGAAGATTTAACTTGAACTTGAGCCTTAAACTTGTACTTGTACTTGAGCTTCAATAATGCTTCTTCAACTTGAATACATAGAGAAGTTCGACGAAGACTTGGACAACTTTAAAGTGCACGAAGTCGATCAATTCATCTCATCGAAACATGATACAGATTCTAAATGATTTGGCACAATAAAATTTGACAACTCTGGGTGTTAGATTTACAATATAGCATTTACAATCTCCCCCTTTGTCAAATTTTTGACAAATCCAAATAAAGATTCATGCACCAGTTACCAGAAAAAAAAAAAGAATCATGCACAGTAAAGAATCATGCACCAAATGTGCAACAATTACTCTCCCCCTCAATCCATTACTCCCTTTCAATCCAAGCGAGGTGATATGTAGAACCTGTATAAATAAAATACATATCCATTCCAAAAAACAATAAAATTACACCACATTCTACAATCACACATCCCCAGCATTAAAAATCATTCCACAAAATCAACATTTTCTTCCCCTTTTCGTCACAATATGACAAAGGAAAGAAAAACAAGCTGATGATATAATCAAAGAGATATGAGAAGCATAAGAAAGAAAAGAGTAAATAACATAAGCATGTTCAGCAAAACATATTCAGGAATCATAAAGTCATGTTCACAAACAAAAATATAAGTCTAAACATTATCCAAGCACAAAAAAAAAGAAGATAATAGTTAATACATGCCCAAAATAAAAAGAAACTAATTAGAACCAGAAGATGGAGCAGGAATAGATGGATTAATCTGATGTAATCCCTTGTTAATGCGCCTAAGGTATTTGTGCATATATTTGAATTAAGTCTCTGGGGATACATTCAAACCTTCTACCTTTCCCTCTAGGTTTTTCAACCACTCATCAAAATTAGAAGGTTAAAAGTCAGGATCAACCTCAGAATCATATTTTAATTCATCAAATAAATCATCCATGTTCACATCATCAGGAGGTAAAGCATCTTCCTCTCCAGCTTCTTCAGCAGCTCCTACATCATCCCTATCAACTTGGCCGGGTACCAACCTCAAATTCATCTTGTTAATGTGGGAATTGCTGAAGGGTAGATGGGAAATAGGAGCTTCTCCAATAGGCATGACCACAAGACTATGAATAGCTAGTGTGGTCATTAGATATGCAAAGGGAATATCACTATGGCCAGGATGGAGATGAAACTGAATTATAATATAAGAAATAAGAGACGGAAGACATATTTGAACACTAGAAACAACTGAGTGAAGTATCTAACCATGAAAGAACTTAACTCAGTTTTGTTACCAAACTAAGGATACACATTAGAAATAAAAATATGATGAAGAATCCTGTATCTAGGTAACATATTTTTGGAACTGAGCACAATACAGGAATTCTATTTCGCATTCATGTTGCACAACACTCTAGTTAGCATACATTTTTCAGATTCAGACGTCTCGCAACTAGCATAGAGATAGGTATTCCTTCATCATTCATAGGAATATCCATCAAACTAGAGATTAAATGACGGTCTACATCAACTGGACCTTCCCTAGTTGTCACAGTAAAAGTTAAGTTTTCAATGGAGAAGTCACTTATAGAAGCAAGCATGGCCTGTGCATTAGACCCATATGCAGGACCGCCCCAATTCAATATGTTAGCCCATCCTACAGCTTCAAGGAGGGGAGTAAAATTAAAATGACTCAAATGATTAGAGTTAACAGTCTGCTCAACATTAACATTGCAGAGACGAATATCCTGCACATATTTAGGGTCCTCTTCGGGTGGTCGAAGAGTACGCATTGTAATCGGTGCGGAATGGGAAGAAGAGGGATCACACAAGGATCTCTTCTTGTATCTACTCTCCATTACATAATGCAAAAAAAGGAATACAAGAAAGGAATGAAGGGTTTCTCCCAAATTAGATTTTATGTTAGAAAACCAAAGAAACCATAAGAAAACTTGAAATAAACGTCAAAATTAAGGAAATAGAAGTGCAAAGATCCTAAATCCAAAAGGAAAAATGGAAAAGATACAGTAACCAAATAGCAATCGAAGGTTGGTTCGACCGGTCGTGGAAGGGCTTGTTGGAGAAGATGAGAGAAATGAAGAAAAGTTTTTTTTGCACATTTAAAACCCCAAAACCCAAGCCACTCGACTGGTCATGCCACGACTGGTCGAGTGTGTACTCGACTGGTCGTGCAACCTCAAAAATTTTCATTTTCAACAAATTTTTATTTAAAAAATTCCAAAAAATAAAAACATACAATATAGTACAAGGAAACACAATTAACTCAGATCACAGTACACATACCAATATCTAATTTCAATATAGCAAACCTACTTCTGTCAAGTGGTTTTTTGAAAATGTCTGCAAGTTGATTTTTAGTTTGAATATAATCCAATGTAATAATCTTATCTTCCACTAATTCATGAATATAATGATATCTAATGTCCATATGCTTAGTTCATGAATGCTGGATTGGATTTTTAGAAATGTTGATTGCACTAGAATTATCACAGTACAAAACCATATAATCTTGCGCAAATCCATAATCATTTAACATCCTCTTCATCCACACAAGTTGAGTGCATGCATTACTAGCTGTAATATACTCAGCCTTAGCTATGGAAAGCGATACAGAACTCTGTTTCTTACTATGCCATGAAACTAGACAGTTTCAGACATAAAAATATCCACCGCTGGTAAACTTGTAGTCATCAATATTATCAGCCCAATCATCACTCGTATAACCAGCTAATTGAACATTAGTATCATATGGATACCAAAGACCAAGATTGGTTGAACTTGTGACATATCTCAAAATATGCTTAACAACAATCAGGTGGGATGCTTTAGAGTCAGATTGATACCTAGCACAGATACCTACGCCGATTACAATATCAAATCGGCTTGCAGTTAAATATAATAAACTACCTATCATACTGCAATATAACTTAAGATCTACACTTTTACCTGTTGAATCCTTAGAGAGCTTAAGTGTCGTACTCATAGGAGTATCAAAATTTTTACCGCTCTCGAATCCAAACTTTTTAACAATTTTAGAGCATACTTTGTTTGAGAAATAAAGATCCTGTCTTCAAGCTGTTTCACTTGCGGGCCTAAAAACTAATTCATTTCTCCAACCGTGCTCATTTCAAACTTGGACGTAATCAAATCTACAAACTTAATAGACATGTTAGAACAGTTAGATCCATAGACCATGTCATCAACATATATCTGTACATCAGTATGTGATCATTGTGTTTCTTTACAAATAATATCTTATCAACACTTCCCATTTCAAAGTTATGATTCAGTAGAAACTTAATCAATTTCTTGTATCATGCCCCGGGAGCTTGTTTTAATCCATAGAGTACCTTTTTCATGCAATAAACATGATCAATATGTTTAGGGTCTTCAAAACCAGTAGTCTGTTCTACATATACTTCCTCATGCAGATAACTCTTCAAGAAAGCACTCTTAACATCCATTTGATAGATTTTGAAATTTTTGTAATAAGCAATGGATATAAACAGTCTGATAGATTTAAGATGAGCGGCAAAGGTTTCATCATAATCAATACCTTCTATCTGAGTGTACCCTTATACAACCAGTCTAGCCTTGTTTCTTATAATGTTACCTAATTCATCAGACTTATTTTTAAAAATCCATTTAGTTACAATAATATGTTTATCATTAGGTCTAGGAACTAAGTACCATACATCATTCTTTACGAATTGATTAAGTTTATCTTGCATAACCACTATCCAGTTTTCATCAGCAAGCACTTCTTTTACATTGGTCGGTTCAATCTGAGATGTGTAACATACATAATTACAAATGTTTTCTAATTGTCTACGAGTGCGCACACTAGTGAAAGGGTTCCCAAGAATTTGACCAATTGGATGGTCTTTAACTGACCGCAGTTCAGTGTCATTTCGACTGGATGAAGAGTCTGATTTATCATGCAAAGAGACTTCATCATCATCTGAACTTGAGACAGGTATATTCAGGTGATTATTTATAATCACATTAATGGATTCCTTAATTACATTGGCCCTCTTATTGAGAACACGATACACATGACTATTTAACGTATATCCTAAGAAGATACCTCGTCACTTTTAGTATCAAATTTTCCCAGATTTTTCCGGTCACATAAAATATAGCATTTACTGCTAAAAACTCGAAAGTATTTGACTGTAGGCTTCTTATTGAACCATAGTTCACATGCAGTCATATTATTTGACTTTCTAGTAAAAACACGGTTAATAATGTAACAAGTTGTGTTCATTGCTTTAGCCCAAAGATTTTTTAGAAGTTTCATATTTTTTAACATCATATTAGCCATTTCTCGAAGCACACGATTTTTTCTTTCAAAAACCCCATTCTGTTGAGGTGTCTTAGGAGAAAAAAATTTATGCGATATACCATGATCACTATAGAACTTCTCAAAACTGCTATTGTCAAATTCAGAACCATGATCACTATGGATTTTAGAGACATGCAATTCCTTCTCAGTTTGGATACACTTGAGTACCATTTTCACTTCATCGAGCGTTTCAGATTTCTCTCTCATGAAAACTACCTGTGTATACCTGGTAAAATCATCTACTATTACCAAAATATATTTCTTACCGCCTCAACTCTCCGTTCTAGTAGGTCCAACGAGATCCATGTGAAGGAGTTCAAGGGGTTTGGATGTGGCACTGGAGTTCACTTTCTTGTGAGCACTCCTAGTTTGTTTTCCAATCTGACATTCGCCACAAATTTTATCTATTTTCCTTAACTTAGGTAGACCTCTTATTACTTCACCTTTACTCAATCTATAAAGATCAGATAGTGTAGATGTCTTAGGTGTTTATGCCATAAATCGGTCTCATTGGTCTGAACCATGTAACATGATAACTTAAACGAGCTTGAATCACTGACTATATAGCAGTTCTCAGATGTTCTACGACCAATTAATATCGCAGAACTGTTCTCATTAGAAATCTCACACCCTTGGTTGGTAAATTTGATGTTATATTTATTATCATAAATTTGAGAAATGCTTAAGAGATTATGCTTAAGGTTATCTACAAATAAAACATTCTCAAATGAAGGAAGATTAAAGAGTTGAACCGTACCTTGGCCAACAGTCCTATAGTTGCTACTATCACCGAATGTGACTGAGCCATTAGTCATATCTTTAAGATGGGTGAACAAATCTTTATCACCTGTCATGTATATAGAACAACTATTGTCTAGGTACTACTTTGATTGACTCGAAGCCTTGAAAGCGATGTGGCCAACTAGATAAGCAACCTTAGGGACCCATTTCATTACTATTTTGGGTTTTAGAGCATAGTTGGCTTTTCTATGCTTATGGTTGTTATATAATCTACCATTTGAGCTAGATTTTAGAAGCTCCTTGAGTAAATCTACAATTTTCTCAATTAAGGGGTATGATTCTAATTTCTATAATTGATATGGTTGCTTCAAGGTTTCATAGCCTGAAAAGTTTTAGGATTTTTTATACTATTTTAATTCAGACTTTCCCTTTTGAGTTAAAGGACTCCTCTTTAACAAACTTAGGTGGAGTGAACTTACTTTTAGGAGGTTTATTCTTATCGTAGTCTAGACCAGATCTATCGCCACATTTCCTTGATCCGGTCAGCAATCGTTTTAGGTTAGGATCACCCTGGACATATCTCCAAGTATCCTTCAAACTTAAGAAAGAAGAGACTTCTTGTTTTAGTTTTTCATTTTCTAATTTAAGGTTTTTAACTTGGGATGTTTTGAAATCTAAATCACACTTAGTTTTTTCAAAACAATCAGAAAAATGTGATCTTTCTAAAACCAAGTTATCAAAATCTTCTTTTAACTTTAAAAACTTTTCTTTTTGAAGTTTTTGTTTTACAGCTATCTTGCAACTTTTCCTGTATAGGGCATTATAGGCATCTTGTAAATCATCGTCATTTTCAGGGTCACTTCTCAGATTTTCATCATATGTTGAATTACAACTGTCTGAGGAAGTGACTTTGGCTAGCGTCATTAAGGCCATAACCTCATTAGTAGCTTGGGTTCAGAATCATCTGACTAGAAGAAGCTTCAGAGGAAGATGACTCATTCCATGTGTCCAACATGCCTTTCTTCTTAGGTTTGTCCCTCTTTGGACATTTGTTTGCCAGATGCTCGTATTCATGGCAGTTAAAGCATTGGCTGTCTTTAATATATTTTCAATTTTTAGATCTAGTCCTTTTCTTTTCAAAAGGTTTTTTAAAATATACCCTCTTTCTACTTTTAAAAATTTTATAAAACTTCTTGGCTAATAATGTCATATCATCTTCAGAATTTTCACAATTAGAATTACTAGTATTATTTTGAAAAATATTTTTAGAAGACTTAAGGGCTATGGACTTACCTTTAGGAGCCTTAAAATTTAACTCGTAGGTTTGTAAAGAACCAACATGCTCTTCAACCCTCATATTATCCATATTACGAAGTTCCTAAATGGTAGTGACCTTAGAATTAAACCTATCAAGCAATAAGCGCAATATCTTTGCACAGACTTTACTTTCTGGGATACTATCACCAAGACCCCACATAAAGTTGACTATGACATTTAACTTAGTATAGAAGTCCATGAAAGTTTCACTTTCTTCCATACATATTTCCTTAAACTGAGTGGTGAGGATTTGAAGTTTAGATTTTTTAACTATAGTCGTACCCTCGTGTGTCATTTCTAGAATGTCCCAGGATTTCTTTGCAATATATAAGATATAATTCTTTTGAATTCATCCGGTGATAGTGCGTAAGTGATTACATTTAAAGCCTTTGCATTGGTACTACTCTAATTTTTTTGAAGTGTGGTCCATAAAAAATAAGGTGTAACTTTAACAGAATTAGTTCCATCAGTGCCTAGAACTTCAGTTGTGGGTGGGTTCCATCTAGTCACTGTGGCTTTCCACACGCTCTCATCTATGGACCTTAAAAAGATCCTCATTCTGGCTTTCTAATAGGTATAATTGAAGCCATCAAAAGGTGGAGGCCTAGTGATTGAGAGGATATCAAAATTTGACATTTATAAGCTCAGATCGGTTAGCTCAAGAAATGAATCCAAATAATAAAAAGAAGCTATTAGGCTTGGATACCACTTGAAAAGGCCGACCTTTAAGTCCTATAGGGGGGGGGGGAATAGGGCTATGCCAAATAAAAATTAAATGCGGTATACAAAGATAGATAGTACAATCAAATAATAAAATAACACAAGTAAATAGCAACCTCAAATGTACTAATCTTGAGAGGTTGATACAAACTGAGTTCTAAAGACAACCTAACACCAAAAACCAAAGGCTTATGGCAAGACAACCTTACTAGAACGTTTGTAAGTATCAAAAACCCGAACCAATAAAGAGGCAAAGGAAATAAATTAAGTTATTAAAACATTCACCACAAGTGCATAAAGTAAATTACACCATTCACCACAAATGCATAAAGTAAATTACAACGTTCACACACATAAATAAATCCAATCATCCACCACAACTCCAGGAATTATAGTAGTTCATTTGTGTGTACACCAACTATTTGAAAATAGCCACACAACTACTCCACGCCTAATATCCACTCCCTCAGGATATTAGCTTTCACTATGAAAAAGGTTTTCCAAGGTTGACCTTAAAACCTTCACAATTGTGTCTTTAAATGGGCTTACACAATTACAAAAACCTCACATACTGAGATTTTCTGGATTACATCAAACAAAATAAAAAATGAGATTTTCTTGGCACAACCTCACAAACCACAAAAGATACACAAAGATTAAATGGTAATTATCTAAAAATTCTCCATCTGATGAAGTTCGGTAGAACAAATCCGAAGTAGACGAAGATGTTCAATGTCCAGTCTCACAAATGAAAGGTTCTAGATTTAAATGATTTTTAGATTAATTTAGCCTGGGCTAGCTTGATTTGATTTTGATTTCAAAAAGGGTAAAATCTTAATTCCCTTCTTTAATGAAATAGAGTTAAATGGAGATCCCAAAATCAAGTACAAAAAGCTATTTAAGAGAATTTAAATTAAACACAATATAGCTTAGGAAATGCAGGAACTTATCTCTCAGAGTGATGGTTTGATATAGCTTGGAATGAATGAAAAACTCTGAGATTCGTCCTCTATTTATAGGTGAAAATACTGTTCTCTCGACTGGTCTAAGGGTCGGTTCGACTAGTCAAAAGGACCAACCATATTTCAAAATTTCTGGTGCGATAAGATAAGGTCGTTACTCAACTAGTCAAGTGGCCTGCTCGACTGGTTGAGTGGGACCAAAAAACCTTCTTGGACTTCGAGTTGAGCCTGCACAACTGGTCGAGCACTGTTCACTCGATTGGTTGAGCAATCTCCACGACTAGTCAAGGGTCCAACAGAAAATTCTGAAATTCACAACAAACCTTAGACTGGTCGAAAAACACTTGGACTAGTCGAGGAAATAACCTATAAACTTATGAAATGACCCACATAGCATATGCAATGAATATGACCTAACCTAAGGTCAAACTAGGGTCATATATACCTTGTTTGTGAGTTTGAACAATTGAAACATTGTTTGCTCTGCTAACTCATACACTTGAAATACTTGAAGCTTGTCTTCAAATCTTGAACTTGAGCTTGAGTAAAGACTTGAGTTCATGAGATTGTTTAAGGTACTGATCTTGAAGATTAAACTCGAACTTGAGCCGTAAACTTGTACTTGAGCTTGAAATCTTGAGCTTCGACAACGCTTCTTCAACTTGAATACATAGAGAAGTTCGACAAAGACTTGGACAACTTTAAAGTGCATAAAGTCGATGTAATGCCCCAAACTTGGAAAACGGGCTTACAAAATTTTCGATCACTAAATCCCTTGCCAACAGCCTTCGTAGTGCCCCATTCTCGGCTCCTGGCACTCATATGCTAGATTTCGATCTTGGGATCCTACAATGAGGATTTTCAGTATAATTTTTTTTTGTAATGGAGCATAACCACTAGCATAACCAAGTCATAAAACAACATCACCACATATCCACTATATCGAAAACTTTAAGTATAATATGGAAAGGGAAATACAAGGTGATCAAAAGGCTCCAAAATAATTTGATGCGCGCTCCTGCCTCAGCGCTACTGCGATCTAACATCAGCTGCACGCAACGGTCATGCATAGGCTTACAAAAGCTTAGAGGGCGGTGTAAGTGTGTGCATAAGGCGAGTGCCAAGTATGTAGTATCAGAGAAATACAGAAATGTTGGTAAGTCCATGAATACTATCAGTCGTACCATGGCCATGCGATGCAAGTCATGAATGTTATCAGCCATACCAATGCCATGCGATGCGAGGCCTACGTAGCCGAATGTCATATGCGAGATGTAATGCAAGCATGTCAGTCCTCATCAAGTACATATATCAGTACAATTTCCCTCTGGGATATCACTGAGGTCTAGTACACTCCACACTGACTATCGCCTCCCTCGCCGCACAGCCCAATGAGTGGAAGAGACCACACTATCCGCCTAACTAGTAGTCCGCCAATACCTACCCGACTGTCGATAGCGGACCCATTTGCGAGCTGGTCAAACTTAGCCTAGCTTATAACCCCCTCACTCAGGCAGATTAGGCCACACCCCCTTCCAACCGACCACGACATAGTGGGAATGCGGTCTACTGGTATTCGGCATTCGTGTGCTCGTGTATTGACTTAGTGTAGACGTTGGAGCATCTCCTGGTACCAAAAAGGTTCTGGGATTTTCACCCAAGGACATCCTATGTGCCCACAATGCTAGAGCCAATATTTCTAGTATTCAATCCTGTCATCTACGATGTGCCTGTGGAGGCCATGGCCCTGATGTTGCTAGGGCATATAATGATCATATCACACATATGCAAGATGCATGAGTTATACCGTCCAGTCATGCAACAATCTTACGCGTACTGTGCGCTCATGTCGGTAACTCCTATCAGTGAGTCCCATAAATAATCTGCCCAATGGCATATGTTATGATTAATCACTACTCATATCAAGCATACTATGATGCGTATTGCAGGAGTAATGGAATTATACTAGGCATGTTATATAGTGATGAACTATCCTCATAATGAAGATGGGCCTAAGCAGCCTACACACAACAAGTATGGGCCTATTAATGGGCCCTAGGGAGAGTTACAATGTGGACATTTAACCATCATTGTTCTTACAATGTGGGCATCAAACCATCATTGCTCCCAAGGCATGGCCCGCCATAAACATCATTACATAAACTATGGTGGAATCACACATTGTAATGGACTTTATATACATCCCATTGGGCCTCAACCCATGGGCCTCAAATACATCAAATGGGCCGCATCACATGAGCCTTATATACATTGCAATGGGCCATAACCCATTAAGAGATCATTCTCATTTCCAAAGGAATGAATTGTATCAAAAGATCAACTGGACCATACCACAAATAGCAATGGAGATAATGATTTTTCGCCATTATAAAAATTCCAGGGCCCACCATTGGGTTTATTTTCCATCTAATCTGTTAGTAAGGTCATAAAGACCTAGTTAGGAGGAAAACAAATATCAATTTAATCCAAGAATGTTGTGGTAAAAAAAAAGGACTTCAATGGTAGGCATTCATCTCTCCACTATTTTCTATGGTGTGGTCTACCTGATTGATCTACCTCATTTTTAGTCTTAAGCCTAAGACGGAATTGCCAATTGGATGGATAGTTTGGATGTAACACATACACTAAAGAGGGCTCCACATGCTGGTGCACACGCCACCAAGGTGGGCTCCACAGAACCTACTGCGTCAACAGTAGTTCTGTGCAGCACACCAGCCAATCCAATCACTTCACAGGTGGGTCCCACGTGGGGCCCACTATAACATCTATTTTTCATCCATCTGTTGATAAGGTCACATAGACCCATATAAAAAATATAAATAAAGTTTATATTTATCGAAAACTTCCTAAACTAGAGAAGTTCCAATGGCAGACGCTCAATCCACCACTGCTCCCTGCCATGTGGACCACCTGAGCTTCGGTATATGGCTGATTTTTGGGGTGCCCAACTGTAAAAAGGGGCCCCATCAAATGCATGGTATTGATGTCAACACACATCACTTGGGGGCTCGTGGGTCGGGACCCATGGTCCCCGCTCTTTTCGTCTGTCCACAAAAAGAAGGGTGATCGCCGCCAGAACGTCCTCCGGACGACAAGAAGTGTAGTGCTTGCTGCACATATATATATTTTTATTTTTTTAATAGTTTTTCCTAGGTGAGGCCCGCATCAGGAGGATTCACTCCATCCATTGGATCATATGGCTCAAGACAGACCAAACAAACCCAATATTCAGCATGTTTTGGTATGTGGAAACATCAAAGTGGGTCCTAACAACTTTTAACAATCAATATCGCTACTTTTTATGATGCAGCCCACCAGATATTCGGATTGGCCTCATTTTTCGGCTCAACTCCTAGAATGAGCTGGGAAATACGGTGGATGATGTGGATTAGATCCATACATCAAGGTGGGGCCTGCATGAGCGGCCCACCAGAAATTTTTAATCAAGCTAATATTTTTGTTTTTACACAGCAACGTCCAGACCCTATTGGACGATCTAGACAATAGATGTCCAGCAGGTTCTGGGCTGGCCCATCTGGCCATGTTGGGGTCCACCGAATATTTATATTTCCCCATCATCTAAACCCCCCAAACCAAAAGGGTAGAAAGGTGGGTTGGTCCCCATGTTTGGACAGCCATGGGGTCCATTGGATGGACGATCTGGACATCACATACACTCATCAAGTGGGCCAAAATATGGGAAGGAGATAGAGAGGGAGAGAGAGAAAGAGAGGGGGGGGGGGAGACACGTGTGATGGAGGGCTCTGCCACTATGAGCCCTCCCTTTCCATGCATTTCAATCATACATCAAGTGAATCCCAATACATGTGGGCTCACCAAATCAAAATCAATGATAGAGATTCCTTCTCCATCAAAATGGAAGGTCTAAATGACTCCTTTCAAACTAAAAAAGTAAACATCATGATGGGGTCTATGGAGAATGGCCCCATTATGGAATGATCATGTGAATCATGGTGGGCCATGACCACATCTAGGGTCCAAGTGAGATCCATACCATCAATCGGTAAGCTCCACTTGGCCCTTCATCAAAACATGAAATCTAGGCCTATAAAACAGCCACCATTCGATCTTCTTGGTCCGATGGAACGCCAAACTCCTTGTGTCCACTTTAATGGAAGATGATGAGAATTGAAGGGCTAGGATGATGGATCTTGCGATAGGAAATGGGCCACACACAACACACTTTTCTCTCCTTAGAAGTGCTTGGATGTGCACCTCTTTGGTTGCTTGGAGAATGTGAAGAGAAAGAAAGAGAGAAAAGGTGGTTGTAAGAGAGAGGTGATGGGTGTGAGTGATAGATGTACTTGACTTAAGAGTTGACTTAGGGTAGGTTGTTTGTCTTGGGGAGAAAGAAAGCATGGTTGTGTACTTTGATTGATTGATTGATTGATTGATGGGATGAGTTGTAGAGATTCTCTTAGGTTCACAAATGCGCGGCGTTTCTTTGAGATAAACACGGGCCCACATCTCTTGGCAAGGGTATCAAATCGGTGTGTAAGACGCGGCGTTGGAATGGTGACGACGGCGCAGTCTCAATGGTACAAGTCTCGGATTAAGCCGACTCAAATCTATGAGATATGACTTAGGGTTGCGTGCAAACGTCCATTATAGGTCACAGGTTGCCGGAATTCGACGAGAACGATCGTGGGAATCTATGGAACGGTATGGACTAGGATATGAGCCTTATAGTCGATCAATTCATCTCATTAAAACATGATACAAATTCTAAATGATTTGGCACAACAAAATTTGACAACTATGGGTGCTAGATTTACATATAGCATTTACATACATCACTTCTAGGATTTGATGTCACAAATAGTCACTCCATGAACAAATCATGTCACGTAAATTATCTAGTTATGTGTTCTGTTTGTCTTGGGGTAACTATATAAATCCATGTTAAATGTGGGACACGCCGGCAAATCTCCATAGTATGGGATGCAGGGCGAGTTGGATAACTCTAATCATATTCCACATTATGGTGATTGCTACATGTGATGAATTGCATATACTTTACTAGGCATGTATCTCATTTAAATTGCTTGTAGATATTGATACCTCTTATAGTTGTGGAGTACAGGACAAATCAGAACCTTTACATTACTTTTATGAATCTTTTAAATTACTGTTAATCTTAAAGGATAACCATCACTATGAGTAGGGCGTTGACCCTCTCCCAACCATACAGGTGATATACAAATTAAAGACATAGAAGACCATGTCCCTATAAAAGACTATACTGAAAGAATATGAAGATAGTTTTAGTTTTATGCTTCCACTGCGAACTCGAAAAATGTAATAAGTTCTCACTGAGAGGGCATTTGATTATATATTTGAATTCTTTTACTCTGATGAAATAATCAATACAGTCGATTTTATTCTTATGAATGTTACCTTCATGAATGTATCTGGATGTGAACTAAATAATTTAAATGAAAAATAAACGAGGGACAATTTTTAAAGCATCCAATTTATACATTATTAACACCCGATTTTCTCGGTCACGAGTATAAACTCTAGCCGTGAAATTTCAGGATGTTACAGAGCCATTACTAAAAAATATGCTAACATCCTGGAGCAAATTGGCCTTTTTGATGCAATTATAACCAGATTAGAACATTTTTCTAGAGATACGGCTATCTTTAAAGGTTTCCTCAATCATTGGTCTGTAATTACCACTTCATTTCATCTTTATGTGAAATCAGCATCACCTTTTGGGATCTTGTTTGCATAGACAGTTTTCCTATCATGGGTAATATTTTTGATGAATATGTACCTTCGTACGATGAATTTGCTCTCACTTCTATAGGAGATAATAGATCTGAAGTTTCAAAAACTGCTGTTGAGCTCTTCAGAGAAATGGCTGATTTCCCACAACCTAATGAAATTAGTTCCCTTGACTGGTTGGCTCATTTCTCCAGAGACTTACAGTTTACTTTTTGTAAGTGCTATAGTTGATAGCTTCACTATATTGTCAAATTTGTGGTGCCAAAGACACTGTATGTATCTTGTTATGAAGCTTGCATATATGAAGAACAAAGCTCTATACATGATATGTCAAGTCAAGACAAAAGTCTCATAAGATCACCTTCGATAGTCAAGTAATTTTCACAAGTCAAGACTCGAGGATGTGAGAATGTTCGACTTAGTTCAAGATAAGTATAATTCAAGATCTCAAGAAGCTTTTAAGTTCAAGCTATACCAAGATCTCAAGCTTCATTATGCTCAACGTCATTCAGCTAAGTTTCAATGTCCTTACTTCACTGTTGAGGTATGACTGACCTTAAGTTGACCTTTAGAGTAGGCCATTTTGGATACATAAGTCATATGTTTTATATAAGTGAGTTTGGTCTGTTCTAAGACTAGTCCTGGACTTTGTTCGACTAGTCCTAGCTCTACTTCGACCTATCCTAGAATTGCCTGGACCAGTCGTAAGTTTGTTGCAAAAATTCAGAATTTTTTGTTAAGCTTCGACCAGTCTAGGGGTCTGTTCGACTGGTCGTAGTAACAATGTCGACTGCTTCTTCGACCTATCATAGACCTACGACTCAAACTACATCGATGAAATTTGACTTGCTTCGACTAGTCGTGAGCAACCTTCGACCAGTCGTAGACTACCTATGATCAGTCGTGAAACTGTCTTATCTTATCACGCTCGAATTTTTAAATTTTTGTTGGTCCTACGACCAGTCGTAGTGACTTAAGACCAGTCGAAGACGTGATTTTCTCACCTATAAATAGAGCACGAATCTCAAAATTAAACATGAAATTCAAGCTAATTTAATCTGGCCTTCTGAGAGATAAGTCTACGCTCTATTTAAGCTAAGTGTGCATATTTAATATTTTCTTTCTTTAGCTTTTTTAAATTGATTTTGTTTCTTATATTCTAATCTGATCTGAAAAGAGGAAGTATTGTTTTCCTTTTTCTAGAATCAAAATCAATTAAAGCTAGCCCATTTGTTTTAATTTAAAATCTGTTAGAACTTAGAACCATTATATAGTGAGTATTGGACATTGAACTTTGACATTCAAATCTCTACTCCGAGTTGGTTCGTCCAGGCTGCTGCAACAAAGAAGAAAATCAGGTATTTTACATTTTGTGTAATTTACTGTATTTGGTTTTATTTGAGATTCGCCAGAAAAATCTCATTGTGTTAGTTATCTAAGGAGAGCCAGAAAACTCAGATAGTGTGGGTTTTTGGATTGTGTAAGCCCAAGTTAAAAAAGATACAATTGTGAAGGTTTTAGGTGAACCTGTAAAAACCTGTTTGATAGTAAACACTAATATCCCCTGTGTGAGGATATTAGGAGTAGAGTAGCAAGTTGTGTGGCTGTTGTTTAACAGTTGGTGAACACACAGGCGAACTACTCTATATCGGTGTGTTTTATGATTTCAATGTTCTTTTAATTTCTATATCTTTAATCATTCGGATTTGTGAAATGTATATGTGGATGTGAATGTTGTAATATTTACATTTTAAGTAAAGTAGGGAATGTTGTAATAGTTTAGAATTTATTTCTTTCTATTTCCTTTATTTCCCTTCTATTTGAGTTTTGATATTCAATTTGTTCTAGTAAGGTTGTCCTGCCATAAACCCATGGTTTTTATGGTGCAAAGGTTATCCTTAGAACAACATTAGTATCAAGCTCTTTATTTTCAGGTTGTTTTACATTCCTGTATTATGGTTTATTTTCTTTATTTTGTTGGCTATCATATTTCTTATTTTCCGTAGTTATATTTTAATTTGGCATAGTCCTATTCATCCCCCCCCCCCCCCTTCTAAGAAATATAGATTGGCCTTTTCAAGTGGTATCGAAACCTAATAGCTTATTTTAATTGCTTTATTTTTGAATTCATTTCCTAAGTTAACGATTTAAGTTATATATAAGATGTCAAATTTTGATAGCCTTTCAGTCACTATGCCTCCACCCTTTGATGGCTTAAACTATACCTATTGGAAAGCCAGGATGAGGATTTTCCTCAAATCAATGGATGAGAATGTGTGGCTTGCCACAGTGACTGAATGGAACCCACCTACCACTGAAGTGACTGGTATTAATGGTTCAAAATCAATGAGAGTAACACCATTTTTCTCATGGACCACACTTCATAAAAGTGAGAGTAGTGCAAATGCTAAAGCACTAAATGCAATCACTTGTGCATTATCACCAGATGAATTCAAAAGAATTATATCCTGTGATTCTGCAAAATAAGCATGGGATATATTAGAAATGACACATGAAGGTACTTCAATTGTAAAAAAATCTAAAGTCCAACTCCTCACAACTAAATTTGAAGAAATTTATATGGAGGAAAATGAAATGTTTATGGACTTCTACACTAGATTAAATGACATTGTAAACTCTATGTGGGCTCTTGGCGATAAAATCCGAGAAAGTAAAGTGTGTGTAAAGATACTACGCTCACTACCTGAATGGTTTAATTCTAAGGTAATCGTGATCCAGGAACTTCGTGATACAGACAATATGAGGGTAGAAGAGTTGGTTGGGTCTTTACAAACCTACGAGTTAACTTTTAAAGCTCCTAAAGATAAATCAATAGCCCTTAAGTCTTCCAAATGTATTTCTCGAGAAAATTCTGATTTTAAAAATTCCAAAGACGATATGGCTCTTTTAGCGAAAAAGTTTTACAAGATTTTCAAAAGTAAAAAGAAGGTTGATTTTCAAAAATCAAATGATAAGAAAAGATCTAAATCTTGGAAATATTTGAAAGATAGTCAATGTTACAACTGCCAAGAATATGGGCATCTAGCAAACAAGTGTCCTAAAAAGGATAAACCTAAAAAGAAATGAATGTTGGCTACTTGGGATGAATTTTCTGGCACTGAGGCATCTTTTGAACCAGAAAATTCTGAAACTAAGTCGGGCAATGAAGTTAAGGCCCTTATGACTCTAGCCAAGTTCACTTTTTCATATCATGATGATACAACCAGTGAAGAAAATCTGAATAGTGATCATGATAATGAAGAAGATCTTTAAGATGCTTATAATTCCCTATACAAGGAAAGTTGTAAAATTGCTGTAAAACTAAAACTTCAAAAAGAAAGGTTTTCAGGACTTAGAGAAAGATTTGAGTCTCTTATTTTAGAAAAATCTCATCTTTCAGATTGTTTTGAAAAATGCAAATGTGATCTAGATTTCAAAACCTCCCTTATTGAAAATCTAAAATCTGAAAATGATAAACTTAAACTTGAAGTCTCTTCCCTTTTGAGTTTAAAGGAAAATTGGAAATATGCCCAAGATAATCCTAAACTAGAAAAACTCTTAACAGGATCAAGAAAATGTGGCGACCGATTCGGTTTGGGCGACGACAAAAATATTCCTGTGAAGTTTGTAAAAGGAGAATCCTCTAACTCAAAAGAGAAAAGTTCAAGTCAAAAGTTTTCTAAAACTTTTCAATCTTTCAAAACCAGAGGTAACCATATCAATTACAAAAATCAAAACCAAAACCCTTTAGCTGAAAAAATAATTGATTTGCTTAAGGAGCTCTTAAAATCTAACTCAGTGGATCACTCGTACAAAAATTATAAATACAAGAAGACCAACTATACTTCTAAACCCAAAACAGTAATGAAATAGGTTCCTAAAGTTACTTGTTTGGTTGCCCACACTGCTTTCAAAGCTACAAGCCATTCGAAGTGGTACTTAGACAGTGGATGCTCAAGGCATATGACTGGTGATAAAGGTTTATTCACTAATCTCAAAGACATGACTGATGATTCAGTCACATTTGGTGATGGAAGCAACTGTAAGATTATGGGCTAAGGTACGATTCAACTTCATAACCTTCCTTTATTCAAAAATGTTTTATATGTTGAAGGCCTAAAATATAACTTGCTTAGCATATCTCAAATATGCGATAATAACCATAGTGTGAGATTTTCTAATCAAAGTTGTGAGATTCTAAATAAGAAGGGTTCAGTAATATTAACTGGACGTAGAACGTCTGAAAACTGCTATATTGTAAGCGAATCCAGTTCAACTAGTCAATCTTGTTACATGGTCCATACAAATGAGGGTGATTTATGGCATAAACATCTTAGACATGTATATTACCGAAATTTATATAGGTTGAGCAAACGGGAACTTATAAGAGGTCTACCCAAACTTCAAAAATTAGAAAAAATATGTGGCGAATGCCAGATTGGCAAACAAACAAGGAACTCACACAAAAAGGTGAACTCCAATGCTACATCAAGACCACTTAAGCTTCTCCATATGGATCTGATAGGACCTACTAGGACAGAGAGTCGAGGTGGCAAAAGATTATCTTATTAATTGTAGATGATTTTACCAGATATACATGGGTGGTCTTCTTAAGGGACAAATCTGAAACCCTTGAAGAAGGAAGAAAAGTTCTCAAAAGGATTCAAACTTAAAAAGGTTCTCAAATTAGTAAAATTCGCAGTGATCATGGATATGAATTTGAGAATAGCGGTTTTGAGAAGTTCTGTAGTGACCAGGGAATATTACATGAATTCTTAGCCCCCAAAACTCCACAACAAAATGGTATAGTTGAAAGGAAAAACAGAGTGCTTCAAGAAATGGCTAATGTCATGTTGAATAGCATGAAACTCTTTAAGAATCTTTGGGTTAAGGCTGTCAATACAGCTTCTTATATCATTAACCGGGTTTACACTTGTAAGGGGAATAATAAAATGACTTATGAAATGTGGTTCGATAAAAAGCCTACTGTCAAATATTTTCGAGTTTTTGCAGCAAGTGCTATATTTTACGAGATTGTGAGAATCTGGAAAAGTTTGATACGAAGAGTGATGAATGGATCTTTTTAGGATATTCTTTAAACAGTCAAGCTTATAGGGTTCTGAACAAAAGGACCGGTGTAATTCAAGAGTCCATTAGTGTAGTCATTGATGATCGCTTAAATCCACCAGTCTCATGTTCAGATAATGATGAAGTTTGTAATTGATAAACCTGATACTTCATCTAATCAGACTAATTCTGAATTAAGGACTATTAAAGGTCATCCAACTACATAGATTCTTGAAAACCCTCTTACTAGTGTTCGTACCCGTAAACAACTTGAGGATATATGTAATTTTGTATGTTTTACGCCCCAGATAGAACCATATAACATAAAAGAAGCTCTTACTGATGAAAACTGGATAGTTACTATGCAAGAAGAACTTAATCAATTTGTTCGAAATGATGTCTAGTCTCTTGTTCCTAGACCTAAAGATAAACATATTATCGAAACAAAGTGGATTTTTAAAAATAAGTCTGACGAGCTTAGGAATATTATTCGAAATAAGGCAAGATTAGTTGTACAAGGGTACACTCAAATTGAAGGTATCGATTATGATGAAACGTTTGCCCCAGTTGCTTGTCTTGAATCAATTAGACTTTTTATATCCATTGCATGCTTTAAAAAGTTTAAAAATTTTCAAATGGACCTAAAGAGTGCCTTTTTAAATGGCAATTTACATGAAGAAGTATATGTTGAACAACCTACAGGGTTTGAAGACCCTAAGTTTACTGATCATGTATACCATCTCAAAAAAGCTCTCTATGGTCTAAAACAAGCTCCTAGAGCATGGTACGAGAAATTGACTAAGCTTTTACTCAGTCATAACTTTCAAATGGGAAGTGTTGATAAAACATTGTTTGTTAAGAAGCATAACGAAGATATCTTAATGGCTCAAATCTACATTGATGATATTATTTATGGATCTACCTGTACTAACATGACTATTGAGTT
The DNA here is from genome assembly GCA_030180095.1 of Magnolia changhungtana. Classification (NCBI taxonomy): domain Eukaryota; kingdom Viridiplantae; phylum Streptophyta; class Magnoliopsida; order Magnoliales; family Magnoliaceae; genus Magnolia; species Magnolia changhungtana. Next base: position 1,346,049 of record JASAUF010000554.1, read on the forward strand.
TGTAGATTTGATGAAATCTTAGTTTGAAATGAGCATGGTTGGGGAATTTAATTATTTCCTTGGGTTACAAGTAAAATAACGACCTGATGGAATGTTCATCTCTCAATCTAAATATGCTATGAATTTGATTAAGAGATTTGGATTTGAGAATGGTAAGAATTTTGATACTCATATGAGTATAACCTTGAAACTCTCAAAAGATTCTGCAGGTAAAAATGTGGATCCTAAATTATATCGGAGTATGATTGGTAGCTTACTGTATTTAACTGCTAGTAGACCTGATATTGCTTTAAGTGTTGGTATTTGTGCCAGATATCAATCTGATCCTAAAGAATCTCATTTAATTACTGTTAAACGAATTATGCGATATGTCGTAGGTACTGTTAATCTCGGCCTTTGGTATCCTCATGACACTAGTGTTCAATTAGCTGGGTACTCGGATGCTGACTGGGCTGGTAATCTTGATGATAGAAAATTTACTAGTGGTGGTTGCTTTTATATTGGAAACAGTTTAGTTTCTTGGCTTAGCAAGAAACAAAGTTCTATATCACTTTCAATTGCTGAAGCTGAATATATCGTAGCTGGTAATGCGTGTACACAGCTTGTTTGGATGAATCGTATGTTAAGTGATTATGGAATTAAACAGGATTTTATGTTATTATATTGTGATAATACCAGTGCCATAAATATTTCAAAAAATCCAATTCAGCATTCTTGTACTAATTACATTGACATTAGATTTCATTATATTTGTGAATAGGAAGAAGAAAAAGTTATATCTTTGGATTATATCCCTACCAAGAATCAACGTGCTGACATTTTCACTAAACCGCTCGACAAAAGCAGGTTTAACAAAATGAAATTTGATCTTGGCATGTGCATTCTAAAATGATTATTTATACCTATTTGTATCATATTGTATATATTTGCTAGGTTAAATTTGTTAATGCTATGATTTCATATCCATTTAGTTGTCAAATTCTGTAGTGCCAAAACCTATATGTCTTGTACTTCTTGTGTTTTTTGTTTGTGACTACACACTGCTTCAAGACAAGATCATGAATCAAGAATGTTTTCAAGACAAGACATGTCATGGATGAAGTCTACAAGAATAGAAGACTTCAAGTTTGCTTCTAACAAAGTTCAAGATTAAAAGACTTCATCAAGATAAGTCAAGAAAGTACCAAGCTCTAGAAAGCCATCAATTCGATTCAAGCTTTGCCTTCAAGATCATCTAAGAATATAGATCTTCAAGACTTCAATGTTCATCTCACTTCAAGGTTTGTTTAACCTTAGATTGACCTTAGGTTGGTTTTATGATAGGTCATTCTGGATACATAATCCAAATATTTTAATATGCTTGTTATGACTGTTCTAAGACCAGTCCTAGAATTCTTAAGACCAGTCCAAGCTTTGCTTTGACCAGTCTTAGGTTTCTCAGGACCAGTCCTAGGTTGTTACAGATTTTTGGATTTTCCTGGTTGTCCTTCGACCAGTCCTGGACTTGCTTCGACCAGTCCTGGGAAGTTCTACGACTCATCCTTCGACCGGTCGTAGTCTTACGACTCGAACTCCAGCGACCTATCTAGGGTCCTACGACCAGTCGTAGGTGACACACGACCAGTCGTAGGTGGCCCACGACCGGTCGTAGGTTGCCTAAGACCAGTCATGAGAACAGCTAATCTAATCCTGTAAAAATCTTTCAAAATCTTTGAAGTTACGACCGGTCCTAGGGATACTAAGACCAGTCGAAGATGGGATTTTTCAGGCTATAAATAATGCACAAATTTCAGAGTTTATTCATTCCATTCCATTCAATTTAAGCGATTTAAGGCTATACTCCGAGATAAGTTGTGATTATTTTTTTAAGCTATTGTGCATATTTAATATTCCTTTTGATAGCATTATTCTATTATGATTTTGATCCACATTCTAATCTCATTTAGAAAAGAGGAATTTGTGATATTCCTTCTTCTGGGATCAAAATCAAATAGACCTTGCTTTTTTTGATTTAATTTAAAATCAATTAGACATAGAACCATTCTTTAAGTGAGTATTGGACATTGAACGACGTATCATACATCTACTCCGATTGGTTCTACTAGGCTACTTTAAAAGGAGATCCAGGTATTTTACTTTGTAATTTACTTTTTCTAGTTTTATTTGAGATTTGCCAGAAAAATCTCATTGTATTGGTTATCTGAGGAGAGCTAGAAAACTCAGATTGTGGGAGTTTTTGGATTGTGTAAGCCCGAGATAAAAAAACACAATTGTGAAGGTTTTGGGTGAACCTGTGAAAACCTATTTTTGAGAGTGCATGCTAATATCCCCTGTGTGAGGATATTAGGAGTGGAGTAGCATTCTGTGTGGCTATTGGCTAACAGTTGTTGAACACACAGGCGAACCACTATATATCGTTGTATTGTGAATGTGCTTGATTTCTTTATTCATTTATTCCTTTAGTATTGTGGATTGCTTTTGTGGATGAATGTTGTAATTTTCATTTCAAGCAAGTGTGGTTGAATGGTGTAATAACTTACGATTTATTTCTGTAAGTTATTCTTGATTTATTTTCCATATCATTTATGTTTGCTAGATTGTTCTAGAAATAAGGTTGTCCTACCATAAGCCATTGGTTTTTGGTGTAAGGTTGTCCTTAGAACTGATTTACTATCATTCTCATATTTCATGTGCTTTGAGATTGTTATTATTTCAGCATTGTTATTTATATCTTTTATTATTCCGTTGTTTTAAGTTTTATTTGGCATTGCCCTATTCACCCCCGCTCTAGGGCATATAGCTAGGCCTTTTCAAGTGGTATCAGAGCCAAATAGCTCGTGCTTATTGCTTATTTATTGGATTTATTTCCTGAGCTAATGATCTAAGCTATATTAAGATGTCAAATTTTGATAGCCTATCTGTCACTAGGTCACCACCCTTTAATGGCACAAACTATGCCTATTGGAAAGCAAGGATGAGAATTTTTCTCAAATCCATGGATGAAAGTGTGTGGCTAGCCACAGTGAATGGATGGAAACAACCTATCACTGAAGTAACTGATGAAGATGGTTCAAAATCAATGAAAGTAATATCTTATGCCCTTTGGACCACACTTCAGAAAAGTGAGAGTAGTGCCAATGCAAAAACACTAAATGCAATTACTTGTGCATTGTCACCAGATGAATTCAAAAGAATCATCTCGTGTGAAAATGCTAAACAAGCATGGGATCTTTTAGAAATGACACACGAGGGTACATCAATTGTCAAGAAATCTAAAGTCCAACTCCTCACAACTAAATTTGAAGAAATTCATATGGAGGAGAATGAAATGTTTATGGACTTCTACACTAGATTGAATGACATTGTAAACTCAATGTGGGGTCTTGGTGATAGAATCCCAGAAAGTAAAGTGTGTGCAAAGATACTACGCTCACTTCCTGAACGGTTCAATACAAAAGTAACCGCGATTCAGGAACTTCGTGATACGGATAACATGAGGGTTGAGGAACTAGTTGGTTCTTTACAGACCTACGAATTAAACTTTAAAGCTCCAAAAGGAAAATCAATTGCTCTCAAATCATCTAAATATATTTCACAAGAGAGCACTTCGGACTTTGAAAATTTCGAAGATGATATGGCACTTTTTGTAAAAAAGTTTTATAAAATTTTCAAAAACAAGAAAAAAGTAGATTTTCAAAAATCAAACGATAAGAGACAATCTAAACCTAGAGCTCGAAAATCTTTGAAAGATAGTCAATGTTACAACTGTCAAGAGTATGGGCACTTGGTTAACAAATGTCCTAAAAAGGAAAAATAAAAAAGGAAGAGTATGTTGGCTACTTGGGATGAATCATCTGATTCGGAATCCTCTTCGAAATCAAAAGATTCTGAAAACGAGTCGGGAGATGATATTAAAGCCCTTATGACTCTAGCCAAAGTCACTTTTTCAGATTATGATGAAGTAACTAGCGAAGAGAACCTGAATAGTGATTGCGACAGTGAAGATGATCTTCAGGATGCCTACAATACCCTTTATAAGGAGAGTTGTAAAATTGCTGTCAAGCTTAAATTATAAAAGGAAAAATTTTCTAAACTTAAAGAAGATTATGAGTCTCTTGTTTTAAAAAAATCTCATATTTCTGATTTTTTTTTAAAAGACCAAATGTGATTTAAAAATCAAAACCTCTCAAGTTGATGATTTGAAATCCGAGAACGAGAAACTCAAAATGAAGTAGCTTCTCTTTTGAGTTTGAAAGACACTTGGAGATATGCCCAAGGTAATCCTAAATTAGAAAAATTGTTATCCGGATCAAGAAAATGTGGCGATCGATCCGGGTTGGGCTATGATAAGAATACCTCTCCTAAACAAAAGAATACTGCTCCTAAGTTTGTGAAAGGAGAGTCTTCGAACTCAAAAGTAAAGAATACTTATCAAGGTTTTCCAAAAATTTCGAGGACCCTTCAAAAATCTAAAAATAGTCATGCCAACTTCAATCTTCAAAACCGAAATCCTTTAGTTGAAAAGATTATTGATCTTCTCAAGGAGCTATTGAAATTTAACTCTATAGGTCATTCATATAACAACAGACAGAAAAAGTCCAACTGCACTCCTAAACCCAAAACAGTACTAAAATGGGTTCCTAAAGTTGGCTGCTTGGTTGCCTGCACTGCTTTCAAAGCTACAAGCCATTTAAAGTGGTACCTTGACAGTACTTGCTCCAGGCATATGACAGGCAACAAAGCTTTATTCACTGATCTAAAAGATAGGACTGATGGGTCAGTCACTTTTGGTGATGGAAGCAATTACAAAATCATTGGCCAAGGTACGGTTCATCTTTATAACCTTCCCTTATTTAAAAATGTTTTATATGTTGAGGGCTTGAAACACAATCTACTGAGTATATCAAAGATATGCGACAACAACCATAATGTAAAGTTTTCTAATCAAGGTTGTGAGATTATTGATAAAAAGGGCTCTGTTATATTAACTGGTCACAGAACTTCTGAAAACTGCTACATCGTTAGTGATGCTAGCTCATCTACTCAATCGTGTTATATGGTCCATACTGATGAGACTGAATTATGGCATAAATGCCTTGGACGTGTACACTACCAGAACTTGTTTAGAATGAGCAAGAGAGAACTTATAAGAGGTCTATCCAAATTACAAAAAGTAGACAAAATATGTGGTGAATGCTAGTTGGGCAAACAGATTAGGAGCTCTCACAAGAAAGTGAACTCCAATACCACATCTAGACCTCTCGAGCTTCTCCACATGGATCTCATTGGACCAACTAGAACGGAGAGTCGAGGTGGCAAAAAATACATCTTGGTTATCGTAGATGACTTTACTAGATTCACATGGGTATCGTTCTTAAAAGAAAAATCTGAAACCCTAGATGAAGTAAAGAAGATCATCAAACGAATCCAAAATGAAAAAGGTTCTCAAGTTTATAAGATCCGTACTGATCATGGTTCTGAATTCGAAAATAGCAGTTTTGAGAAATTCTGTAGCGATTAGGGAATATCACATGAATTCTCTGTGCCCAAAACTCCTCAACAAAATGGTATAGTTGAGAGAAAAAATAGAGTGCTTCAAGATATGGCTAATGTCATGAAGCTCTCAAAAAATCTTTGGGCTGAAGCAATTAATACTGCCTGCTACATTATTAATCGTGTTTATACTAGTAAATCTGAAAATAAGACTGCTTATGAGTTATGGTTCGAAAAGAAACCTACTGTCAAATACTTTCAAATTTTTGGCAGTAAGTGTTACATTTTACGAGATCGTGAAAATTTGGAAAAATTTGATTCGAAGAGTGATGAAGGTATTTTCCTTGGATATTCCTTAAACAGTCGAGCCTATAGGGTTCTAAATAAAAGAACAGGTGTGAGTCAAGAGTCCATCAATGTGGTCATTGATGATCATTTGAATACACTTGCTCCGAGTTCAGATGATGATGAAATTCTTATAATCGACAATCAAGATACCTCTTCATCTCAATCTGAACCTAGGACTGTCAAAGATCATCCAACCAATCAAATCCTTGGAAACCCTCTCACTGGAGTTCGTACACGCAAACAACTTGAAAACATATGTAATTATGTTTGTTTTACATCCCAAATAGAACCGATCAATGTAAAAGAAGCTCTTTCTGACGAAAATTGGATAGTAGCTATGCAGGATGAACTTAATCAATTTGTTCGTAATGATGTCTGGTATCTTATTCCTAGACCTAAAGATAAACACATTATTGGAACAAAATGGATCTTTAAAAACAAGTCTGATGAACTTGAAAATATTATACGAAACAAGGCTAGACTGGTTGTACAAGGGTATACTCAGATTGAAGGCATCGATTACGATGAAACCTTTGCTCCAGTCGCTCGCCTTGAATCTATTAGACTGTTTATTTCCATCGCTTGTTTTAGAAAGTTTAAAATTTATCAGATGGATGTAAAAAGTGCCTTCTTAAATGGCAATTTACATGAAGAAGTTTATGTAGAACAACCTTCTGGGTTTGAAGACCCCAAGCTTTCGGATCATGTATTTCATCTCAAAAAGGCTTTCTATAGTCTGAAACAAGCGCCCAGGGCATGGTATGAAAATTTGACTAAATTCTTACTTAGTCATAGTTTTCAAGTGGGAAGTGTCGATAAGACGTTATTTGTTAAGAAACATAATAATGAGATTTTAATGGTTCAAATCTATGTAGACGATATTATTTATGGATCAACTTGTTCTAACATGTCTATTGAGTTTGCAGAGTTGATGAAATCAAGATTTGAAATGAGCATGGTTGGTGAACTAAATTACTTCCTAGGGTTACAAGTAAAACAACAACTTGATGGAATCTTCATTTCTCAAACCAAGTATGCTACAAACTTAGTTAAAAGGTTTGGATTTGAGAATGGTAAAAAATTTGATACTCCTATGAGTACAACCTTGAGACTCTCAAAAGACTCTACATGTAAAGATGTAGATCCAAAGCTATATCATAGTATGATTGGTAGTTTATTATATCTAACTGCTAGTAGACCTGATATCGCTTTTAGAGTTGGTATTTGTGCGAGATATCAGTCTAATCCTAAAGATTCACATCTCACTGCTGTCAAACGGATTATTAGATATGTCGCAAGTACAACTAATTTGGGTCTTTGGTATCCTTTTGATACTAATGTTAAATTAGCTGGGTATTCAGATGCTGATTGGGCTGGTAACATTGATGATAGAAAATCAATCAGTGGTGGTTGTTTTTACATTGGAAACTATTTAGTTTCTTGGTTTAGCAAGAAGCAAAGCTCAATATCACTTTCCACTGCTGAGGCTGAGTATATCGCAGCAGGATATGCATGTACTCAACTCGTATGGATGAAACGCATGTTAAGCAATTATGGAATTAATCAAGATTCAATGATCTTACATTGTGATAATTCCAGTGCTATCAATATTTCTAAAAATCCAATTCAGCATTCATGTACTGAGCATATCGACATTAGGTATCATTACATTCGTGAATTAGTTAAAGAAAAAGCTATCTCTTTGGAATATATTCCAACTAATGTTCAACTTACTGATATATTTACTAAACCGCTCGACAAAAGCAGGTTTACTAAAATGAAATTTGATCTTGGTATGTGCATTTTAAATTGAATATACTTGTCTGCATGTATCATAGTGTACTATATTTTGAATTTTTATGTGTACAAATTTCAATTTGTGCATAAAAATATTTATTTTTGTCGATGCTCGACCGGCCCTTGCCATACACGACCGGTCCTGACTTGACCGGTTGCATACTGCACTCAACCGGTCGTGGAGATCGTGAGCATCATATAATTTGGGAAAAATCACTTTGTTCTTCATTTCCTCTTCTTCCTTCGACGAGTCGTGGCTCGACCAGTCTTGAGATTTCATGATTTTCTTCAAGATAAGTCATTTTTCTTCATTTTTATTGAAGATTTATGCTTTCTATGCTTTGATTTGTTTATTCCATAAGCTAGATCTCGTCTTTGGTTGATTTTTTAGGGTTTCCTCTCTAAAAATTTGATCTAAAGAAACCCACCACTTATAGTGTTCTTTGTGCTTGCTCCTTGGTAAATCTTGTTGAAAATAGATGTTAGAGGGAAAAAGAAAACATCCCGTGGTCCATCTTCATCTAGATCTACATCTATAACAAAACGGCACCTTCGGTCACCCGAAGATGATCCCAATGATGTACGAGATTTACATAGCCATAAAGTTATTATTGAGCGCCCTGTAAGTGTCAATCACATTGAACAATTTGGGATTGTGCCTCTCCTTGAATCTGTTGGCTGGGCTAACATTTTGTTTTGGGGTGGGCCTGCATACCAGTCCATTGCACAATCCATGGTTGCATGTATCTCTGATTTTTCTCTTGATAATTTAACATTCTCAATTGCTACTAGAGAAGGAAAATTTCTAATAGATCGACATTTGATATCAGGTATTATGAATATACCTGTCAAGGAAGAAGGTATTCCGATTCATATATTATATGACAAACCATCAGAATTGGAAAAACAAATGTTGATAAGAGATTTATGGAATATGGAAGTACAATGGACACATAAAGGAAATGCGCTCCCCTCAAAATTTTTATTACCCAGATACAGAGTTTTGCATCGGATCTTCATTTCAAACTTGTATCCTCGGTCTGGCAATAAAACTGAGTTGACTACCTTCATGGTTCGGGTATTGCACTCTGTTGTGTCCGGCATCGTTGTCTGTTTACCTTCTTTGATATGTCATTTTATCATTCAGTTTCGTCTTCATCCGGTCATCATAGTGATATTCCATTTGGTTATCTTATGACTTGTTTAGCCACAAATATGCTTGTTGCTTTACCTGAGAATGAGGCACCAATTCATCATCTTTCATTCAATAATACTAATTTAAATAAGATGAAGTTGGATTTACTTCCTGGTCAATTCTATGAAGGTGATGGTGAAGGTGCTGAAGCAGAAAATGAAGGGGAAAGCGGTGATCTTCCTCCACAAGGTGATATAAATATGGATGATATATTTGAAGAAATTGAAACTGACTCCCAAAATGAATCTGATTACGATCCCTCTTCTAGTTATGATGCACGTCTAAGTGCATTGGAGGAGAAGATTGATAACCTGAGTGTAGCCCATGATATGCAATTTAAATATATGTGAAAATATCTTCGTTGTATTAATAGGGGCTTACTTCAGATTGATCTAACCATCCCTGCTCCTTCATCTGGATCTGATTAGGTGGATTATCCTTTTTATTTGAATATGATAGATTCTGTATTATTATTACAATTAATGACTTTAGTTATATGTTTTGGATTGATGACATTAAAGTGTTGTACTAATTTGATAATTAATTTTGACTCTTCATATGGTGTTCTCTTCTCTCCTTTGGCCTTCCCTTGTCATTTTGTGACAAAAAGGGGGAGTAGTATGGAAATGGGGAGAATGGGAGAAAGGGAGAGAGTGAGTAATTGAATATGGTTGATTGTTTCTACTCACTTAGGGGGAGTAGAGTATTTTTAATGGCTCTGATGGCTCATGATTCTTTCTTCATTTTACTTTTATATTAATAAATGTGTTTTGTCACAAATTTGACAAAGGGGGAGATTGTTAGTGCTATGATTTCATATCCATTTGGTTGTCAAATTTTGTAGTGCCAAAACCTATGTCTTGTACTTCTTGTGTTTTTTGTTTGTGACTACACACTGCTTCAAGACAAGATCATGAATGAAGAATGTTTTCAAGACAAGACATGTCATGGATGAAGTCTACAAGAATAAAAGACTTCAAGTTTGCTTCTAACAAAGTTCAAGATTAGAAGACTTCATCAAGACAAGTCAAGAAAGTACCAAGCTCTAGAAAGCCGTCAATTCGATTCAAGCTTTGCCTTCAAGATCATCTGAGAATATAGATCTTCAAGACTTCAATGTTCATCTCACTTCAAGGTTTGTTTGACCTTAGATTGACCTTAGGTTGGTTTGTATGATAGGTCATTCTGGATACATAATTCGAATATTTTAATATGCTTGTTATGACTGTTCTAAGACCAGTCCTAGAATTCTTAAGACCAATCCTAGCTTTGCTTCGACCAGTCTTAGGTTTCTCAGGACCAGTCCTAGGTTGTTACAGATTTTTGGATTTTCCTAGTTGTCCTTCGACCAGTCCTGGGAAGTTCTACGACTCATCCTTCGACCGGTCGTAGTCCTATGACTCGAACTCCAGCGACCTATCTAGGGTCCTACGACCAGTCGTAGGTGACACACGACCAGTCGTAGGTAGCCCACGACCGGTCGTAGGTTGCCAAAGACCAGTCATGAGAACAGCTAATCTAATCCCGTAAAAATCTTTCAAAATATTTGAAGCTACGACCGGTCCTAGGAATCCTAAGACCAGTCGAAGATGGGATTTTTCAGGCTATAAATAATGCACGAATTTCAGAGTTTATTCATTCCATTCCATTCAATTCAAGAGATTTAAGGCTATACTCCGAGATAAGTTGTGATTATTTTTTTAAGCTATTGTGCATATTTAATATTCCTTTTGATAGCATTATTCTATTATGATTTTGATCCACATTCCAATCTCATTTAGAAAAGAGGAATTTGTGATATTCCTTCTTCTGGGATCAAAATCAAATAGACCTTGCTCTTTTTTATTTAATTTAAAATCAATTAGACATAGAACCATTCTTTAAGTGAGTATTGGACATTGAACGACGTATCATACATCTACTCCGATTGGTTCTACTAGGCTACTTCAAAAGGAGATCCAGGTATTTTACTTTGTAATTTACTTTTTGTAGTTTTGTTTGAGATTTGCCAGAAAAATCTCATTGTATTGGTTATCTGAGGAGAGCCAGAAAACTCAGATTGCGGGGGTTTTTGAATTGTGTAAGCCCGAGATAAAAAGACACAATTGTGAAGGTTTTGGGTGAACCTGTGAAAACCTATTTTTGAGAGTGCATGATAATATCCCCTGTGTGAGGATATCAGGAGTGGAGTAGCATTCTGTGTGGCTGTTGGCTAACAGTTGGTGAACACATAGGCGAACCACTATATATCGTTGTGTTGTGGATGTGCTTGATTTCTTTATTCATTTATTCCTTTAGTATTGTGGATTGCTTTTGTGGATGAATGTTGTAATTTTCATTTCAAGCAAGTGTGGTTAAATGGTGCAATACAAGAAGTGCGACTTCTGGCAGGAGGAAGTCAAGTTCCTAGGACATGTAGTGTCCAAGGATGGGATAGCAGTGGACCTTGCTAAGGTAGTCATGTTCAGATTGCGCAAAGATCCCGAATCGGTTCTCGAGGTGAGGAGTTTCCTTGGCCTCGGCTGGGTACTACAGACGTTTCATTCGGGATTTCTCGAAGATCGCCATGCCATTGTCTCAGCTGACTCGGAAGGACCTGAAGTTCGCCTGAAATGAGAAGGCGGAGGCAGCTTTTAAGGAGCTGAAGGACAAGTTAACGTCCGCCCCTGTGCTAGTATTGCCAGAGCAAGGGGTGAAATACACGGTGTATACTGACGCGTCTCGCGTTGGTTTGGGTTGTGTACTGATGCAGAAGGATAGGGTGATTTCGTATGCCTCGAGACAATTAAGGAAGCACGAGGAGAATTACCCTACACATGACCTGGAGTTGGCAGCTGTCATCTTTGCATTGAAGCTCTGGAGACATTACCTCTATGGTGAGGAGTTCGAGCTTTTCTGCGACCACAAGAGCCTTAAATACATATTCACGCAGCGGGATTTGAATATGAGACAGCGCCGATGGATGGAGACCTTGAAGGACTTCAAGTTCGAGGTTTCCTACCATCCTGGCAAGGCGAACCTTGTGGCAGACGCGCTGAGCCGCAAGAAGGCGATAGCATTTGCGGCACCGCTGATGATAGCCGAGTGGGACATGATGGAGTTTGTGCGGGACTTCGAGCAGAGACTCACTGTCGAGGAGCCATTTGAGTGTGTTGCGCACGTTCGGGTGCGACCACTTATTGACGACAGGATTGTTGAGGCCCAGGAGGGCGACATACGGCTGTCTGAGCTTCGAGAGCAGGCTAGCAACACCGTGGACTCCGAGTGGAGAGTTGGTTCTGATGGGGGTTTACGATTTCGTGGCCGCCTATGTGTTCCAGATGTGCCTGACTTGAGACGCGAGCTTCTCGAGTCTGCCCATAATTCGAAGTTTGCGATGCATCCTGGTAGCACGAAGATGTACCAGGATATGAGACAGACGTATTGGTGGGATAACATGAAGGCCCACATTGCTGAGTATGTGTCTCGATGTCTGACGTGCCAGCAGGTCAAGGCAGAACATCGCCGACCTCTGGACTACTTCACCCATGCCATAGCGAGTGGAAGTGGGACTTCATCTCCATGGACTTCATATCAGGGTTGCCGAAGACGAGGAAGGGGCACGATTCCATTTGGGTGATTGTGGACCGGTTGACCAAATCGGCCCATTTCCTCCCTATCAGAGTTACGAACTCCGCAGACGAGCTGGCTAGATTGTACATCAGGGAGATCGTCCGTCTGCACGGGGTTCCTTTGGAGATCGTGTCGGACAGAGACACGTGGTTCACATCTATCTTCTGGACTCGTATCCAGGAGGCGATGGGTGTGAAGTTGAAGTTCAGTACAGCGTTTCATCCTCAGACTGATGGGCAGACAGAGCGGGTGAATCGGTTCGGAGGATATGTTGCGAGCATGTGTATTGGACTTCAAGGACAGTTGGGATGACTGTCTTCCGTACGCAGAGTTCGCCTACAACAACAGCTTCCAGGCGACTATTGGCATGGCGCCATATGAGGCTCTATATGGTCGACCTTGTAGGGCACCACACTGTTGGGCAGAGGTTGGAGAGCGTAGCCTGATTGGCCCAGAGTTGGTTCAGGCGACTACAGAGAAGGTGGACATTATCAGGCGTCGATTACTCACAGCGCAGAGCAGGCAGAAGAGTTACGCCGATACGAGGCAGCGACCGCTGGAGTTCGAGGTCGGTGATCATGTGTTCCTTCGGGTTTCCCCTATGAAGGGAGTCCTTCGGTTTGGGAAGAAGGGAAAGCTCACACCGAGGTTTATCGGTCCATTTCAGATACTGGATCGAGTGGGTGATGTGGCGTATCGTCTCACCTTGCCTACACCACTTGCTTCCGTACACAACGTATTTCATGTATCTATCTTCGAAGAAGTACGTTCCGATCCTTCGCATATCATCGATGGGAGCAGTACAGTTGAGCGAGGATGCTACATATGAGTTGCGCCCGACGCGCATCCTTGACAGGAAGGAGCAGGTACTGCGTAGCAAGGTCATCCCACTTGTGAAGGTGCTTTGGACACATCATTCTGAGGAGGAAGCTACCTGGGAGACTGAGGCCGAGGTCAGGAAGAACTACCCTCAGATTCTCGAGGAGTACGAACAGGTATAAATTTCGAGGACGAAATTTTTTATTTAAGGGGGGTAGATTGTAACGACCGAAAATTTCAGACATTGGGTCGAGTACCACCTCGACCAGAAATCACGTAGGATTAAATCCTTTAGAAATTTAACAAAGTTAACTAAGTACTAAACTCAATTAGCCATGAAATTCGTTAGGATCGCTTTAAATACGATCTGCAAGACCCAAAACTTGCAGAACAAGTGACGTTAGGTTACCCTAAAGTTTAGAATCAAACTCATTTCCCGTCTGCTCTCGGGAATGAAACGAAACTTCGTATTAGGTCTAGATCGCACATCGGGAGTCCGATTAACCCGAAGCTAAGGAACTAGGACCGCCCCACTGGACTTAACAATCATCTCAAAAATCAGCTCCATCCGATGTCCCACGGTCATTCGTTTCGATTCGGAGCGAGGGAGTGTGAAAAACACTATTCCCATCCAAAAATAAATATCTGGAATAGTGATCTGGCATCATTCGTTGACGCGTCAAGATAAGCAACGACCGTCGTCGAATCGACCAAATTACACCCTCGGATTAAGAAAAATTTCAGAACATTTACATGTACTTGGAATTTCGATCGTGGCCCACCGACCGTCGAACCGAAAGTGGTCCGCCACGTGCGATCCGGGTATCCGATCGAGTCAAAAACGTAATCCCACGTAGATCCATCGATGGTGAGCTTAAGTCGACGTTTGGTTCAAGGAGGGCCACCATAACTTCCCTTTTGAGCTGGAAAAGCGACGAAAATCCTATATTAGCAGTACCCCTTGAACCTGAGTCTAATTTCGTAATGTTTGTGGCTATAAAAGGAGATTAGAACAGCTCCTCTCACAGCCATACGAATTTTGAAGAAAACCCTAGAGGGAGAGAGAGAAAAGAGAGAGAAAGACTTGGAGATTGTTGCCGATTTCCCTCCTCCTGCTTTGGCTTGTTACACGGCCTACACCGCCCTATTCTAGGCGTTTTCCCGGCATTTTCCGTCCCATTTGAAGGTAAGAAACCCTAACCCTAGGTCTGATTTGAGGTGGGATCGATGTAGGATGTGTACCGACTAACCGATTCCGCTCTTTAGGCTAGAAATCTCCCGTAGACGGAAGTTCTGCTACCCTTGCTGATTCGTTGCGTTTCAAAAGGCAAAGGTGAGGACTTTAAGTGTATAAGTTACGGTTTTCAACGCTTTCAATGTCAGATAATGGTAGATTCATGATCTGCTTGCAATTGCACATGTACAAAGTGCTTTCCGTTTCTGTTTTGATTAACTGTGAAATATGGAATTTCACATATTCTAGGTATACGTAGAAATACCGTATACGTATTTTTTTTGGATAAATGTTTGACATGTTTATTTAATGTATGATTATATAATATATGAATAAAATACTAGTTTGGTGAAAGGAACCGCCAAAATATATGTTCACTTGTAAATGCGACGTATGTTGAAATTACGTATTTTAGAAATACCGTATACGTATTTCTTTTGGAATAATGTTTGACATATTTATTTAATGTATGATTATACAATACATGATTAAAATACTAGTTTGGCGAAAGGAATCGCCGTAATCTATGTTCCTTTGTAAACACTATGTATGTCGAAATTGGGTATACGAGGAAGTACCCTATACGTATAAAATTTGCTGACGTGATTGCCATGTTTAATTACTGTATGAATATGATGTATATGTATAAAATACTAGTTTGGTAAAGGGTCAATCCTAGTACACATTTCTCTAGCATACGTCATGTATGTTGAAATATTGCATTCCAAGTGTTGGTGAAATCACTTGTGAGTGTAAGTGCTTAAGTGTTAGAATCTTAGGTAGGTGCTGAGATGGGATTCTCGGCTACCTTAGAGTCACATATGACACTCTCCATGTGGTTGTTCACTCTAACCACTCACCTATGAAATATAAGTATTTGTATCCCTATTTGCATAAATGCTTTATAACATGCTTTTGAACATGCTTTGTAATTTGTTTATTACCATGTTTCATGATATGCTTTGTAACTTGATTACTAGTGTCCTTAAATTACCATGTATCATGCCGTATTTCATATGCTATGGTTAGGACTTGACTGAGCTTGGGACTATGTTCATAGTCCAGGCATCCGGTATCAGACTTGAAGATGTGGTTGGGATTCGTTCCGCCACGCATGATGTGTTGGCGAACCCATGTCGTACTTCGCTGTTGGCGATAGTGGTTGGCCACACGGGGTGCTTCGGGCTTCATATCGCCCAATTGGTTGTGCGCTCAGGCCACCGAACACGTCAAGTAAACCGTGTGTCTTATGTATGTTCACCATGTTTTGGTCGCTAATGCTTGAACCTAGGGTACCAAACTTACCAGTGAAAATCCCGTTAACCATGGTACCTCGATCCGCTAAGACTCATGAGCCGGGCATGGTGGTATGGGACACCGTGGTCGAGCTGTCGGCCTACGCTGGGGCTACGTGCCTCCCCGTAGTGACCAGTGAGCAACTTAACTCGTGAGCCGATTATGGTGGTATGGGACACTATATTCGCGCTGTCGGCCTACATTGATAAGGTGATGGGGGAGTGGTGCAACCTTTGTGCGTAATGTATGCCACAGCGCCCTTTGTAGTGACCGCGAGCATATTCTGAAGTTGCAGCATGCCTTAGGGTTCGCCGCGATATATAGAGTATGAACTAGGCCTGTTTCTGTATAGCTGTATAGTGATGAATCATTTATTTTGTTTCTTTACATACATATATATACAGTTCAGTCTTCCGCTTGCTTTTATACAATTGATCTGGAGTATGAATTACTGCTTTGGTATAATCTCATTCATGTTTACTGCTCTAACACAGACAACATTCAAATATCATTAAACATGTTGCATAAGTGATGCGTTGGAACTCGGGAGTTGAGTTACACTCGACCCCCGATTTTCAGGGCGTTACAATTTTATTTTACTGGACTGTAATAACTTTATGTCTCTACTCTCTCACTATTCATGAGCTTGTTGCTACTTTTGACTTATCTCTGTTTATGCATTATATGTCCTGGTTATCTTTTTTTTTCTCATATATCCTTTCTTTTTGTTCATTGTTATATTTTGCTTCCTTTGTCCTATTGTGACAAAAAGGGGGAGAATGAATGGTTAATGGATGTATGTTATACTCAGGGGGAGTATGTGCAGAAGTTATATGTTGAATTGATTTGCAGGTTCATGCTTTTATGAATGTGCACCGGTTGATATGAACTGGTGCATGATTCATTATACAGATATTATGCTTTATGTAATATAACTTGTAAGTGTGTTTTGTCACTAATTTGACAAAGGGGGAGATTGTAAGTGATATAGTTGATAGCTTCACTATATTGTCAAACTTGTGGTGCTAAAGACACTGTATGTATCTAGTTATGAAGCTTGCATATATGAAGAACAAAGCTCTATACATGATATGTCAAGTCAAGACAAAAGTCTCATAAGATCACCTTCGATAGTCAAGTAATTTTCACAAGTCAAGACTCGAGGATGTGAGAATGTTCGACTTAGTTCAAGACAAGTATAATTCAAGATCTCAAGAAGCTTTTAAGTTCAAACTATACCAAGATCTCAAGTTTCATTATGCTCAAGGTCATTCAAGTAAGTTTTAATGTCCATACTTCACTATTGGGGTATGACTGACATTAGGTTGACCTTTAGAGTAGGCCATTTTGGATACATAAGTCATATATTTTATATAAGTGAGTTTAGTCTGTTCTAAGACTAGTCCTGGACTTTGTTCGATTAGTCCTAGCTCTGCCTCTACCTATCCTAGAATTGTCTGGACCAGTCGTAAGTTTGTTGCAAAAATTCAGAATTTTTTGTTAAGCTTCGACCAGTCCTGGGGTCTGTTCGACTAGTCGTAGGAACAATGTCGACTGCTTCTTCGAACTATCGTAGACCTACGACTCAAATTATAGAGATGAAATTCGACTTGCTTCGACTATTCGTGAGCAACCTTCGACCAGTCAAAGGTGTCCTTCGACCAGTCGTAGACTACCTATGATCAGTCGTGAAACTGTCTTATCTTTTCACGCTCGAATTTTCAAATTTCTGTTGGTCCTACGACCAGTCTTGGCGACTTAAGACCAGTCGAAGACATGATTTGCTCACCTATAAATAGAGCACGAATCTCAAAATTAAACATGAAATTCAAGCTAATTTATCCAGGCTTCTGAGAGATAAGTTTGCGCTCTATTTAAGCTAAGTGTGCATATTTAACATTTTCTTTCTTTTAGCTTTTTAAATTGATTTTGTTTCTTGTATTCCAATCTGATCTGAAAAGAAGAAGTGTTGTTTTCTTTTTTCTAGAATCAAAATTAATTAAAGCTAGCCCATTTATTTTAATTTAAAATCTGTTAGAACTTAGAACCATTATATAGTGAGTATTGGACATTGAACTTTAACATTCAAATCTCTACTCCGAGTTGGTTCTTCCAGGCTGCTACAACAAAGAAGAAAATTAGGTATTTTACATTTTGTGTAATTTACTGTATTTGGTTTTGTTTGAGATTCACCAGAAAAATCTCATTGTGTTAGTTATATAAGGAGAGCTATAAAACTTAGACAGTGTGGGTTTTTGGATTGTGTAAGCCCAAGTTAAAAAGACACAATTGTGAAGGTTTTAGGTGAACCTGTAAAAACCTGTTTGATAGTAAACGCTAATATCCCCTATGTGAGGATATTAGTAGTAGAGTAGCAAGTTGTGTGGCTATTGTTTAACAGTTGGTGAACACACAGGCGAACCACTATATATCAGTGTGTTTTGTGATTTGAATATTATTTTAATTTCTATATCTTTAATCATTCAGATTTGTGGAATGTATATGTGGATCTGAATGTTGTAATATTTACATTTCAAGCAAAGTGGGGAATGTTGTAATAGTTTATAATTTATTTCTTGTTATTTCCTTTATTTTCTTTCTATTTGAGTTTTAGTAAGGTTGTCCTTAGAACAACATAAACCCTTGTTCTAGTAAGGTTGTCTTGCCATAAACCCTTAATTTTTATAGTGTAAAGGTTGTCCTTAGAACAACATTAGTATCAAGCTCTTTATTTTGAGATTGCTTTACATTCCTGTATTGTGGTTTGTTTTCTTTATTTTGTTGGCTATCCTATTTCTTATTTTCCGCTTCACCCCCCCCCCCCCTCTAGGACATATAGCTTGGCCTTTTCAAGTTCCTTTCTCCATTCCTTCAAAATCTTCATCTTATATATATATATATATATATATATATATATATATATATATATATATATATGAGTTATCTAATAATCTATCAATCTTAACAGCTTTACAGGTCAAAATCATCAAGATCTTAGGATTATCCATGAAAATATTTAGAACATTGCTAAGTATTGTTCTTCTTACGAACTAGCTACTTTCTTAGCTTATTGGCTGAACTTGGTGATATTTCCAAATTCGTAACAAATAGAAATCCTTAGACTGGCTCTTTTCATGGTTGCGGGTGCGATGGTGGAAGGTCAGAAATATTCATTGGCTCCTCTGGTCCTCTGCCTTATTTCGTGCTTTTGGAGATATCATTTCTGGTTCTGAAAGTACTACTTCTGAGACTTTTCCAGTTTGTGCTCCTTGGCATTTCTTCGTAGGCTGGTTAGGAGTGTATTTTCTTTGGACCTTTACTGATTCTGAAAGATCTTATTCAAATCCTCATCGGCTTCCGCTTCAACATTATCAACTAAGGAAAATGATCGAAAAATCGAATGGTTGGGTCACCCGAAAAATAGAGAAAAGTGATCCTATTGACTTCTTTCAATTTTCGTTCACTAACTGCCTAAAGGACATAGAAGTTATTGATGGTGATTCTATTTCTTTTGGTGAACATTTATTCCTTGTCCCTATCAGATACAATACTCTTCCATTGAGGGAAGGTAGCAAAATTCTGGGATGAACCATATTACCCAAGAAGATTTGCTTATTAGTTTGGTTTTGATCAAACTATGCCAGAGACTTGTGATATCATTACTAGATCAATGAGAAGTTATGGCATTGGGCCATATAACTAGGCCTTTATATGGAAACAACTTTTAAACATACATACTAGATCACATTTCATAATGCCTGGCTATAACGATCCAGTTCATGCTTCTTATTGCTAGATGCATTGGTGGGCTCATCAATATTATTTAGTGCACATTATTGCTCAGTAGATTGTGCCATATGGATTCCTCCGCCACGTATAAGAAGTTATCGAAAAGACCAAGGCATAAGTTACTTTGAATAAATGGGTTATGCCCCCTTTTCCGATCAGCTTTGTATAAAAATTTCTTCAAAAGATAATATTTTTGAAGTGAAACCCACTAATAGCCTTAAAGGATGGATAGCATTTGGTACTCCTCTGAAGAATCAAAAGAATATATCTAAATCTTCAGATCTTTCAGAAGAAAATGATAATTCTTCGTATTTTTATCCTCCTCCACCTCTACAGATTTTACGAGATGATTTTCCTTCATCGTTAGGAAAGCAAGAGACAAGAATAAATCATCACTCTGTTCAGAAGTATAACCAGATTATAATCAAAGATTCATAGTTTATAGATCTTGAAAGATTAACTTTTGAATAGAAAGTAGCAAGTATTTTGAACAAACTTGCTATTACTGTAATTTGAACCTGTAATTGATTTTGAAGGATATGCATTTCTATATGTTGTTTATTCAATGTTTGAGATTTTCATGATTTATTTTATCATATCAAACAATCGTATATTTAAGCATATCTTAGATTAAAATAAATGAACATATATATATTTGTGACATTTTGATGATATACATAGTTTAAGCTCTTGAGTAGTTAGAGCAAATATAACCTTAACTGAACATAACATACTTGACTTAACTTGACTCGACTTGACTAGACTTGATTAGACTTGACTTGACTTAATAGATTTGATTAGACTTTACTTGACTTGACTTAAATTTCACACATAGTTTAAGCTCTTGAGTAGTGGAGCAAGCACACATAGTTTTTTAGACTCTTAAGTAGTTGGAGTCAGGTCTTACGCAAGTGGTCTCTTGTAACGTCCTGAAAATCGGAGGTCAAATAGCAACTCAACACCCGAGTTCCAAAACATCACTTATGCAACATAAATGCTTATGATTGAATGTTGTCTGTGTTAGTGCATTAATCATGAGTGGGATTATACCAAAATAGTAATTCATACTCCAGATCAAGTTATAAAACGCAAGCGGAAGACTGAAAGATGTATATAAATCTATGTAAAGCCAGAAACGGTCAAATCGGTCTCCAGATTATGAACACCTTACTGAGTAACCATATACATGTATGAGTTTCAAAATCAAAATGCCAAAAAAAGTGGTATAACTATAATGGTAAACCCTATAGTCCCATCATCTGAATGGCCTGAACGAAGCCTCCAGAGAACTGTAGGTAGGAGAACTCATCCTGATCATCATAATAATCAGGCTCAGCCTCCTGCGTCTCGTAGATACCTGCATCTAAGACAGAGTCTGGTGAGTGTCCAAAAGACCGTCCCGTAACGTGGGAGTGAGTAGCTAACTCAGTGGAACGATAAAGCATAGGTTAACATGTTATCAATTCAGTCAAGCAGTAATGATAAAGCGGTACAATCAAACACTCCTAAATGCTCTTATTAATGCAAGTATGGAATGCAGTCATGATGCATGCCCTTGCTAAACCACTCTCGTGCGACACCATCTTACGTCTGCGGCATGCGTTCATCCATCAATGCTCCACAACGCCAGGCACATGCAATGCTATGTTATGAGTGTGATTACCAAGTTGTTATTAGTCCTTTTCATATAGCAGTATTGGAAAACTAAGGTACCTCCCTTATATCATTCCCAAACAATGATCCATTCTAGGTTCGTCAGTCGTAGATAATCTCATATGATGATACGGTTCTAGGTCGCTATAAAGGGCTGTCAGGGCTGCTACATGCACTTGTTGCACCGCTCCCCCATCACCTTATTAATACAGGCCTAGTTTATACTTTGTTTACTACAGGAAGGCTCGTCGCCTCTCCGCAGATTCAGAGTATGCTCGAGGTCACTACAAAGGGCTGTCAGGGCTGTTACATGCAATCATTACACCACTCCCCCATTACTTTATCGGTGGAGGCCGACAGCTCGAATACAATGTCCCATACCACCATATTCAGCTCATGAGTCTGGGTTGCTCACTGGTCACTACAGGGAGGCCGACAGCTCGATCACGGTGTCCCATACCACCATGCCTGGCTCATGAGTCTTAGCAGATCGAGGTACCAAGGTTAAACGGGATTTTCACTGGTGAGTTTCATACCTTAGGTTCAACCAATAGCATCCAAACATGGTGAACATACATCGGCACATCGGGTTACTTGACGAGCTCAACTAGCACGAGCACACATTGCATCGATTGACATAAAGTGCATAAGCACTTTGTGTGGCCTAACTACTGCCGACGACCAACACATGACTCAGGTTCGTTAAACACGTCCTACGTGGCGAATGAACCTCAGCCACGACTTCAAGGCTATTACCGATTGCCTGGACTATCACATAGCCTCAATCACATTTAAGTCCTATCCAGAAGCATGTATAGTAGTCTAAGAATAATTAACAAAGTGATTCAAACATGTTAACAAGCATGCTATAAAGCACGATATAAACAGGAAATATAGACACATACATTTCATAAGTAAGAGATTAAATTAAACAACCAACATGGAGGAAATTGTCACGTCCTAAACCCAGGGATGGACAGCTTCTGTGATATCCTGAATCCGGCACTCGACTTCCACTCACCAAGTCTCGAGTTCGGCGCACCACAAGGAAGATTTTTGACTGAATATATATATATATATATATATATGTATGTATATATATATATATACACAATAATAATACTTGAGCATCAATATCCATGATCAAATTACCAAGCGACACTCTCCAATAGAAATCCTGATGGTTATAAGTATAATGCTTTCTAAAAGGTACACAACGTCAATATTGCCAAATCAAAAAATAGATGCAATACATCGAGAAAGCAAAGTCTTCCAAGCTAATCCAGCCCTGAAAAAAATGGGAAATAAGAGACTTAGGCAAAAGCCTAGTGAGTATACACGTGTGTGCAGTGTATCCTACATGTAAGCAAGATAAATATGTACAAGAAAATCATATATGTGAAATGCGTGTAGCACGTAAAGTATGATGTCAATGCCAATAAAATACATATGCATCATAGTAATACTCCAAGTCAATGTTACCAGCATCACCAAGTCATATTTTCATTTCTCCTATACCACAGCCATAACCGTATTATACGCATCTGTAATCACATCATCATCATCATATTATCATGTCATAATTATACAATATCAGAAATACTGGTAAGATCA
Source organism: Magnolia changhungtana (assembly GCA_030180095.1). Classification (NCBI taxonomy): domain Eukaryota; kingdom Viridiplantae; phylum Streptophyta; class Magnoliopsida; order Magnoliales; family Magnoliaceae; genus Magnolia; species Magnolia changhungtana. The sequence continues at coordinate 1,368,899 of JASAUF010000554.1, forward strand.
TGAATCATACAATATCATAGTAAGCGAAAATACTGACAAGTCCATGAGTCATACAATATCAGAGTACGCAATACAGATCAGCTATTCAAATGAGTCATAAAGAGCCAAATATCAGATATCGAGGATGCGATGCAATATAAAATTCCTGATGAATTCACGAATACCGTCAGCCGTATCTAAATACAAAAACACAGTAACTCAAAATGCCATATGTCATGGATGTAATACAATATGCGGTGTGAATGGAATGACCATGCTAGAGTGAATTCGGGATGATAGTACATAGTATCGCAGACTATGGGGTCTATCACAAGGAACTTCTATCCAAACCAATCACATACCTAAATTTGGATAGTCAGACTCAAAGTGGTAAACTCCTGATCTCAGGTTAGTCGTGCGACCTAACCGAAATCCTGGCCATTGTGAAGGTACACGTAATAAATAATTACGCACTACCAGCCCGAGTGGATAGTGAGTGAATGAATGAATGAGTATGCAACTCCTGCTTAATAAGTCCACATATCAGTATGGTTCATCTCTGGGATCATCACCGGGGTTTATTACACCATACACCAACTTACCGCCCCTATCCGAGCGCATAATTGAGTAAGTGAAAGAGACCTCCCATCTGCCTGCCAATATCAGGCTCGGCTCGTCGATAGCAGACCTATTCATCAAGCTGGTCAAACTCAACCTAGACATTGCCCCCTCACTCAGGCAGGTAAGGTCACACCCCCTCCCGACCGACCACGACACAGTGGGAGACGCAGCCTACTAGTATACGGCCCTCATGCGCTCATATATATCCACTCGGTCTCGACATTGGGGCATCTCCTGGCCTCGAAGGTTTAGGGATTTTCACCCAGGGACATCTATGGCGCCCGTATGCTAGAACCAAATATTTTCGGTGTCCCATCTAGCCATCCATGACATGCCTGTGGAGGCTATGGCCCTGATATCGCTAGGGCATATAGTAATCATAATGCAAGATGTATGAGTCATACAATCCAGTCATGCATCAATCCGGTGCATACCGTGTACTCATGTGAGATAATCTTTGCCTATCAGGGAGTCTCATAATCGTCATGTCTAATGACATATGCAATAGTCAACCACCTCTCATAACAAACATACAGATGATGCGTATGGGTATGTATCATGATGCTATGCTATCACATACTCACAATCGACATCGATAATCGGCCTCAACAATCAAAATCGATGAGAATAGGCCTAACAAGGCCTAAGGGGAGGTCACGATATGGACATTCAACCATCATTGCCCGTCAATGTAGACATTTAACTAACATTGCTCCCAAGAAGTAGCCCACATAAACATTAATACATACATCATGACGAAATCACACATCACATCGGTTCTCATCATATACATCACTTTGGGTCTCACACAAGGGTCACACATTCATCGCATTGGGCCTCACTCATGGGCCACATATACATCACATTGGGCCATATCATATGGGCCTTACACATCGCAATGGGCCTCAGCACATGGGCCATGAATACACCACATTAAGCTTCCAACCCATGGGCTTCAAATACACAATAGGTGGGCCCTACACATGGGCCTCAAATACATCACAATGAGTCACAACCCATGGGCCTAAAATACATCTCAATGAGCCACACCCATGGGTCTCAAATACATCACATTGGGCCTCACCCATGGGCCTCAAATACATTATAAGTGGCCTCAAATATATTTCACATGTAGGCCACATACCTGGGCCATATACACATTAGTATCCTGGTTTAGTGACCGTATCTTAAAGCATCCAAGGCGCAATCACAAGCATACCCACCATTCCCAGTAATACTAACTCTTAAACTGTAACCGCCCAATACTTCATATGGAGAATGACTTAGACTCGGTGTCACATGATCAAGAGGCTAAGAACTAGCTTCCATCACATCAGATATAGTTTAGTGGTCCCCGCATCTGCCTCACCTATGAACATAATGTAAGGGTTGTATTTATGTCACATGACACCGAATTAAGGGCCACTCCATTATCAAATTGTATAATTCAACCTATATCATACGTCTCATGACTAAGAAAATTTGCACGTATAACCTGGTTATTCATGGTTTAGGTGACTATGGTTATGCCCATAAGCACATGGTTATATCATTGGATGGTCACCAATGCCACCTGACTTCATGTAATTGGTTGGCCTTGTATGCATTTCACAATCATACGGTTAGACAACTACATATGCTTCACAATTGTATATGATTAGGTGGCCATACATACGTCACATGCCCACATGATTAAGGAGCCAAACACGTACATCACATCCTCACACCACTAAAGTCTACATATTTGTTATAATTGAACACGTGTTTGGGTTTAAACATGTAACGCCCTGAAATTCGGGGGTCGAGTATGAACTCAACTCCCGAGTTCCAACGCATCACTTATGCAACATACACAATGATGGTTAAATGTTGTCTGAGTTAGCGCAATAAACATGAATGAGATTATACCAAAACAGTAATTCATACTCCAGTTCAATTGTATAAAGGCAAGTTTTAAGATTGAAATTGTATATTCAAAATATGTAAAGTAACAAAATTTTGTGAACTTCAGAGTATGAGTACTAACTGAGTACCAATATACATGTAATTGTTTCTAAGTCAAAAATCAAAATACAACTATGTAGATAAGCCCTGGAATCCCCGCGATGCAGTCGGCCTAAGCATAGCCGTCAGAATACTGCATAAAGGAGAACTCCTCCTGATCCTCCTCGAAGTCGAGCTCCGGCTCCTGAACAGAGGCGCCATCTACACCTGCGACAGAGTCTGGTGGGTGTTGCAAACACCGTCCCGTAACGTGGGAGTGAGTAGCTAACTCAGTGGAACAATAAAGCATAGGTTAACATGTTATCAAATCAATCAAGCAGTAATGATAACGCAGTACAAATCAAACATTTCTAATTACTCTTGTTAAGTGCAAAAATGATATGACATGATGCTGTATGCCCTTGCCAAACCACCCTCAAGCGACATCATCTTACGTTCGCGAATGCTAACTCCCTCAGTGCGCCACATCTACAAAGCACATGCGGTGCGATGATGCTCATGATTACCAAGTTTTTATTAATCCATTTCAACCAGCAGTATTGGGAAACTAAGGTACCTCCCTTATATCATTCCCAAACATGATCCATTCTAGGGTCGTCAATCCTAGCTAATCTCATACGATATTATGGTTTGAGAAGCGTAGTGAAGGCATCGCAAAGGGCTCGTCACCCGTCAGCACGGATACAGATCTCACCGTATGCGGCTCAATTGCTGGCCGTCAGCTCAAGTATATATCTCACCGTACTTGGCTCAATCACTAGCCGTCAGCTCAAGTACAGGTCTCACCGTACTCGGCTCAACTCATACTCTAGTTACTGTGAAAGACTCGTCGCCAATCATAGACACTTGGAGTATGATCGAAGATACTACGGAGGACTCGTCGCCCGTCAGCACGAGCACAGGTCTCACCGTACTCGGCTCTCGCCGTAAGAATCGACAGTTCGAATATAGTGTCCTATACCACCATAATCAGCTCACGAGTTTGGTTGCGCAATGGTCACTACGGCACAAGACCCCAGCGTAGGCCGACAGCTCGACCACGGTGTCCCATACCACCATGCCCGGCTCATGCGTCTTAGCGGATCGAGGTACCATGGTTAACGGGATCGCCACTGGTAAGTTTGGTACCCTAGGTTCAAGCAGTAGCGACCAAACATGGTGAACATACATAAACACTCCGGTTTACTTGACGGGCCTGACTAGCTCGAGCGCACCACAAGTTGAGCGATATGGAGCGCAAAAGCACTCCGTGTGGCCAACCACTATCGCCAACCGAAGTACGACTCGGGTTCGCCAGTCACGTCCGTTGTGGCGATATGAATCTCAGCCACAACCGCAAGTCTGGTACCGAATGTTTGGACTATAGACATAGTCCCAAACTCAAACAGTTTTCATCAATAACATGTGGAGTAAAGCATGATAAACAATCAATACAAGCATGTTAGCAGGCATGTTATAAAGCATGAAGTAAAGCATGAAGTATAGCATGAAGTAAAGCATGTTGTAAAGCATGTTGTAAAGCACTATACACATAGGGATACGATTACATACACATCACAGTGAGTGGTTATAGCGAACCACCGCGTGGAGGGGATCCTACATGTCTCTAAGGGAGTCGGAAATCCCATATCAGCGCCTATCTAAGGCACTAACACCCAAGCTTCTACGCACACAAGCATGTACACCAAACACTTAGAGTGTGCGATGCCAACATACATAACGTATGTTAGCAATTGCGTATTAGGGCTATTATTTTGCCAAGCGGTTAATTTACCCACGTATATCATAATCATACAACAAATAATCATGACAATTACATTTCCAAATTTTACACATATGCGGTATTTCTGGAATACGCAATTTCTACATACTTGTCATTTACAAGGGAACATGTATTTTGGCGATTCCTTTCGCCAAACTAGTATTTTATACATATATTGTATAATCATACATTAAATAAACATGTCATACATTTTCCCAAAAAAAGTACATATACGGTATTTCTAGAATATACAATTTCAACATACGTAGCATTTACACATGAACATGTATTTCAGCAATTCCTTTCACCAAATTAGTATTTTATCCATATAACATATAATAATACATTAAATAAACATGTCAAACGTTTTTCCAAAAAAAATACGTATACGGTATTTCTACGTACACCTAGAGTATGTGAAATTTCAATTTCTACAACATTAATCGAAACAGGAAACGGAAAGCACTTTGTACATGTGCATTTACAAGCAGATCATGAATCTACCATTATCTGACATTGAAAGCGTTGAAAACCGTAACTTATACACTTAAAGTCCTCACCTTTACCTTTGGAAACGAAACGAATCAGCAAGGGTAGAAGAACTTCCGTATACGGGAGATTTCTAGCCTAAAGAGTGGAATCGGTTAGTCGTTACACAACCCACATCGATCCCACTTCAAATCAGACCTAGGGTTAGGGTTTCTTACCTTCAAATGAGATGGATACCGCCGGGAAAGCGCCTAGAAAGTGTAGGTCGTGTAACAAGCTAAAGCAGAGGAGGAGGAAATCAAGCAACAAACTCCAAGTCTTTCTCTCTCTTTTCTCTCTCTCTCCCTCTAGGGTTTTTCTCCAAAATTCGTATGGCTGTGAGAGGGGCTGTTCTAAGCTCCTTTTATAGCCAAAAACATTACGAAATTAGACTCAGGTTCAAGGGGTACTGCTAATATAGGATATTCGTCGCTTTTCCAGCTCAAAAGGGGAGTTCTGGTAGCCCTCTTTGAACCAAACGTCAGACTTAAGCTCACCATCGATGGATCTACGTGGGATTACGTTTTTGACTCGATCGGATTCCCAGATCGCACGTGGCGGACCACTTTCAGTTCGACGGTCAGTGGGCCACGATCAGAAATGCCAAGTACATGTAAATGTTCCTGAAATTTTTCTTAATCCGAGGGTGTAATTTGGTCTGATTCTGACGGTCAGGTTGCTTAATACTGACGCGTCAACGAATGATGCCAGATCACTATTCCAGATATTTATTTTGGCATGGGAATAGTGTTTTTCACACTCCTCGCTCCGAATCGAAACGAATGGCCATGGAACATCGGATGGATCTCGATTTTGAGATGATTGTTAAGCCCAGTGGGGCGGTCTTAGTTCCTTAGCTTCGGGTTAATCGGACTCCCGATGTGCGATCTAGACCTAATACGAAGTTTCGTTTCATTCCCGAGAGCAGACGGGAAATCAGTTTGGTTCTAAACTTTAGGGTAACCTAGCGTCAATGATTCTGCAACTTTTGGGTCTTGCAGATCATATTTAAAGCGATCCTATCGGATTTCATGACTAATCGAGTTTAGTACTTAGTTAACTTTGTTAAATTTCTAAAGAATTTAATCCTACGTGATTTCTGGTCGAGGTGGTACTCGACCCAATGTACGGAAATTTTCAGGTTGTTACAAAACACATGTCATATGATCCTACTACTTGGGGCTACACTCTAACCAAAGTGCCAAGTGATCAAGGGTTGTCCACAATCACCCAATTAAGGGGTTCATCATCATTATTTCAAAAATTACAATACCAGTTCGTCATATATTCAACACATGGAGATTTCATACTCTTGTCGAAGAGGCCCAATGGTTGGCCCAAACAAAGCTACCACTAATGGGCCCACATGGCGTTCACTGAAAATGGGCCTTAACATTCTTGGGCCCACACATCAATGGAATTCACAATAGGTCCTATGCGGTGGAGCTCATGGGGTTATGTATTCATCATTCTTACATCAATTGTAGACTGTTCACGCACTACATGGTCACATGATTGTACATATCAATATATAGAAATTTTAACAAAGATCCGGACCATTCTAATATCAATCCAATTTTACATAATTAATGGGCCACCAATCCATGGTGGGCTTGGGGCTAAAAATCAAGTCAATCTGTAGCACATGTGGGTTATCCCGCACATAAAAGTTGAGAAGATTACCCTCTATTAAAACATTCATGATTACTTGTTGGGCCACTGAGGCGTGGATCACAAATCCAGCCCATCCATTATGTGCATACCACTTAGTTGAGAGGTCAGTCCAAGTTCCAGATGCATCCAAATTTCAAGTGGACCCCACAAGTGCTTTTATATACTTGAGCTCTGAGTTGTATGGACGGTTCAAGGAGATCAAAGTTACATGGGTCCTAAAGTGATGTATTTATTATACCTACACCGTTCATTTATTTTTAGAGATCGTCTTAGAAAATTATCCAAAAATGAATCATAACCAAAGATTATTTGGACCTCACCTCAATTAGCAGTTAGGATAATGATTTCACCGTTAAACCATTCACAGGGCCCACCATAACGTTTATTTTCCATCCAATCTGTTCATAAGGTCACAAAGACCTGAATTAAGGGGAAAGACAAATTTTATATTGGTCCAAAACTTCTGACCCAGAAAGGGTTCTAATGGTAGACGTTCAGTCCCTGGTGCTTTTGTAGGGTGGCCCACTTGATAGTTATATCTATCTTATTTTATTATTATTTTTTTAAATTTATTATTATTATTATTTTTAATGGTGTGAGCCACCTGAGTTCCATGTACGGCTAAATTTTGGGGTATCCCACTTTTTAAAGTGGACCCATCAGATGCACGATGTAGATGCTTGATATGCATCAAGATAGAGCCTGTGGTGGGGCCCACTTCCTTTCAACGTCAGTAGTAGGACGCTGCTTGCTGCAGTGTCAGACGCTGGCAGCAGCAGCATCAATGTTGTTTGCCCCTTTCTTTAAATTTTTTTTTTATTGTTTTTTTTGTAGGTGGGGCCCACATAAAGATGATCCAATCCGTCTATTGTGTGTGTCCCAATTGGTGGAGGGGTCAGTCTAAGTTTCAGGTGCATCAAAATTTTAGGTGGGCCCCAAAAAGTACTTTTATATGTTTTAGCATGTCATCACATGATTTTTTATGGTGTGGCCTACCAGAGAACTGGGTTGGCATCATTTTCAGCTCCGTGGCTAAAATGAGTTGGGAAATCAAATGGACAGCGTGGATTGAATACATACATCATGGGTGCGGCCCGTTAGGGACCCACAACCCCTTCCCTCTTCTCTTTCAAGTAGGGAGGACGCCGTTTTGCTGCGGCGTCTCTCGCACGCCTGGCGGCAGCAATAGCGTCCACTCCTCATTTTTATTTATTTATTTTATTTTACTTATTTATTTATTTATTTATTTGGGTGTGGTGTGCACATGTGCATATGGATGTATGTGTGTGTGAGAGTTGGGCCAATCCAAAGGGGCCATTCTTGGACAGTTTGGATGACATAGAAATATTTTGGTGGGGCACACTATCAATGGGTCCCACAAGAAGTCTATAACAATTTAATTACATATATATATATATATATATTTCCTATGCATCCACATCATTATCATCATATCATCACGACTATTAAATCATCTTTTTATATGTATTCTCCTATACATCCACACCATTGATCACATCATTATCATCAACACATCTCCACCATACATAAGTACACAATAAAAATAAAATAAGAATAAGTAGGGTGGGTGTACTCACCTTGATGGATTAGATGCAATGGTTGAGATGGATGGAAGGGATGGGATTGATGGAGTTGATGGCCCACTAAGATCACTCCTCTCTCTCTCTCTCTCTCTCTCTCTCTCTCTCTCTCTCTCCATGTGTAAAAAAAATGGTGAAATGTTAAGGAATGAAAGGATATATGTAGAGAAATTATTAAAATGTGGTTAGATTTAATTAATGTGATCTTGGTTAGCTTAGATTAGGATTATATAAATTAATTCATGATTTGCAATTAATGGTGGATTAAAGGAGCATGGGATGGCATGGTGTGATGATGTCATGCTTAAGGTATGGAAATGGAGAGGTGTTGACTTTGGGGAGACATGAGAGATGGGAGGTATGGGTGTGTGACATCACACACATGGGTAGAGATTCTCTCACCCATGTGTGGCATGTGCATGTGTGTATGACATGTATTGTGCACATGTGTGGAGTAAAGTACATGGCGCCATGCGCACAAGATACATTAATTATTCTTGATGGTGTATCTCACAAACGGAGTATCGTACAGACACAAGGGTTGTACCTCCATGATCGCAGCGACGGGGTGGTCGATATGAGATGGGTTTTGAGGTCTTAGGGTTCCGGTCAGTCAGGTGTGTACTATAAATGGTCAATCCAGGTCTAGCTAAGGGCGCCAATCATTGTGTACGTATGCATAAAAAATGGTACGGAATGGAAAGGGTGTTAAAGAAATCATATACATCTCTAAGTTAGTTGAGAATCCTATCTCAACACCTACCTAAAGCATAATCATCTAAGTACTTACTCTTACAAGCATTTTCACAAACACTTAGAATACACTTATTTAACATACATAACGTATATTAGCAAAACATGTATTTAGGCAAATCCTTTTGCTGAGTATGTATTACACATTATATAGCATGTGTATACAATAATTTATCATGGCAAACACACTTTTAAAATTTTTACGTATACGGTATTTTCTACAAATTTACAGAATACACTATGCCATAATTTGCATACGTAACTGAATCGCAAAACGAACATCGCATTGTGCATGTACAATAACACCCAGATCATAAATCTATCATTATCTAACATTGAAAGATTTGAAAACCTTAACCTATACATCTAAAGTCCTCACCTTATGCCGTAGATCAGTAAGAATACGCTAGAATCTCTAAGCCTTTGTCTACGATGGTCTATCAACCTATAATACGATTTAAGTCAGCTACTTCGCTACTTGTAGCAATTGAAACCCTAGAATAGATTAGGGTTAGGTTTTTCTTACCTAAGTATGTCGATAGAATCGCCGGAATAACAATTAGAAGATGATGGCTAAGCACGTAGATCGGCAAGATAGAGTATCAAGAAGCTTCTCCCACTATTCTCACACTTTCCCTCTCTTTTCTCTCTTCTCTCTCCTAGGTTTTCTCAAATTCGTATGGGATGAATGAGAGAGAGTTTAAGGTCCTTATATAGGCCCAAAACTCACGGAAATAGACTTAGGGCCATGGTATACTTAGGTTATGTCCAAAGGGAGACTGTTCCGGCTCAACGGAGCATTTCCGGAGCCGCCCCCCTTGAGCCAAAGGTCGGACTTAAGCTCCTTGACCATGGATCTAGGTCAAGTGAGGTTTTCAGTCCAATCGGGTTTATAGATCGCCCGTGGCGGACCAGTTTCAGTTCAACGGTCCACGATCACTGATCACGGCCACAAGTACACTGGCTTGTGTAGGAAATTTTCCCTGATCCGAGGGTGTATTTGGGTCAGAATCTGATGGTCTGAATCCTTATATTTGGCCCAAAAGTGACAATTCTCAGATTACTTAAATTCGAAATTTATTTCTAATTATTTTCACGTTTCTCACACTTTTCACTCCGAGCTCAAGCGAATAGCGCCGGGACACTATCTGGATTTGATTTTCGAGATAGTTGTCAAGCCCAGCAAGGTGGTCCTAATCGTTTAGTTTCGCATTAATCAAACTTTCGACGTGCGGTCCAGGTCCAATGCGGAGTTTCGTGATGTTCCCAAGAGCAACCGGGTAATGAGATTGATCCTAGATTATAGGGTAATGTAGCGTCAACGATTCCACAAGTTTTAGGTCTTACAGATCATGTTTAAAGTGATTCAAGCTAATTCTACTGAGCATTCAGTTTAATACTTAACTAAATTATGCCCTAATCACGAAAGAATATGATCCTAAGGCAGTTCTACGCCCCTTTCTGGTGCTTTTAGGTAGTATATCATTTTAATTATTTTTTTAGTAGTTTTTCATCATGTCTACTTCATCTCTACCAAATTTCATTAGGTTTCATGGGGTAAAAAAATTCTAAAAATTTTAGAAGCAACAGTTGTCCAAACTAATACTTTACAGAATATTTTCACAACGACCTATATTTAATTATATTAAAACTTTTATTGTATTTTTCTATTATTTTATATGAAACTAGACTTATTAATCTTCAATTTGGTTTTTGAATTACCTAAATCGGAGTTATAACGAGAGAGATATAATTTTTCAAAATCGGATGAATAATGCAGAATTTTTCTGTCGAAAACGGGCTGCTGGCCCGCTGTGGCTCTGCCAGGCCCATATTTTGGCGAGGCCCTCGCCGCTCGCTGTGCTGTTTGGGGTGATTTTGCCATCTGGTATTCGAAATAGGTGTATTTTATAACCCAGGATGAGTTATTTGACGTGCAATACATGTTTTTGGGGTAGGAGAAGCTGATCTATCCAAATAGCCTACTTATTTCATGAGATTTTAAAGGTTAATGGTTAAAAACCCCTTTTATTTATTTGTTTACTATTCATAGTAATTTTTAGGTTAAGTATTAATTAACATCACTTAAACTTTAATATTTGTGTCTAATATGAAAGCACTTAGAAAATTTTGAAGGATAAGGTACTGAAAGGTGAGATTTTTGAAGGAAAGGTGAGGTTTTTAAGAAAATGGTTTGAAAAGGGATTTGAGACTTTTGAATTGAGAGTTTGAGAAGTTAATCAGGTGTTAGGATTGACCCATTATCTAAGGACGTCTAACTCCAGGTTGGAAAAAAAATTCGGGGTGTTACATCTCTATAACTCTTAAGAGTTCGCTGAACCATTGTAGTCAGGGAGTTCATAAACCGCAATCCATCAGAGGGGCCCAGTGAAGCTACAGGGGCAATGAACTCAGTAGGTTTTATGCACAGGGTTGTGAAAAGTCCAAGCTATATGTCCTTGATGGGGAGGGGGGTGAAGAGGACAACGTCAAATTTAAAATAATTACAGCAAAATTGAATAAAGAGATAGTCAAATAAAGTAAATCAATTCATAATGTTGAAATGAAAAGCAACCTCAATAAACAAGTATTGAGAGGTTGATACAAAAGTTGTTCTAAGAACAACCTTACACCAAAAACCAAGGTTTATGGTAGGACAACCTTATTTCTAGAAAGGTCTTTGTATCAAGAACTCAAACTAAAGAGGAATAAATATATTCAAACTATACTAAGGAATAAAATGCAATCTCAAATATTGATTGTTCTAAGGACAACCTTGCACCATAAAAATGGTAGGGCAACCTTACTAGAACAAGTAGAGAAACTGAAGCTCATACAACTAAAGGAATAGCAAGAGATAAATTGCGGAAATATAAATCTAAACTATTACAACATTCCTCATTGACTTGAAATAAAATGATTACAACATTCACATCCACATACATTCTACAACTGAATAATCAAAGATAGGAAAATGAAGCACACATCCACACAACACAAAGAGTTATAGTGGTTCACATGTGTGTACACCAACTATTCAACAACAGCCACACAGAATGCTACTCCACTCCTAATATCCTCACACAGGGGATATTAGCGTTCACTATCAAATAGGTTTTCACAGGTTCAACCAAAACCTTCACAATTGTGTCTTTTCAAAGGACTTACATAATTCAAAACCCTCACTTCTAAGTTTTCTGGCTCTCCTCAGATAACCAACAACTTTGAGATTTTTTTGGCTTAACCTCAAATAAAACCAAAATACAGTAAATTATAAAATGTAAAATACCTATTTTTCTTCTTTGATGTAGCAGCCCGGAAGAACCAAGTCGGAGTAGAGATTTGAATGTCAAAGTTCAATGTCCAATACTCACTATAAAATGATTCTAAGTTCTAATAGATTTTAAATTAAAACACATGGGCTAGCTTTAATTGATTTTGATTCCAGAAAAAGGAAAACAACACTTCCTCTTTTCAGATTAGATTGGAATACAAGAAACAAAATTAATTTAAAAAGCTAAAGAAAGAAAATATTAAATATGCACACTTAACTTAAATGAAGCACAGACGAATCTCTCAGAAGGCCAAATTAAATTAGCTTGATTTTCTTGTTTTATTATGAGATTCGTGCTCTATTTATAGGTGAGTAAATCACGTCTTCGACTGGTCTTAAGTCGCTACGACTGGTCGTAGGACCAACTGATATTTGAAAATTCGAGCGCAATAAGATAAGGCAGTTTCACGACTGGTCGTAGGTAGTCTACGACTGGTCGAAGGTTTCTCACGACTAGTCGAAGCAAGTCAAATTTCATCGCTAGACTTTGAGTCGTAGGTCTACGATGGATCAAATAATCAGTCGCATTGTTCATACGACTAGTCGAGCAGACTCCAGGACTGGTCGAAGCTTAACTAAAAATTCTGAACTTTTTCAACAAACTTACGACTGGTCCAGGCAAATCTTAGATAGGTCGAAGCAGTGCTAGGACTAGTCGAACAAAAACTAAGACTAGTCTTAAAATAGACCAAACTCACTTATATAAAACATATGGATAATGTATCCAAAATGGCCTACTCTAAAGGTCAACCTAAGGTCAGTCATACCTCAATAGTGAAGTAAGGACATTGAAACTTAAAGATGAGTAACCTTGAGCATAATGAAGCTTGAGCTTGAGATCTTAATGTAGGTTGAACTTAAAAGCTTCCAGATATCTTGAGTCTTGAACTAAGTCGAACATTCCCATATTCTTGAGTCTTCTTGACTTGTGAACATAGCTTGTCTATCGAAGCTGATCTTGTGAGAATTTTGTCTTGACTTGACATACCATTTGTAGAGCTTTGTTCTTCACATATGCAAGCTTCATAACAAGATACATAAGTGCCTTTTGGCACCTTAAATTTGACAATATAGTGAAGCTATCAACTATAACACTTACAGGTTGGCCACAGTAACTCTTTAGAGTTTATGGGTCTCATAAGGCTACTTTAGGGGTACCAAATTCAAGGCCGTCAGTCCATCGATGAGGGGCTAACTCATTTTTTAGAGGCCCATCCCCATGAGTTTCTACTGAAATTAAATCAAGAATCTAGGGGGTCTTATGCATGGTTGGCCTATCTATGGACAAGCTAAAGAGCGCACACTACAGCCCATTTTTTCTTCGTCTACAAGGTTGAACCCATTCATGGGAGGGCATTTCTCTCACCATCCCCCGTGGCGCTGTCAGAAGCTGTACATACGACATTGGTCTCATGCGTGGTTAGCCATATAGGTGCACTCCGTTACCCACATGGGTCTAAGCGTATGATGGTCTTCATGGGTTTTTTAAGGCCATTGTCTTTTCACTGCTACCAGCATAATATTTGATGTATCGCCGATTGTGATAGGTCTTATGCATGTTTGGCCAGATAGGCATATTTTATTGCCGTAAGTGATAAATCGCCATCACTATTGTATGACTTGTGTGTAGAACTCCGCTGCCGTAAATGATAAATGGATAAATGATATGTTGCCATTGTTGATAATAATATTCTTGATAATATTTATGTTTAAAATAGTGCATCAACTTGGTGACAATATTAGTTCAAAGATAATGGCTTTTGTAATAGTGGTCAGGAGCGATTATCGATGGCGATGATATCATTTTGACGATAATATCATCGCTTGGTGATAATCGGTGATAAATTTGATATGCTTGATATACTTGAGAATTGTCTTTTATTCATTCATATATGGAGGAGAATACATGGCATTGCCTTTTGAGGTTTTTCATCATTCTGCTTGTCTTGCCCCTTTTGATTTGGAAGTATTATGTTGATAGTCTTCGCAATCAAAATTGTAGTGATCTTCTAGGATGATTATTTTTAATGAAGCAAGCATTGACAGATATACCAATGCCTTATTATTATGTATGAATCATCCTATTTGGGATCGAATTTGTCCCCAGTTCTGTGAATATACTTGTTTTGCAGCTTCACATCCCAATGAAGAGTCGTGTCCATATTAGAGTATTACTTTTCAAATGTTCGTGACTATCTTCAATCAAGATTGTGTGCCATTACCCCTCCTTTTATATCATATGTTTTCCTTATAACTACTTCACCATCGTCCATCATTTCTTGCAAAATTTTCTTCAAGACGAAGCAATTCTCAGTTCGATGTCCAAGAAAACAATGATAATAACAGGAATCGTTTTATTTCATTTTCTTCATTTCCTTTAGACGTTTTGGCTATGGCAATTTGATTTTCCCTACAGTTAATAACTGATTCATCATGGGAAGTATATCATCTTCTTCGAATGTATACTTTTCGTAAATCTTGAATCGTCTGAATATCTTCATTACTTTCTCTTTTGTAAAACTGCTCATATTTCTTTCATCAGAGTTATTTTGTTCAACTTGATAATTCTTCATTTCTCTTTCTTCCTTAGCATTATCAGTCGAAGTCCTTTTAAAATCTTGAAATAGCTGGTTCGTATATAAATTGAACACCTTTACACTGAGCTTTTCCAAATCGCAAGCTTTTACGATCAGATCTTGAAAGGTCTATATATTCGGACCAATAAGACTTAATGCAATATCTGGTCTTATGCATTCTATACATAGGTTGACTTGTTCTTCTTCTCCCGTAAGTTATGAGCATGATGCCCGCAGGATTCTCCATCGATCAATGAATTCTTTAATTGGTTCATCGTCTTGTTGGCAGTTAAAAGCTAAGTCATTTGGACTAATTTTTTTAGCAGATGACCCAGGAAGTTGTGAATAATAATAGTGAATATTTTTAACAGAACTTGGTGTAGGAGATATAGCAAATGGTGGTTTTCTTGTCATAACAACTTTCCTTTATCTTTCCATATCTTTAACAAATCCCTTGCAGACACCATGTTTATAGTTACTTTTTCATCTCGTTCTTTGTTGTTCTTCATTACTATCTCTCCTTGTTTTATCATTTTCTGTAGTATTTCCTTCAATGTGAAGTAGTCTTCTGTAGGATTCCCCAGGAAATGATGGTAACGACAACAATTCTTTTCTTTCGTCATCTCAACTTCCTCTAGATATTTAGGAAATCTTTCTTCTAATTTTTTTTCTTCAATGATTATTTTTTATGTCTCAACATCCTTCTTTTTCCAGTTTTTGATTTTATATCAATGGTCACATTTCATTCATTTTTTTCAGACTGTACATTCTTTTCATTCTTTTTCCATTTTTCCAATCATATATGACCTTTTTGTCGATCTTTTGTTTTTTAACTAGTTCGTTTCATCTTTTTAAAGTGGATAAAATTCTCTAGACTCAATTCTCAACATCCATCAATGATTCTCATGCTAACAATCAAAATTCTAGTACAACTTACAAAAAGAAACTTGAACGTGTCTGGTGACTTAAATTAACATGATATTCCAAACTTTCTCTTAATCAATTGAGTGCAAGAGCTGTAAGTGATAGACTACTTATTTGATCAAACTCCAACAATTCAAATCCAATCCCTATCTTATCATTATACTCAAAACATTCTTAAGTGCATAAATTATTAATTTCCAAACAGATTTCAACTTGAAATATTGAAATTTTCAAAATTTTTGCTTAAAACTAAGAAAACACTGATTAGTTTACCTAATCTACCCCCCCCCCCCCCCAACTTAAAATCTACATTGTCCCCAATGTAAAAGAATTAAGCATGTAATGCAAAAGAGGGAATGAAAAGAAAGGAGAAATGATGGAAAGGTAGTACCTAAAGAAGGAATTTTTTAGGCTTTTTCCTAAGTATCTCAACGTGAAGATAGGTTAGCACAAAGACTAGATAACTGGAAAGAAAACTATCCTAGTCCTAAATGCTATGAAAGCAATAACCTAACTACACCTCCATCAGACTAAGAGGTCAATCCTGGTAAATAGGATCAATAAGAGGTATGGACATGTCATCAAATTTTGTCAACAAATGGCTTTAAACGATGTCCATTCACTTTAAAAATATTTCCATTCATTGGATTCTCAATCTCGACGGCCCTATGAGTATAGACATTTGTAATCGTGAAAGGGTCGGTTCAACGAGATCGGAGTTTACCCAGAAAATGATGTAACCAAGAATTATACAAAAGAACTTTTTGACCGGTTAAGAATGATTTTTGAAGGATGTTCCTGTCATGGAACACCTTCATCCTGTCCTTGTAAATTTTTGAGTTTTCATATGCATCATTTCGGATTTCCTCAAGTTCATTTAATTGAATTTTATGCAGCGAGCCACGTAATCCAGGTTAAAGTTTAGATTTTTAATAACCCAGTAGGCTCTATGTTTCAACTACATAGGCAAGTGGCAAGCTTTCCCATACACGAGTCTAAAGGAAGACATTCCAATGGGGGTCTTAAATGCTCTATGGTATGCCCATAGAGCATCAGTCAAATAGATTGACCAATCCTTGCGATCGAGGTTAACTATCTTTTTCAGAATTTTTTTAATTTCCCTACTGGAATCTCAGCTTACATGCTTATTTGCGAGTGGTATGGAGTGGTCACCTTATGAGAGATGCCATATTTCTTCATTAAGTTTGCAAATGGCCTATTACAGAAATGTGAACCTCCATCACTAATGATGGCTAGAGGTGTTCCAAACCGGGAAAGAATGTTCTCTTTTAAGAATTTAATGACTGTTTGATGGTCATTGTTCTGGCACAGGATCTCTTCGACCCATTTAGTGACATAATCTATTACTAATAAAATATATAAATTTACAAAGGATTGGGGGAATGGCCCCATGAAATCAATGCCCCAGCAATCAAATGCTTCGATCATTAGAATAGGATTCAAAGGCATCATATTTTGATGGGACAATGCTCTCAATTTTTGACAACGCTCATAATTTTTGCAAAACTCATGAGTGTCCTTGAACACGGTGGGCCAGGAAAAGTCGCACTGCAGAATTTTGGTCGTTGTCTTTTTAGTAGAAAAGTGACCATCACCGACCTGAGAGTGACAGAAGGAGATGACACTTTGGTGTTCATTGTCTAGCACACATCTCCTTAGAATTTGGTCTGGGCAATATTTGAATAGATACGGGTCATCCCAGAAGAACTTACAAACCTTGGCAAATAATTTTTTCTTATCTTGTGCAGTCTAATGAGTAGGCGTGAAACCTGTAGCAAGATAATTTATAATGTCATCAAACTAAGGTCTGGATCCTTACTCGTGCTTGGGTGGTAGACTCTCAGGAGTTTTAACACCCGGTCAAGGGTTCGAGTATCCATTAGGTGGTGAAAACCCACTACGACATGAGTGCGTGGGATTGTGTGTGCATGGGTAAAAAAATAAATAATTTAAAATTAAAAAAAAAAAGGTAAATGGGAGAGTTTAAACAGTTGTTCACCAGGGAACATGTCATTTATATGTATCGTCTCAAGGGAATTAGGGAGATCGAATTAGGGAGATCAAGTCTGGAAAGATGGTCAACCACTACATCTCTGCTCCCTTTTTATCTTGTATTTCCAAATTAAATTCCTGGAGTAAGAGGATCCATCTTATCAAGTGGGGCTTAATGTCATTCTTAGAAAGAAGGTACTTGAGTGTCGTATGATCAGTGTAAATGATGATCTTAGATCCAATCAAGTAGGACCTAAATTTGTCTAAAGCGAATAATACGGCCAAGAGTTCTTTCTCCATATTAGAGTAGTTCATTTGGGCAGCATTTAGAGTTCTACTTGCATAATGAATAACATAGGGCTTCTTTTCTTTTCTCTGGCCTACCACCACCCCAATAGCATAGTCAGATGCATCACATATAATTTCAAAAAGAATGCTCCAGTCGGGTGACTGCATGATAGGTGAGGTAGTTAACATGCCTTTGAGCTTAGTGAAAGCTTCTTGGCATTGCTCAGTCCATTCATATGTTACATCCTTTTGAAGTAGATTGTATAAAGGACGAGAGAGGTGACTAAAGTCCTTTATGAATCGTCTATAAAATCCAGTGTGTCCTAGGAAGGATCGCACATCTCGTATGCTCTTGGGTGGAGGTAGGTTAAAGATAAGATTAATTTTAGCCTTATCTATCTCAATTTCCTTAGACGAGATGATATGTCCAGGAACAATTCCCTTACGAACCATGAAATGACACTTCTCCCAATTTAGTACCAAATTCCTTTTCTCACATCTCTTCAGCATATTTTTCAGATTTTCTAGACATTCACTAAAGGATGGACCAAAGACAAAGAAGTCATACATGAAGACCTCTAAATACTGCCTCACCATGTCAGAGAAAATACTCAACATGTATCGCTGAAAAGTGGCGTGGGCATTACACAGCCTGAATGGCATCCTTTGGTAAGAAAAGGTGTCATAGGGACATGTGTTAAGGGTCAAATATTACATATTAAACTTCATTTATATCTTGGTTTTATGAACATGATACTGCTTAATGTCCTATTTTACTCATGTTAGTGTTGCAAGGTGAATTTAAGAGCTTGGATTGGAAAAGGTGCTAAAAGCATGAACTTAATGCTCAAAGATCACCAAGGCAAAGAATGGCTCTTAGGAGACAAAGATTGAAGATTTCAAGGTCCCAAGATTCAAGAAAACTAAGTGGAGAAGGAACGAAGTTGAAAGAATAAGTGCAGAATACACATTGACTGTGTCATTAAACATCGTTCTATGACATAGATGACACTGTAAGGCTCGTGTCCTAGACCGTACCGTTTCGTAGGCTTCCGTAGTCCTCCCGGTCGAATTCCGACAACCCTCGACTTGTAATCGGCATTTGTGCGCGATCCTAAATTGCATCCTATATATTTATGTCAGCTTACCCGAGACTTGTATCCTAGCGACCGTGCCGTCGACACGGTTCCAATGTCGTGTCTCGCGCGCTGATATGATGCCCAGGCCAGGAGATATGGGCCTACATTTATTTCAAGGAAAACACACATATTGCAATTCTGAGAGAATCTCTACAACATGTTACATTAATCAATCAAAGTATACATCCTATCACAAGTACAAGTCAAGTACAAGCAACCCATTCCTAAAGTTAACTCTCTCTCTCTCTCTCTCTCTCTCTCCACCCTTCCCTTTCTTACTACATCACTCCACCCATCAGCCATCACCCATCACTCCATCCCTTTTAATCCCATCACTTCTCTCTCTCTCTCTCTCTCTCTTATTTCTCTCTTCACTCTCAAGCTCCCAAAGAGAGCATCCAACGTCTAAGCTTCCCAAGCCAAACCCAAGTGTGGCCCACTTCCCTACCCAATCTCCCATCTTAGTCGTCCAATCTTCATTATCCACCATCAAAGGGCAAGCCAAGGAGCCTAGGAGTCCAAGGAGATAAAGAAGGAGTTCAATAGGTGGGTGATCCACCGTTGATTCTCAATTTGATGGCCCAATTGTGATGGAACCCAATTTGATCTGTGTTGTAATCATATGAGGGGCCCATAGTGGCGGGGTCCCTCACTACACCTCTCTCTCTCTCTCTCTCTCTTTCTCTTTCTTTTGTGTCTTGATGATGATGATGATGATTGTATGGCCCACTTGATCCACGTCGTCCATGAGATGGACCTCACCTTGAAAACAGATTGGCTGGGTACCTCACACTAGTTATATAACTGGTGTATTGATGCCACCAAGCTCTATGAGTCCCACAATTGTGACGTCAGCAAATGCTGTGGGTCCCACCATCTACATCGTCCATGGACTGGACAGGTGGGAGCCCAACATGACGTATATGTTTCATCCCGTGCCATCCATCACATAGACCCATTGCTCGTGTGGCATCATAGACCCATTGCTCGTGTGGCATCCTTATCGTCCATTACTTAGACGGTGGGCCACTTTGTTGTATGTATTTTATTCAGCCGTCTATCACTGGACGCTGGATGCTGCTGATTTGCCATAAAAAAATAATAAGAATATATATATATATATATTATCATAATCGGCCCTACATGGGACCCACCATTTCTATCTGGCGATGGCCAGTCGCTGTGTCAAACAACAACTATATAAATGTTGTATTGATGTCAGCAGGGCCTGTGGGACCCAGCTGATGTGTGGAAATCCACTCCATCCATCCATCCATGTGGGCCCCTTTGCATGATGTACGTGTGAACCCACACCATCCAGACCTTGGATGGTGGGACCCACCATGATACATGTGTTGTATCCATGCCATCCAGCCCACATGTGGGACTCCACCATCATGTGTGTGTTTTATCAATACTGTCCATCCGTCCCTGGCCATTGGCCAGGGATTGAAACAGATTCAAATCTCTAGTGGGTCACCATGAGGACCTCACCACGATGTATATTTGTATCTGCACCGTCAAGTTGCTGGATGGTGCTATGTAGGCCCCACCTAATGTATGTGTTATATCCACCGTCCAGCAGCGAACGGTGCTACACACCATTGATGTATGTATTTCATCCACGCCACTCACTTGTCGGGCCTTCCTTGATGTATGTGACACATCCAAACCATCCATCCATCTTGTAAGCTCATTTTAAGGCTTAAGATAAAAAATATGTGACAGATCTAATTATCAGGTGGACCACACCATAAAAATCAGTGAGGGGATTGAACGTTCACTATTGAAACCCCTTTTTGGGGTCATAGAAGTTTTGGATCAGTATGGAGTTTATTTCCTCGCCTAAGTCAGATTTTTGTGACCTTATGATCAGATTGGATGGAAAATAAACACTATGGTGGGCCCTGTGAGGTTTTAATGATGGAAATCATTATCATCATTGTTATTTATGAGATAGTCCAGATAATCTTCCGATGTGATTCATTTTTGGGTAATGTTCTAAATAGAGCTCTAAATTAGATGAATGGAGTAGATGGTGTGACCCATTGTGATCTGTTGGAGGACCATTGTTGCAGCCCATGTATTGGGGCCCATTTGATATATTTGAGGCCCGGATATGAGTCCCATTGTGATATGATGGTGGCCCATTGGTGCAGCCCATTTGATGCATATGAGGCCCATTGGTGCGGCCCGTTGATGCGACCTATTTGATGTATTTAAGGCCCATATGCGGCTCGACTTGATATATATGAGGCCTATTATTGTGGCCCATTTGATGTATATGAGGCCCATATGATGCGGCCCATTTGATGTATATAAAGCTCAGATGATGCGGCCTATTGTGATATATTTTAGGCCCATGAGATGTGGCCCAAGCGGTGTATGTGAGGACCAATGTGATGCATGATTCCACCATGATGTATGTAATAATGTTTATGATGGGTCATGCCTTGGGAGCAATGATGGTTTGACGTCCACATTGTAAGGGTAATGATGGTTAAATGTCCGCATTTTAACTCTCCCTAAGGCCTGATAGTTGCCCCATAAGAGCACGCGGTACGCGCAGGATTGTTGCATGACTAATAGTGTGATTCATGCATCTCACATTTATATGACATGATTACTGTATGCCTTAGTGACATCAGGACTGTGGCCTCCACAAGTATATCGTGGATGGAAGGATTGGACACCGAAAATACTGTTACTAGGATCGGGGCGTTATAGATGTCCGTGGGTGAAAATCTTTAAACCCGATGGTACTAGAGGATGACTCCAACATCGAGACCGAGTGGATACATGAGCATACGAGGACTGTTTACCAGTAGGCCTTGTCTCCCACTATGTCGTGGTCGACTGGAAAGGAGTGTGACCTTACCAGTCTGAGTGAGGGGGCAATATCTAAGTTGAGTTTGATCAGCTTGAGGAATGGGTCCACTATCGACGAGTCAGGCCCAATATTAGTCGACGGATAGTGAGGTCTCTTCGACTTACCCAGTTGTACACTCGGATAGGGGCGGCAAGCTAGTGCAGAGTGTACTAGACCCCTGTGATTATCTCGTGTGAGAACTGTACTGATATTTGATGCTCTAGTGATGAGTTGCATTGATATGTGGATTCAAATGAGGACTGGTATGCTTGAGTTGCATCTCGCATCACGTGGCCTTGGTATGGCCGACATCATTCACTTCTTGCATCATATGGCCTTGATGTGGCCGATAGTATTCATGCATTACATCGCATGGTCTTGATATGGCCGATAACATTCATGCCTTGCATCATATAACCTTGGTATGGTTGATTGTATTCATGGACTCATCAGCATGATTACACATTAATCTGATATTGCATTCTGAGCACACTCATATTACGCACACACTTACACCACCCTCTAAGCTTTCTATAAGCTTATGCACAATTAATGCGTGCAAGTGACGCCAGGACACAGCCGTAGCTAAGTCGCAGCAGGAGCATGCAGTCGAGCTTTAAGAGTTTCCATTATTATTATCTTGTATCTTCCTTCATACACATTGTACCTTAAAAATTTTTATCATAGTGGATTTTGTGATGGTGTTCTTGTGGTTATTGTTCGTGGGATATGCTTATGGTTGTGCTTATTATGATGTTAAAAATCCTCTTTATAGGATCCCAAGATCAGAACCTGGTAAATGCATGCCGGGAGCCTAGAATGGGGTACTACAGAGGCTGTTGTCGCCAGATTCGGCGATTGGAAATTTTATGAGCCCGTTTTTAGAGTTTGGGGCGTGACAGACACATTCGATGACATCGAACACAGGTCGATGACATCGAATTTATGAAAGAAATCCGAGTTGGTTACTGGACAAATTGAAGATGTTTTTCGATAACTCAAGAACTTGTTCGATGACTCGAAGCTATGCTCGATAACATCAAAGGCCTCTTCGATGACATCGAATTTTCTGTGGATTTTTTAAGAAACTTGCTGGACACATTGGGCACCATTTTCGATTACTCAAAGGATTCCTTATTGATATCGAATACCTGATCGATGACATCAAAGGCCTCTTCGATGACATCGAATTTATTAAAGAAATTGAATAAACTCTCTGGACTGTTTTAGACACATTATCGATTCCTCGAACAATGCTCAATGACATCGAAGGCTTCTTCGATGACAATGAAGGTAGGTTTGATGATATGGAAGGTTATAGAGTTAGGATGAAGTTATGAAATCATGGAAAAAACATGTATAAAAGACACCTTCGATGACAATGAAGGTAGTTCGATGTTATCGAATGAATTGTGCGAAGTTATGCGGAGTGCATAAATTTGAGGCAATTTCTGGATTTTTCCAAAGAGGTGCAAACGAAGGTGTTGTACAACTATAAATAGGAGTCCCTAAGGCATCCCTAGGAGATCTATCTAACCAATCTAAGGTTTGGAGGAGCAAAGCACAAGGGTGGAGAGCCGTCGCCAAGCATTTTTCTTCTTTCTTCCTTAGTTTTTCATGCTTTCTTCTAGGGTTTTAGATCCAATCATGTCTATGGTTGGCTAAACCTCTTAGCTAGGGCTAAGAGGTGAAGCTTGTAGCATGATGGGATGTTTTCTATTTCTTTGATTCATGTTTATGTTGAAATCTCTTTAATTCTAGTTTGATATTTAAGAAATACTTTTAGTTTTTAATGGTTTATTGTAACTCAAATTACAGTAGATCTGCAATAGCTTTGAGTATGTTCTTCTCATGATTTGAGGTTGTGAAATTAGGAAATCCTGTTGTTCACCATCATCCCTTAGGCATGGTTGGGTGATGAAATCCCTTCTAATCTTCACAATTCTCCTATATTGGTTGTGAATTGGTATATCCTATTATGAGCCATCGTCTCCTAAGCATGGTTTTGTGATGGAATCACTTCTAGTTCTCGCAACTCCCATTCGTTAAGAATTAGGTCAAAGGAAGTTCAGATTTAATTTTATTGAAATATCTTCCAACTGGATAAGATAGGACTCCGATTCCAGTTGTGTCCTTGAATCAAGCATCGATCTCCCTAATTGCTGCAAGTGGATCCTTGGGAACCCTAGTTCCCACTTTTAAATTCTTAAGTTTCTAATTAAATCCCTCACAATTACTCTCTTTATTTCCATATTTAGATTTACATTTTCTTCTAGTTCTACTTCTATTTACTTTCAGAATACTCACGAGATTAGTCCATGTAGATTCGACCTCGGTCTCACCGAGCTTATTACTACATCACGATCCTACACTTGGGGTTGGAACAAGTTTTTGCTGCCATTGCCAGGTACTAATGGTTGCATTTTTCTAAGATTGACTAATTTTGAAATTAGGTTAAGATTAGGATTTTTCTACATTTTATTTTTAGGTTAGGGTTTTTTCTGAGTTATTTTAGAAACTAACTTAGCCTTCTAATTCTAGGATAGAAACTTTCCTAATTTGATTTTAGGAACTAACTCTTTTTTTTTTTTAGAAACTTTCTATTTTCTATTTTTAGAAACTTTCTTTTTTCGTTTTTAAAAACTAAATCACTTTTCTTTTTTGGTTTTGCAGGACCTTAATTTAAAAACTTCTAATCTGGTAATCTCTTTCTAATTCTCTCTCTTTCTTTTCTAGATTTCTTATTTGTCCTCGGCTTCTTTCTTTTAGGATTAGGTTAGATTTTTCTTAATTTTAGACTTTTTTTTAAGGATTTTTCTTATTTTCTTTTTTAAGAACTAACATTGTTTTATATTTTGAAGAATCCTAACATAGATATTCTCCAATCTGGTAACTTCCTTCTAACTTCTCCTCTACTTACTTTCCATATTGTTGTAGGAATTTTC
Organism: Magnolia changhungtana; assembly: GCA_030180095.1. NCBI lineage: Eukaryota > Viridiplantae > Streptophyta > Magnoliopsida > Magnoliales > Magnoliaceae > Magnolia > Magnolia changhungtana. Next base: position 1,393,909 of record JASAUF010000554.1, read on the forward strand.
TTTTATTCTAGTTTGGGATTAGATTTAGAATTAAGTTTCACCATGTATATGCAAGAGTAGAAACGTCAATATGCTAAGCTAATTTTAGAGATTCGAGAAATTGTGAAGGGCTATCAGATGATTATGTTAAAAAACAACCTATGTCTCAAAATTTTTCTAGAAACATCATTGAGAACCAAATAAAATACAATGCTCCGCTGGTTAAGAAGTCTTTATGCGATCATATGCGGTAGAACAATTACACCCCACGAATTAAGAAAATAGTACGTGATTGTCACGATTATCATGGGAGTGAGAACGATTATCACCCATCAGACTAGAAGAAAATAATGAGAGATTATATCATGGGTGATAATATGTACTAATAACCACCAGATTCTCCCACTTATGACCCGTATGACTATAATTAGTGGAAACATCAATGTTAGGAAGATGAACAAGTAATACATCATAATGATAATTCTCTTAGGTCCTCTACCTTTGAAACCCAATCAGAAATGGTCCAAGAGGAGTCACTTCAGGGTTACACAAACAATTTTACTGGCATTGGAAGAACGGTAGAAGTACTTGCATTGTGCATTAATAAGCTAATGGAGGCTAGTTCACCCCAGCCTCAACCCAATCCAATTCTTCATTCCCAACTCCCTACTTATGATCAGTGGAAACATCGAGATTGGGAAGTTAAATCAACAATGCATCATAGTGACAATTCTCTTGGGTCTCATACCTTTGAGATCCAACAAGAAACGATCCAAGAGAATTCACTTCAGAATTCCACACAAACTCTAGAGCTTATCCAGCAAAACACACTCCAAAGATTTCAAGAACTTATAAAAGATGTACAACAGTTAGGTTCACATGATGCGATTTTGGAGAATACTGAAATTGAGATGGAAGAGTTGGATTGTGTTAATGAGCATACGATTCAATTTCCCAAAGAATCGATCTCGATTATTGTCCAAAGGAATTATCAAGAGACATGGGTGTCTTTCAGATATAATGATACTGACACACTCGAGTCATATGACACACTTGACTTCAATGAGGAGGAAGAGGATAGTTTATTCGAGCCTCAACTCAACCTATAAAAATAGTGTGAAGAAAGCAATCCCATTTGTAAGACTCCGTCCATTCTGTACCATTTTTGCGCCTATGTGCACAATAATTGACACCCTCAGCCAAACCTAGACTAGCCGTGCATAGTGCACACCTAGCTGACTAGAACCCCAAGACCTCGAAACCTATTTCAGATCGACCGCCCCATCGCCGTGATCCCATAGGTACCACCGTTGCATCTGTATGACGCTCCGTTAGTGAGATACGCCACGAAGAATCATTAGTGTATTATGTGCACATGGCATCATATACTCCATTCCACACATGTGCACAACACATACTATGCACACATGCACATGCCACACATGGGTGAGAGAATCTCTACCCATGTGTGTGATGTCACCCTCCCATGTCATCCCTCTCTCATGTGCTCCCCAAAGTCAACTTCTCTCCATACCATACCCTATATATGACATCATCACACCATGCCATCACATGCCCCTTTAATCCACCATTAATTACTAATCATGAATTAATTGTCATAATCCTAGCCTATGCTAACATTAATCACATTAGCCTAACCTAACCAAATTTTTATCTATTTCTCTACTAATACCCCCCTCCATCCCTTAGAATTTCACCATTTTTCTACACAAGAGAGAGAGAGAGACGAGTGATCTTGGTGGGCCATCAACTCAATCAATCCCATCCATCTAATCCATCAATGTGAGTATATCCCCTCCACTCTTATAGTTTGTTTTCTTTTTGATTAATTAGATGATTAATAGTGGTGATGATTTGATGATAATGACGTGATTAATGGTGTGGATGCATAGGAGAATACATATAAAGCGATGATTAATAGTGGTGATGATATGATGATAATGATGTGATTGATGGTGTGGATTTATGGGAGAATACATATAAAAAGAATAATATTAGAAAAAAATTATTATAGACTTTGTGGGACCCATTGATAGTGGGTCCCACCAGAATTTCATAAGCCATCCAAACCGTTTAAAGTGTGGCCCATTGGGCTGGCCACACACTCACACATACACACACATGCACACACACAACATTTAAATAAATAAATAAAAGAGAGTGGACGCTGATTGTTGCCAGCGTCTAGAGGACACTATAGCAAGCAGTGTCCAGCTGCTTTCAATAAAAAAGAGTTGGGGTTGTGGGTCCACAACGGGCCCACCCATAATGTATGTATTTAATCCACGCCGTCCATTCAATTTCCCAGCTCATTTTAGGCGTTGAGCCGAAAAATGAAACCAATCTAAACCTCTAGTAGGCCACACCACTAAAAAGACAATTTTAATAGTGATAAACTATTAGGGCTCACTGTGATGTTTCTGTACGTAAAAAAATAAAAAATAATAATAATAATAATAAGCTGAATATTGGGCTTGTTAGATCCGTCCTGAGCCATATAATCTAACAGATGGAGTGGATCGTCATGATGTGGCCCCACCTATGAAATACCATAAGAAAATTTTAAAAACTTAAAAAAATATATAAATAATAAGGGGGATGACGCTATTGCTGCCAGCAAGCAGCATCTCAGGGCCCCAATAGGCAGGGATGGTGGACCCCACCACAAGTCCCATCGTGATGTATTTCGAACATCTACACTGTGCATTTGATGGGACTCCTTTAAAAATGGGTCATCCCCAAAAGTCAGCTATACACGGAACTCAGGTGGCCCACACCATATATATATATATATATATATATATATATATTTAAAACGGGATAAATCAAGATTTGTGGGTTTGATCATGAGATATGTGTTATATCCAAACCGTCCATCCATTTTGGCAAGCTTGTCTCAAGGCTTTAGAAAAATAAAATAAATAAATAAATACATTAATTAATTAAATAAAATAAAATAGATCTATCTATCAAGTGGTGCACACTACAAAAGCAGTAGGGGATTGAACGTCTACCATTGGAACACTTTTTGGGTCATAGAAGTTTTGGACCAGTATGAAATTTATTTTTCCTCTTAATCCAGGTCTTTCTGACCTTCTGAACAGATTGGATGGAAAATAAATGTTATGGTGGGTCCCGTGAATTGTTTAACGGTGAAATCATTATCTTCACTGCTAGATAATCTTTGGATATGATTCATTTTTGGATAATGCTCTAAAATGATCTTAAAAAAAAAAAAAAAAAAAAAAACTAAATGAACTATGTATATATAATAAATACATTACTTTCGGACCCATGTAACTTTGATCTCCTTGAACCCTTCGTACAACTCAGAGCTTAAGGATAAAGAATCACTTGCCGGGGTCCACTTGAAATCTGAATGCATTTGAAACTTGGCCTGACCCCTTAACCAAGTGGGACACACATAACAGATGGGCTGGATTTGTGATCCACGCCTCGGTGCCCAACAAGTAATTATGAATGTTTTAATGAAGGGTATTCCTTTCAACTTTTGTGTGTGGTGTGGTCCACATGTGCCACAGATTGACTTGATTTTAAGCCCCAGGCCCACCATGGATTTGTGGTCCATTAATTATGCAAATCAGATTGTTTATAAATGTGATATGTGAATGATCCGGATCTTTGTTAAAATTTCTATATACTGTCGGTGTACAATCATGTGACCATGTAGTGCGTGGACCACCTACAATTAATACAAGTATGATGAATGCATAGCCCCATGAGCTCCACCGCATAGAACCCATGTGAATTCCATTGATATGTGGGCCCAAGAATGTTAAGGCCCATTTTTGAGTAAATGCCATATGGGCTCATCAGTTGTAGCCTTGTTTGGGCTAACCATTAGCCCTCTTCGACAAGAGTTTGTGATCTCCATGTGTTGAATGTATGCTGTTTTGAATCATGTGAAATTGTACTATGTGTATAGCCCTTCACCACTTGGCATGTGATATAGGTTGTATTATGTTGCTACCCTAGATTACCTAATTATATAATGAGTGCACAGCCCTTCACCACTTGACACTTTGGTTAGAGTGTGGCCCTAAGTAGTAGGATCATATGACATGTGTTTAAACCCATAAACATGTACATGTTTAATTATAACAAATCTGTAGACTCTTGTGGTGTGAGGATGTGATACACGTGTTTGGCCCCTTAATCATGTGGGCATGTGACATATGTATGGCTACCTAATCATATGCAATTATGGAGTATATGTAGTCATCTAACTGTATGATTACGAAATGCACACAAGGCCAACCAACTGCATGAAATCAGGTGGCATTGGTGACCACCCAATGACATGACCACGTGCTTATGGGCATAACCATAGTCACCTAAACCATGAACAATCAGGTTTTACGTGCAGATTCTCTTAGTCATGAGAATTATGATATATGATCAATTATACAACTTGATAATGGAGTGGCCCTCAATTCGATGTCATGCTGTAACGCCCCGAAAATCGGGGTTTTAGCAAAGCCCAACTCCCGAGTTCCAACGCATCACTTATGTAACATAGATAATGATGTTTGAGTGTTGACCATATTAGTACCTTAAATATGAGTGGGATTACACTAAAACAACACATCATACTCTAGAATTATGATAATTAAGCAAGCGAAAGGCTGGGATAGATATATAAAATATATATATGTTTCACAACCTCCAGAGTATGAACGTGCTATCGGGCTGAATATATATACATATGTTTGCTTCAAAATGTACAAAATATCAAAATGTAAATATTCAACTAATCCAATATCCTTGTAATCCCCGCAACGCAGCTTTAGGTCTACATAGACCCGCTTGAGGCTTAATGTAGGAGAACTCCTCGTCAAAGAAGTCCGGCTCCGTCATGTAAGCCACATCACAACCTGCATCTAAATTAGAGTCTGGCTGGTGTTTTAAAACACCGTCCTAGAGTGGGAGTGAGTAATCAACTCAGTGGTATTATAAGGTAAAGGTTAACATGTTATCAATTCAGTCAAGCAGTAATGATAAAGCAATATAACAATCATATCCTAAAAACTCTTGTTCATGTAGGAATGATATGCGTAATGATGCATGCCCTCACCTACACTCCCTCAGTGACATCATCTCACGATCTCGCATGATAAGCTCCCTAAACGTGCTCTTCCTCGCTAAAGCATATGCAATGCGGTGCATGGTCGTTTTAGTTAAGTAATTTATTAGGTTTATTCATACAGCAGATTCAGGAAGCTAAGGTACCTCCCTTTATATCACTTACCCAAACAATGATCCATCTAAGGTCGTCAAACCTAGTTAATCACATACGATAGGCAAGTTGTAGGGCATCACCCCTGATGGAAACAGTGGATAGGTAAGTTCACGAGTTTACACTCGAGGTCATTACGGAGAGGCTCGTCACCTCAGCATAGGCCTAATTTATACTCGAGGTCACTATGGGAGGTTCGTCACCTAAACATAGGCCAACAGCTCGAATACGGTGTCCCATACACCACCATATTCGGCTCATGAGTTTGGGTTACTCACTGGTCATTACGGGGAGGCTCGTCACCCCAGCGTAGGCCGACAGCTCAACCATGGTGTCCCATACACCACCATGTCTAGCTCATGAGTCTTAGCGGATCTTAGTACCATGTTTAAACGAGCTTTACATTGGTAAGTGGTACCTTAGATTCAAGCAGTAGTGTCCATTCATGGTAAACACACAATAGGCCAATCGGGTTAATTGACAAGTATGATTAGTACGAGCGCACATTGAATTGATCGGCATGGAGCACGTAAACACTCTGCGTGGCCTAACCACTGTCGACCATCACCAATCGGGAACTTGTTTAAAGTGGTGAGACTAGTTCGGCCACTCAATCGGGAACCGTTAATGATTGCCTAGACTATGTAGTAGTCCCAAACATACTTAAACGCAGCATGTGGGTCCATGTGATACTCATAACAACGTTTAATAGATAATTTAAATATAAATCCCATTCAAGCATTTTATCGAACACCTTGGACATATTGTTACACATATGCATTTCAACCATAAATCATGTAGTAGTAATTTACATTTCATGAAAGGAACTATAACTTTGGACAAGGTAGTTGAGAATCCTATCTCAACACCCTTGTTGGAAGCGATTTATCAAATAATTTCTCATTTAGACATTTTATCAAACACTTAGACTACGTAATACTATATACATAAACTAAGTTAGTTATAGCATATATTATGGCAGATCCTTTCACAAAGGAGTTACATACATACAAAAAACATGTATTCCAGATTACTAGTCATGGCAAGCATAAATCATAATAGCGATTCCATTCAAACATTTCAACAAACACATGGAATGCATTATAAATTCACATAGTTCACACACATGTATAATTTATCGAATATATCGTAGCTAAGATTATATGGCAGTAATCATGTCAGACATAAATCATTGCTGTCAGTAAAAGCCTTGAAAACCATAACCTAAACGTTTATAGTCCGCACCTTTCGTCGGTTTGCTCGTTACGAACTCGGTTCGTACACTACGCTTCCGTCTATAGCACAATAACTACCTAAATCATGAAATAAGTTAGCTATTTCATCGATTCCTTTATTTGGATTTCTAAAACAAAATTAGGTTTAGATTTCTTACCCAAATCAGAGTTGAAATGACTCGTGTAGTTAGATGTAAAGACAATCTAGCGCGTGTAGGCATAAGAGAGAAACATTGCCCCGATCTCCCAAACTCTCTCTCTTCTCCTCACTATTTTCTCTTCTCTCCTAGGGTTTGGAGAAAATTCGTATGGAATCAGAATGGGGTGGTTTAAGGTCCTTAAATAGGCTTAGAAGCGATGTAAATGGCCCCAGGGCCATGGTATACTTAGGTTATAGCCAAAGGGTACCTGTTTTTGACAAACAAGGCCCTTAGGAAGGTCCATTTCTCACCTAAGTCATGGAGCAAATTCCTCAACATTGGATCTATGCCAAGACTGTGTTCTTGGTGTGATCTGACAAATGGATCGACCGTGAAGAACCGGTATCAAATCAATGGTCGTCGTCACTCAGGCCACAAGTATACCGATAGGTGCAGGGAAATTTCCCTGATCCATGGGTGTAATTGGGTTAGAAACCAACGGTCTAAAGTTTTCAATTTTGCCCACAAGCAAATGGTCTAATTCACTTTAATTTTGGTTCATTTTCTAAAGATATTCGTGTTTCTCACACACTTCGCTTAAGGCTCAAATTATGCATTTTTGGATACTATTTGGGCTCAATTCCCACGTTGGTTGTCAAGCCCAGTAAGGTGATCATAACCTTATAGTTTTGTGGTAATCGGAGTTTCAATGCGTAGTCCAGGTACGATATGGAGTTTCAATGTACTCCTAGGAGTAACTGGGTTTTGGGATTTCTTCGAGGTTTTAGAGTAATGTTGAGTAAGCGATTCTAATGGTTTTGGGTCATGTAGTTTGTATAAATAATGGTTCAAGCGAATCCACCAATTAATTGAGTTTAGTACTTAATAAATTTTTCGTCTAGTTTCTACAGCATTCGGTCCTTAGTGATTTCTGCCTGAGGTGGTACGTGGATCTTTTTACGAATTTTTCCGAGACGTTACACATATGACATAAATACAACCCTTACATTATGCTCATAGGTCAGGCAGATGCGGGGACCGCTAAACTATATCTGACGTGATCGAAGCTAGTTCTTGGCATCTTGATCATGTGACACCGAATCAGAGTCATTCTCCATATGAAGTATTGGGCAGTTATAGTTTAAGAGTTAGTGTAACCGGGTATGGTGGGTATGCTTGTGATTGTGCCTTAGATGCTTTGAGATGCGGTTACTAGACCATGATACTAATTATATGTCCACTCAACCAAGTGAAATTATGACATCGACAACCTGACCATGTGGGAGCTTAATAAAGTGGTTGCCCATAAAAGTATGAGTTATAATGTAGTAAAAAATAAGTAACCATGTGACCTTAAATCCTTTATTATGGCAAGTAAAGTGATATTTATGTGGCCACTCAACTATATGGACTTCTGATAATGGAGTGGCCATAAGACCATGTGGGCATAAGAGAATTATGTGATTACTCAGACTCGTGGACTATGCTGATGGTGTAACCTTGGGTATGTGAACTTAGGACGTGTGTCAGATTGATTATGGACCCTACCTTGATGTAAATATTGCATATTTCACCATTTATCCATTAAGCTAGATAATTCTAGAACATGATTCCAAAATGACCTAGATCCAATTCCTAAATAACTCAGACAATATGAAATAGTGTTAATTGAATGTATAACTCCCGAACACTTATGAACCCACTCAATGTACGCATTTTATCCGCATTCTTCAATTGTTTTACCAACCAAATAGTTTGATCATGGATCCCGCTGACGTGTGCCTTATGCATCTAAACTGTTCTTCCTCGTACTACCTTAATGTATGTGAGTTACCTATTTTATTTACTTATTGGGACCCATGTAATGTTTATGTGTGGACCCGTCTGCTTACAGTAACACTTGGAAGTAGAACCCACTAAGTTGTATGAGACAAACCCACGTCATCCAACCATGACTAGCTCTTATGTGTATATTATATACCCAAGTCGTTCAACTTAGGGCTCACCATATCTTATGAGGTTTACCTATGCCTTCCAAACCATTGTAAAACTACTATGATAATTATTTGCATATCCAACCTACTAACAACCTAATGGAATATCTATCTTGTGAAGGATATGGTGTAATTCTGAATACAATTAATGCTCGTGATTATGATAGCTATGGATGATATTATTGATGTTAGTGATTATGGTTAATAGAAGTATGTGATTTAATATCTTGATTAATATTGTTCCACTTCCTAGCATACTAAATTCATCGACTTAATCATGTTGATATTGATCATACTCATGCGCCATGGAATGATGGTATGTACAAGTGTACTTCAATACATTTGTTCATGTGTAAGATATGTGCTCTTCAGTTTAATCACATAACCATGGATTGATATAGTTGATAGTGGCATGTAACGCCCCAGATTTTTGCCAACCTGGGATTAGACGTCCTTAGGCAATGGGTCGATCCTAATACCTCATTAACTTGTCAGAACTGAATCCCAAAGTCTAAAGCTACCTTTGAACTCATTTCCTTCACGAATCTCACCCTTCATCACCTTGATCTTCCAATTTTTCTAAGAACTTTCACCCTAGACACTATCTTAAACTAGCTAAGTAGTATAACTTGGATCACTTTATATACAAACTACAAAGGCCTGAGTACCACCTCGACCAGAAATCATTTAGGACTAAATCCTTTAGAAATGAGACAAAGTAACTAGGTGTGAAACCAGATTAGCTACGAAATCCGTTTGAATCGCTTTAAATATGATCTGCAAGACCCAAAACTTGTAGAATCATTGACGCTAGGTTACCCTAAAATCTAGGATCAATCTCATTACCTGGCTGCTCTCGGGAGCACATCGAAACTCCGTATCAGATCTGGACCACACGTTGAAAGTCCGAATAACTCGAAGTTAAGGAATTATGACCACCTCACTGGGCTCGACAACCATCTCGGAAATTAAGTCCAGACAATGTCCCATGGCCATTCGATCGTGTCCGGAGCGAGGGAGTGTGAAAACCACCATTTCCTTTACAAAATAAATATCTTGAATAGTGATCTGGCATCATTTGTTTGTGGATCAGTATTAAGCAACCAGACCGTCAGAATCTGACCAAATTACACCCTCGGATCAAGAAAAATTTCATACACATTTACATGTACTCGGAATCTCCGATCGAGATCCGCTGACCGTTGAACTAAAACTGGTCCGCCACGCGTGATCTGGAATCCCGACCGAAATGAAAACTTAATAGAACGTAGATCCAGCGTTAGTGAGCTTAAGTCCGACCTTTGGCTCAAAGAGGCCCGCCAGAAGTCCTCCGTTGAGCTGAAACAGGTCCGCTTTGGTTATAAGATAAGTATACTTTGACCTGGAGTCTGTTTTAGGGAATTCTTAGGCTATATAAGGACCTTAAACCCTCTCTCATGGCAGCCATACGAATTTGAGATTGAGAGAGAGAAAAGAGAGAGAGAAAGTGACGGAGAAGTGGGAGCTTCTCCCTGCCGTACTTCCCTGCCGCTCCACGGGCTGCAACGCCTCTTTTCAGACGCTTTCCCGGCGATACCGACTCCGTTTTAAGGTAATAAACCCTAACCCTAGACCTGTTTTGAGGTGTATAGGCTACAGGTTATGAAATAGCTAACCGATTTCACTCTTTAGGCTAGAAAACTCCCGAATACGGAAGCTCCTCAACCCTTGTCGATCCGTTACGATTCTACGACAAAAGGTGCGGACTTTAGGTGTATAGGTTATGGTTTTCAATACTTTCAATGTCAGATAATGGTAGATTCATGATCTACATGCAATTGCACATATACAAAGTGCTTTCCGTTTTCAGTTTCGATTAGAATTGTAGAATTTGGAATTTCACATACTCTAGGTATTCGTATAAAATACCGTATACGTATTTTTTATGGAAATGTGTTTGACATGTTTATTTGTCGTATGGATATATGATGTATGGATAAAATACTTATTTGGCGAAAGGATTCGCCTAAATACATGTTTACTAATAAACACTATGTATGTAGAAATACGGTATTGTAAGAAGTACCGTAAACATGTATATTTTAGCGATGTGTTTGTCATGATTAATTGTCATATAAATATATTATGTGCGTATAAAATATTTGCTTGGCGAAGGGAATCGCCGTAATACATGTTTGCTTGTATACATTATGTATGTTGAAAATACGTATTCTAGAAAATACTGTATACGTATAAATTTTAGAGATGCATTTATCATGATTATTTGCTGTAGTAATATATTATACATGGATAAAATACTCACTTGGCTAAAGGATAGCCCTAATACATGTTTTGCTAACATACACCATGTATGTTGTAATAGTGTATTCTAAGTGTTTGTGAAAATGACTGAATGAGTATAGAATCCTCATTCGTGCTCGCCATGACTAATTGTCATGGATTCATGATTGTTGTATTGGCGATACCCTTTTGATGAAAGAATTTTCCCTAAATCACGCCACGGCCAATATACACTATATATGCTAAAATGTGTGGCCCAAGTGTTTGCGAAAATGACTGAATGAATATGGAACTTGGATTCCTGCTTGCCATGACTATCCGTCGTGGGTGTACGCGTGTTATGATTGGGGCAACTCCCTAGTGAAAGGATTTGGCCTAATGCCTATGTGATCGACATATGTCATGTATGTTGATGTATGTTTGTTTAAGTGTTTCTTGAAATGTCTGAATGAGTAGTAGTTAGCAAATTGTAATGTATAAGGGTGTTGAGATATGATTCTCAACCTCTTTTAACTATGTGTATGATCTCCATGGATTGTTATGGGATTAGGAATTGAACATGTATAAACTCATGCTTGTGTTGTGATTCATAACATGCTCAACTGCTTTATGATTATAACTATGTAATGTATATGTTTAAATTTATATTTACGTTGTATGATCCGTCATGGGTGTGGGGGAGCGGAGCAACGAGTGCGTGCAACAGCCCTGGCAGCCCTAAATGGATAATACCATACCTTGATAGTATGAGTTGAATCTTGATCCATTACTGCTTTATCTATCTGCAAGTTATCATGTTTGGGGCTATAATTGTAGTCCAGACAATCGGTACCAGAATTGAATTCGTGGCTGTGATTCATTTACCTCGTGAGATGTGTTCGACGAACCTCAGTCGTACTTCGGTTGGCGATAGTGGTTGGCCACGCGAAGTGCTTATGCATTTCATGTCGTTCAACTTATTGTGCGCTCGAACTAGCCGAGCTCGTCAATTAACCCGATCTGTCTAATGTATGTTCACCATGTTTGGACGATACTGCTTGAACCTTGGGTACCAAACTTACCAGTGAAATCCCTTTTAACCATGGTACCTCGATCCGCTAAGACTCATGAGCCAGGCATGGTGGTATGGGACACCGTGGTCGAGCTGTCGGCCTACGCTGGGGCCACGTGCCTCCCCGTAGTGACCAGTGAGCAACCAGACTCGTGAGGCGATTATGGTGGTTTGGGACACTATATTCGAGCTGTCGATACTTACGGCGAGAGCCGAGTACGGTGAGACCTGTACTCATGCTGACGGGCGACGAGTCCTCTGTAGTATCTTCGAGTATACTCCAAGGTCTGTGATTGGCGACGAGTCTTTCACAACAACTAGAGTATGAGCTGAGCCGAGTACGGTGAGACCTGTATTCGAGCTGACGGCTAGTGATTGGGTCGAGTACGGTGAGACCTGTACTCGAGCTGACGGTTAGCAATTGAGCCGCATACTGTGAGATCTGTGTCCGTACTGACGGGTGACGAGCCCTTTGTGATGCCTTCGCTACACCTCTTAAACCATAATATTATATGAGATTAACTAGGACTGACGACCCTAGAATGGATCATGTTTGGGAATGATACAAGGGAGATACCTTAGTTTCCCAATACTGCTGTTTGAAATGAACTAATAATTACTCGGTAATCATGCCCATCATCGCACTGCATGTGCCTAGTAGATGTGGAGCACTGAGGGATGGACGCATTCGCGAACGTAAGATGATGTCGTATGAGGGTTGTTTGGCAAGGGCATTCATCATGTCATTTCATACTTGCATTAATAAGAGTACTTAGCATTGTTTGATTTTACTGCTTTATCATTACTGCTTGACTAAGTCAATAACATGTTAACCTATACTTTATTATTCCACTGAGTTGATCACTCACTCCCACGTTACGGGACGGTGTTTCAAACACCCACCAGACATTGTCTGATTGCAGATGGCTACGCTACTCCTGAAGCAGAGCCGGACTACTATTATGATGTCGAGGAGGAGTTCTCCTACATGTAACTCTCTGACAGGTCTCTGAAGACCTGGTACTGTATTGACGGGGCTATAGTACATGGGATAGAAGACATTACACTTACACATTGGTATAATTTAAACTGTACTTGTAATTTATAACCTGGTAATGTTATCATGCTCTGGAGACTCACCACAGATTTTTTATATTTTATATATCTATCACAGTCTTCCGCTTGCTAATTTATTGTCTCTGGAGTATGATATTCTGTTTTGGCTTAATCTCACTCATGTTCAATGCACAAATACAGTCAACATTCAATCATCATTCATTTTGTTGCATAAGTGATGTTCTGGAACTCGGGAGTTGAGTTTATGCTCGACCCCCGATTTTCAGGGTGTTACAAGTTGGTATCAGAGCATGATTTGGATTAAACCGGACCTGGGTTATGGTCACACGACGCACTCTGACGCACTCTGACTTAGGAGGGAGCGACGGAATGTAGAAACAGTCATGGGTATCCCGACTTCACCAATTGGCGAAGTTCGCTGAAAACAAACGTCGAAATTGAGTCCGTATTAACCCTTGGTCGCACGGGTCGACCTTAAAATGTTCCTAGGCCGTCTATAGATAATTCTAGATTACAATCCACCTCACCCTAACCGTTGACAATCGGTAGAATATAGGATAGGCGTGATGAGGATAACTACTCCGAATCCTCGGAACTTCTCTGGACTCCTCGCAGAGACTTCTCGAATCCATGAGGAAAGAAAGCAGAAACTAGAAATAAATTCTAATAAATCCAAAATTGATTAATGAATGAAGAAAAATGAGTTCACAACCCTTTAAATGGGAATACCAAGTAATGGGAAGGAAATCAGAAACAAACTACAACTAAAACTCCTAGGTTGTGATGTCTACTAGTGCGCAAGGCTTTCAGCCAAAAATAGTAAGTGTCCTATTTGACTTCACCAAACCATTCTCCTAATTATTCTAAGCTCTTTACGCGATGAGCGCAACTCCTAAAGCCCAACAGATGAAGAGTAATCAAACAAAAATTACTATTTTAGTAAAATAAAATTAAAACAGGGAAATGACTGTCAATTGGAGGCTTTTTTTGCAATTCTGGGCTGCGCAACCCGACGTAGCTGGGTTGGTTGGCTTCATTAGCTCGTTCTACCCCAAATGCATATATTTTACGTCAAATAACTCATTCCGGATTGCAAGATATTTCCGGTTTACCCGAAACGACTCGAAACGGAGTCGGGGGGCCACACGCATCAATCCGGAGGCAAACCAAGTGGACCCAGGGTGCATTTGGCACCTTGGGATGGTGGGGGACACAACCCCCCGCAACGGTGGCGCGACGCCGCCAGCAAGCAGACCGCGGTGGAATCGCGGTCACCGCGCAGCGCCGCCTTGTCGGTGTTGGGCGGGCTGGTCGGGCCGGGTCTGGTCATAGTCGGCCTGACCCCCTGGCACATGTGGTGCATGCGGAATTGCTGGGGGACCCCTATTTTGCGTCGTTTTGCCCCCTCTCTCTCTAACGCCCCTCCATGCCTACCTTCCTCTTTCGACTTGCTGTTTTCCCTCTCAACCCTTCCCTCTAATCACTCATTTCATCATTTCCGACCACAATCCATCCATCTCCATCAGTTATAACAATCCCTACCCCTCTACCCTCTCCGTTCTCTCTCATTTGGGCTTTTACATGCCCCATTTGTGACTCAAAATCGTGTAGCCTTCTAACTTATCTCATTTATCTCTTTTACCTTCTTCATTCCCTACCTTTTTCGCCTTTACAATCCCTGTTAAGGCTCAAGTCCATGGAGAACCAAAAACTCCAGCCCCCCATATCCCTTATCCTCATTTTTCATGGCTCTATCCGAGCTCATCCATATGTTGTCTTATAGTTTGCATGGGCTACTATCTTAGGGTGGTTATGTTTTCCTGTTGATAGGTGTAGTAGTTGGTAGAATGTTTTAACTATTTGAAAACGTTTAAGGTCCGTTCGGCCAAATTACATTAGGTAAGTTTACGGTGGATAGAATTGTAAAAGTAATAATAAATGTATATGTAGGGTATGGCCCCTAGATTGGGTGTATCCTATGTCTTCCGACACCATGTTTAGAATGTACGCAAGTAAGAGTAAATTCTGAGAATTCCTTTCCAAAACACTTAGAAATTCCCCATCGTGGGATATGGAAATCCCATCTCACGTTTTTCCAACACCAGGCTCATTTTCCAAGTCTATCAAATTAATCCCCTCCCACCCTCCTACCAACCATGTCACACCCAATCCCAAGGTAGGATTAGTAATGCGGTCCCATTTAATACAACTTAAGGCCACTGGCTAAATAGTGTTGAAGAGATAAAGTCCCTTGATATACATTAACCCACCACACTCTGATAGCTTAAGCTTTTGGAGTAAATGGTTGTTTGATAGATAGGCCCATAGAGTTTGGACTCAGAGCAGTGCTTGACAGACCTGACAAGTATAGGAAATCCAACCAATTGAGAACGTAAACTCTAGAACCCCCTTAGTTGGTTTGAGCATATGTGAAGTGCCCAAGCGTAGCTACATTCATGTTCGGGCAACTCAATTCCAAATGAACAAACAATTTTGTTTATTAGAAATGATATAAAATCATCTGGTGTATAAGCATAGACTTTAGATTACAACTGGTGGATTACCGCTACTCATCAGTTGAGCCTAGGCTGCTGATTAGGCTAAGAAATGTAAACGACAAAAAAAAATGCTAAGATAATTGAGTGATATACTTAGTGAGTCGGTTTGATTAGGTAGGAGCGAGACCCAGTTCCTTTGTTGAAATCCTCTTGATACTCATAGGCTCCTTTAATAACTCATAGGAAGGTTGTATGACATAGAAACTATTCACGCTCATAGAAAACTTATATATCCATTGGATTTAATGTTAGATCAAATCAATACACCCTCAGAATTGCCTTCTCAAGGACTTAGTACAATCGGGAACACGGGGCAGAGAAACTATACATTAGCGAGGTATTCGCGGTTTAGACCGAATTCTCAATCCTGGTAGTGACCAATGAACCCTATGCTCTGATCAAGCAGAAGGTCGGGATCAGCTAGGATTAAGGACTGATACGATGATTTTCTGTCTTCGCGAGGCAGAAGGTCTATGTATCCGGCTTAGACCCACTACACAATTTCTTTCCGTGTTGGCCCAACCATTTACAACTAAAAGTTTATAATTTTGTCCTTGAAAAGTGTTAGGAGTATATAGCTGGTAGAGACTATGTCTTTTAGGCCTAAGGAATTGCCCAAATGGGCAACAGACAGTTAGGAATTAGGTCCCAAATCGCATGTCATGTCGGCATACGTATTGTGCTTATGAACGTAAAAAGATAGCCTGCCTATTAAGCTAGACATGATTAAATAGGATAAGTTTGGACCGCGACAAAATTCCTTGGTAGAATTAGGCATCTTGCTACAAACTCACACCTGACCCCGAATCAACCACAATACCCTTCATCTTTAGCTCCTTTCTATGACCATAGGTATCAATGCCATAATACACATCATTGATGAAAAGAAGACCAACATAGTGGGAGATCGCATCCCATTTCATGTCAAGGATAGGTCCTAAATTACACCTTGTTCCGATGTACGGAGCAGGACATAAACCTTGAGCCTTGAGGGTGAAAATAAAATTTTAAGGGGGGTAGACTAAAATGAACCAGGCTAGTATATACCCTACCACGCGTAGGAACTCGAAATCAATAAGTCTTAGGCAAATGAAATAATAGAAATCTTTCCTTATTACCCTTAGGCAATTTCGGGGACGAAATTTTGTTTTAAGGGGGGTAGATTGTAACGACCCGAATTTTTGCCAACCTGGGATTAGACGTCCTTAGGCAATGGGTCGATCCTAATACCTCATTAACTTGTCAGAACTGAATCCCAAAGTCTAAAGCCGCCTTTGAACTCATTTCCTTCACGAATCTCACCCTTCATCACCTTGATCTTCCAATTTTTCTAAGAACTTTCACCCTAGACACTATCTTAAACTAGCTAAGTAGTATAACTTGGATCACTTTATATACAAACTACAAAGGCCTAAGTACCACCTCGACCAAAAATCATTTAGGACTAAATCCTTTAGAAATGAGACAAAGTAACTAGGTGTGAAACCAGATTAGCTACGAAATTCGTTTGAATCGCTTTAAATACGATCTGCAAGACCCAAAACTTGTAGAATCATTGACGCTAGGTTACCCTAAAATCTAGGATCAATCTCATTACCCGGCTGCTCTCAGGAGCACATCGAAACTCTGTATCAGATCTGGACCGCACGTCGGAATTCTGAATAACTCGAAGTTAAGGAATTAGGACAGCCTCACTGGGCTCGACAACCATCTCGGAAATCAATTCCAGACAATGTCCCATGGCCATTCGATCGTGTCCGGAGCGAGGGAGTGTGAAAACCACCATTTCCTTTACAAAATAAATATCCTGAATAGTGATCTGGCGTCATTTGTTTGTGGATCAAGATAACAACAGCACCGTCGAACCGACCAAATTACACCCTCGGATCGGGAAAAATTTCATACACATTTACATGTACTCGGAATCTCCGATCGAGATCATTGACCGTTGAACCGGCCGGTGCCACGCGTGATCTGGAATCCCGACCGAAATGAAAACTTAATAGAACGTAGATCCAGCGTTAGTGAGCTTAAGTCCAACCTTTGGCTCAAAGAGGCCCGCCAGAAGTCCTCCGTTGAGCTGAAACAGGTCCGCTTTGGTTATAACATAAGTATACTTTGACCTGGAGTCTATTTTGGGGAATTCTTAGGCTATATAAGGACCTTAAACCCTCTCTCATGGCAGCCATACGAATTTGAGATTGAGAGAGAGAAAAGAGAGAGAAAGTGAGGGAGAAGTGGGAGCTTCTCCCTGCCGTACTTCCCTGCCGCTCCACAGGCTGCACCGCCTCTTTCCAGACGCTTTCCCGGCGATACCGACTCCGTTTTAAGGTAATAAACCCTAACCCTAGACCTGTTTTGAGGTGTATAGGCTACAGGTTATGAAATAGCTAACCGATTTCACTCTTTAGGCTAGAAAACTCCCGAATACGGAAGCTCCTCAACCCTTGTCGATCTGTTACGATTCTACGACAAAAGGTGCGGACTTTAGGTGTATAGGTTATGGTTTTCAATGCTTTCAATGTTAGATAATGGTAGATTCATGATCTGCATGCAATTGCACATGTACAAAGTGCTTTCCGTTTTCAGTTTCGATTAGAATTGTAGAATTTGGAATTTCACATACTCTAGGTATTCGTATAAAATACCGTATACGTATTTTTTATGGAAATGTGTTTGACATGTTTATTTGTCGTATGGATATATGACGTATGGATAAAATACTTATTTGGCGAAAGGATTCGCCTAAATACATGTTTACTAATAAACACTATATATGTAGAAATACGGTATTGTAAGAAGTACCGTATACATGTATATTTTAGCGATGTGTTTGTCATGATTAATTGTCGTATAAATATATTATGTGTGTATAAAATATTTGCTTGGCGAAAAGAATCCCCGTAATACATGTTTGCTTGTATACATTATGTATGTTGAAAATGCGTATTCTAGAAAATACTGTATACGTATAAATTTTGGAGATGCATTTATCATGATTATTTGCTGTAGTAATATATTATACATGGATAAAATACTCACTTGGCTAAAGGATAGCCCTAATACATGTTTTGCTAACATACACCATGTATGTTGTAATAGTGTATTCTAAGTGTTTGTGAAAATGACTGAATGAGTATAGAATCCTCATTCGTGCTCGCCATGACTAATTGTCATGGATTCATGATTGTTGTATTGGCGATACCGTTTTGACGAAAGGATTTTCCTAAATCACGCCACTGACTAATATACACTATATATGCTAAAATGTGTGGCCCAAGTGTTTGCGGAAATGTGAATGAATATGGAACTTGGATTCACGCTTGCCATGACTATCCGTCGTGGGTGTACGCGTGTTATGATTGGGGCAACTCCCTAGTGAAAGGATTTGGCCTAATGCCTATGTGATCGACATATGTCATGTATGTTGATGTATGTTTGTTTAAGTGTTTCTTGAAATGTCTGAATGAGTAGTAGTTAGCAAATTGTAATGTATAAGGGTGTTGAGATATGATTCTCAACCTCTTTTAACTATGTGTATGATCTCCTTGGATTGTTGTGGGATTAGGAATTGAACATGTATAAACTCATGCTTGTGTTGTGATTCATAACATGCTCAACTGCTTTATGATTATAACTATGTAATGCATATGTTTAAATTTATATTTACGTTGTATGATCTGTCATGGGTGATGGGGGAGCGGAGAAACAAGTGCGTGCAACAGTCCTGGCAGCCCTAAACGGATAATAGCATACCTTGATAGTATGAGTTGAATCTTGATCCATTACTGCTTTATCTATCTGCAAGTTATCATGTTTGGGGCTATAATTGTAGTCAAGACAATCGGTACCAGAATTGAATTCGTGGCTGTGATTCATTTGCCACATGAGATGTGTTCGACGAACCCGAGTCGTACTTCGGTTGGCGATAGTGGTTGGCCACGCGAAGTGCTTATGCATTTCATGTCGTTCAACTTGTTGTGCGCTCGAGCTAGCCGAGCTCGTCAAGTAACCCGATCTGTCTAATGTATGTTCACCATGTTTGGACGATACTGCTTGAACCTAGGGTACCAAACTTACTAGTGAAATCCCTTTTAACCATGATACCTCGATCCGTTAAGACTCTTGAGCCGGGCATGATGGTATGGGACACCGTGGTCGAGCTGTCGGCCTACGCTGGGGCCACGTGCCTCCCCGTAGTGACCAGTGAGCAACCAGACTCGTAAGGCGATTATGGTGGTATGGGACACTATATTCGAGTTGTCGATACTTACGGTGAGAGCCGAGTACGGTGAGACCTGTACTCGTGCTGACGGGCGACGAGTCCTCTGTAGTATCTTCGAGTATACTCCAAGGTCTGTGATTGGCGACGAGTCTTTCATAGCAACTAGAGTATGAGCTGAGCCGAGTACGGTGAGACCTGTATTCGAGCTGACGGCTAATGATTGAGCCGAGTATGGTGAGACCTGTACTCGAGCTGATGGTCAGCAATTGAGCCGCATACAGTGAGATCTGTATCCATGCTGACAGGTGACGAGCCCTTTGTGATGCCTTCGCTACGCCTCTCAAACCATAATATCATATGAGATTAACTAGGACTGACGACCCTAGAATGTATCATGTTTGGGAATGATACAAGGGAAGTACCTTAGTTTCCCAATACTGCTGTTTGAAATGAACTAATAATTACTCGGTAATCATGCTCATCATCGCACTGCATGTGCCTAGTAGATGTGGAGCACTGAGGGATGGACGCATTCGCGAACGTAAGATGATGTCGCATGAGGGTGGTTTGGCAAGGGCATTCATCATGTCATTTCATACTTGCATTAATAAGAGTACTTAGCATTGTTTGATTTTACTGCTTTATCATTACTGCTTGACTGAGTCGATAACATGTTAACCTATGCTTTATTGTTCCATTGAGTTGATCACTCACTCCCACGTTACGGGACGGTGTTTCGAACACCCACCAGACATTGTCTGATTGCAGATGGCTACGCTACTCCTGAAGCAGAGCCGGACTACTACTATGATGTCGAGGAGGAGTTCTCCTACATGTAACTCTCGATGTGTCTCTGAAGACCAGTACTGTATTGACGGGGCTATGGTACATGGGATAGAAGACATTACACTTACACATTGGTATAATTTGAACTGTTCTTGTAATTTATAACCTGGTAATGTTATCATGCTCTGGAGACTCACCACAGATTTTTTATATTTTATATATCTATCACAGTCTTCCGCTTGCTAATTTATTGTCTCTGGAGTATGATATTCTGTTTTGGCTTAATCTCACTCATGTTCAATGCACAAATACAGTCAACATTCAATCATCATTCATTTTGTTGCATAAGTGATGTTCTGGAACTCGGGAGTTGAGTTTATGCTTGACCCTCGATTTTCAGGGTGTTACATGGCATGTGATGATTATATGTCATTTTTACTGTAAAGGTTAAGCAGACCCTAAACTCATAGCATTATATGCATACCACATGCACTTGAACGTGTGCCTTATAATAATTGCTTGAATTCATCCATAATCATGACATACATGATGATCGAAAAACCATAGACGTGCCGTATAACATGAGTTGGATCTTGATGACGAAATGTACATCTATGATGATGGCTTGGGTTATCCCTGAAAATGAATGGGACATCGGAAGTGTGGAAATAGTAGGGGATGATGTGCCCCTTGGGTTGAAAGTCCCTAAACCCCTATGCTAGCTAGGGATACCTTACCATCGTGCCGAGTGGATACATGGATCATGGATTTAACTCCCACTATTGAGGTCGGGTTGAGAAGAGGTGGGTCTAACCTACTTAAGGGTTGAGGTGCAAACAAGGACCAGTCTGACTCGCCGGCGAGGAGAAGCGCCAATGAGGTCCGCTACTGGCATGTTGGGTGGAAGTCCACTTCAGAGTGGGTATGCGAGGTCGATTACTGGTGTCTGGTGCATGGGTGTCGACCACGGTGCTTCCCGATATATACAGTTATGATTTGGCATGGCAATACAATGATGATGATGATCTGATTATGGATGCGTGTAATACGGTTATGGCTTAGTATAGGAGAAATGAAAATATGACTTGGTGATGCCCGTAGCATTAACTCGGAGTATTACTATGATGCATATGCATTGCATTAGCATTGGCATTAGCATCATACCTTATGTACTACACACCTTTCACCGTACAAATTTCTTAGTGCCATATTTATCTTGCTTGCATGTAGGACACACTACACACACGTGTATACTCACTAGGATTTTTGCCTAAGCTTCATATTTCCCATTTTTTTCAGGGCAAGAGTAGCTTGGAAGATTTAGCTTTCTCGATGCATTGTATATCCATTTTTCGATTTGGCAATGTTGACGTTGTATACCTTTTGGAAAGCATGGTACTTGTAACCATCGATAAGGGAGAGTGTTGCTTGGTATTTTGATCATGGATCTTCATGCTCAGGTATTATTAAAAATAATAATAATAATAATATTCAATCAAAAATCTTCCTTGTGTTGCGCCAAACTCGGGACTTGGTGTATAGAAGTCGAGTGCCAGATTCGAGGCATCACGCATCACGGAAGCTGTCCGTCCTCAGATTTAGGGCGTGACAGAATATGGTATCAGAGCATAAGATTTGGGATCACTTACGAGCAATGTCAGTAACTGGAAAACATAGAAAAACTTAAATTAGGTCTCCCACAGTGATTGATCGAAAACTTAGATGCTATTAGTACCCCTGATTTATATGAATCTAGAGACATGAATCTAGGATTCCCGGTTTGAGTACTTACTCAAAGCAAGATTCCCTAGTTAAGAACGTAGAGACTATACTTAGCATCCAGGCATGAGGGAGATAGCTGAGAGCAATATCCTCACTTGTGTGATGGATGATTGTATTGTAAATGGTGATGTGTATGTTTGGATTCCATGTTATGAGTTTGATAGTGTGCTTCGAACTAGAACTTTTGAGGATGAAATTTTTATTAGGAGGGTGGATTGTAAGACTCCACCCATTCCGTACCATTTTTTGTGCCTATGTGCATGATGATCGACACCCTTAGCCAAACCTAGACTAGCCGTGCATAGTGCACACCCAGCTGACCGGAACCTCACGACCTCGAAACCTATTTCATATCGACCGCCCCATCGTCACGATCCCGTAGGCACCACTTGTGCGTCTGTATGACACTCAGTTAGTGAGATACTTCGCGAAGAATCATTAGTGTATAATGTGCACATGGGGCCATATACTCCATTCCACACATGTGCACAACACATGCCATGCACACATGCACATGCCACACATGGGTGAGAGAATCTCTACCCATGTGTGTGATGTCACCCTCCCATGTTATCCCTCTCTCATGTGCTCCTCAAAGTCAAGTTCTCTCCATACCATACCCTATGCATGACATCATCACACCATGCCATCACATGCCCCTTTAATCCACCATTAATTACTAATCATGAATTAATTGTCATAATCCTAGCCCAAGCTAACATTAATCACATTAGCCTAACCTAACCAAATTTTTATCTATTTCTCTACAAATACCCCCCTTCATCCCTTAGAATTTCACCATTTTTTCTACACAAGAGAGAGAGAGAGACGAGTGATCTTGGTGGGCCATCAACTCAATCAATCCCATCCATCTCAAACATCCATCTAATCCATCAAGGTGAGTATACCCCCTTCACTCTTATGGTTTGTTTTCCTTTTGATTATTTAGATGATTAATAGTGGAGATGATTTGATGATAATGACGTGATCAATGTTGTGGATGCATAGGAGAATACATATAAAATGATGATTAATAGTGGTGATGATATGATGATAATGATGTGATTAATGGTGTGGATTCATGGGAGAATACATATAAAAAGAATAATAATAATAATAATAATTTATTATAGACTTTATGTGGGACCCATTGATAGTGGGCCCCACCAGAATTTTGTAGGCCATCCAAACCATTCAAAGTGTGGCCCATTGGGCTGGCCACACACTCACACATACACAAACGTGCACACACACCACATTTAAATAAATAAAAGAGAGTGGACAATGATTGCTACCAGTTCCACAGGATGCTACAACAAGCAGCGTCCAGCTGCTTTCAATAAAAGGGGGTTGGGGTTGTGGGTCCACAACGGGCCCCACCCATAATGTATGTATTTAATCCACATCATTTATTCAATTTTCCAGCTCATTTTAGGCGTTGAGCTGAAAAATGAAACCAATCTAAATCTCTGGTAGGCTAACCCACTAAAAAGACTATTTTAATAGTGATAAATTGTTAGGGCCCACTGTAATGTTTCTGTACGTCAAAAAATGCAGAATATTGGGCTTGTTAGATCCGTCTCAGGCCATCCAATCCAACAGATGGAGTGGATCGTCATGATTTAGGCCCCACCTATGAAATACCATAAGAAAACAAAAAAAACTATATAAAAAAAGAAGGGGGGTGACGCTGTTGCTGCCAGCAAGCGGCGTCCGAGCGCCCCAACAGGCAGGGATGGTGGACCACACCACAGGTCCCACCATGATGTATTTCGAACATCTACACTGTGCATTTGATGGGTCTCCTTTCAAAATGGCTCATCCCTAAAAATCAGCCGTACACGGAACTCAGGTGGCCCACACCATCAAAAAAAATAATAATAATAATATTTAAAGCTGGATAAATTAAGATTTGTGGGTTTGATCATAAGGTATGTGTTATATCCAAACCGTCCATCCATTTGGCAAGCTTATCTCAAGGCTTTAAAAATATATATATATATATATATATATATACATAAAATAAAACAGATCTATCTATCAAGTGGTCCACACTACAAAAGCAGCAGGGGATTGATCGTCTACCATTGGAACCCTTTTTGGGTCATAGAAGTTTTGGACCAATATGAAATTTGTTTTTCCTCTTAATCCAGGTCTTTGTGACCTTCTGAACAGATTGAATGGAAAATAAATGTTATGGTGGGTCCTATGAATTGTTTAACGGTGAAATCATTATCTTCACTGCTAGATAATCTTTGGATATGATTCATTTTTGGATAATGCTCTAAAATGATCTCAAAAAAAAAGAAAATAAATAAATAAATAAACTTAATGAACAATGTATATATAATAAATACATTACTTTGGGACCGATGTAACTTTGATCTCCTTGAACCTTTCGTACAACTTAGAGCTTGAGGATATAGAATCACTTGCTGGAGTCCACTTGAAATCTAAATCCATCTAAAACTTGGCCTGACCCCTTAATCAAGTGGGACACACATAACAGATGGGCTGGATTTGTGATCCACGCCTTGGTGGCACAACAAGTAATTATGAATGTTTTAATGGAGGGCAATCCTTTCAACTTTTGTGTGTGTGTGGCCCACATGTGCCACAAATTAACTTGATTTTAAACCCCAGGCCCACCATAGAATAGTGGTCCATTAATTATGCAAGTCGGATTGTTTGTAAATGTGATATGTGAATGGTTCGGATCTTTGTTAAAATTTCTATATATTGGCTGTGTACAATCATGTGACCATGTAGTGCGTGGACAACCTACAATTAATACAAGTATGATGAATGCATAGCCCCATGAGCTCCACCGCATAGAACCCATGTGAATTCCATTGATATGTGGGCCTAAGAATGTTAAGGCCCATTTTTAAGTAAATGTCATATAGGCTCATCAGTGGTAGCCTTGTTTGGGCCAACCATTAGCCCTCTTCGACAAGGGTTTGTGATCTCCAAGTGTTGAATGTATGCTATTTTGAATCATGTGAAATTGTGTTGTGTGTGTAGACCTTCACCACTTGGCACATTGGTTAGAATGTGGCCCTAAGTAGTAGGATCATATGACATGTGTTTAAACCCATAAACATGTACATGTTCAATTATAACAAATATGTAGACTCTAGTGGTGTGAGGATGTGATATACATGTTTTGCCCCTTAATCATGTGGGCATGTGACGTATGTATGGCCACCTAATCATATGCAATTGTGGAGTATATGTAGTCGTTTAATCGTATAATTGCGAAATGCACGCAAGGTCAACAAACTGCATGAAATTAGGTGGCATTGGTGACCACCCAATGACATGACCATGTGCTTATGGGCATAGCCGTAGTCACGTAAACCATGAACAATCGGGTTGTACATGCAAATTTTCTTAGTCATGAGAATTATAATATATGATGAATTATACAACTTGATAAAGGAGTGGCCCTCAATTTGGTGTCATGCGACATAAATACAACCCTTACATTATGCTCATAGGTGAGGCAGATGTGGGGACCGTTAAACTATATCTGACGTGATCGAAGCTAGTTCTTGCCCTCTTGATCATGTGAGACTGAATCTGAGTCATTCTCCATATGAAGTATTGGGCGGTTATAGTTTAAGAGTTAGTGTAACTGGGTATGGTGGGTATGCTTGTGATTGTGCCTTAGATACTTTGAGATGCGGTTACTAGACCATGATACTAATTATATGTCCACTCACCCTAGTGAAATTATGACATCGATAAGCTGACCATGTGGGAGCTTAATAAAGTGGTTGCCTATAAAAGTATGGGTTATAGTGTAGTAAAAAATAAGTAACCATGTGACCTTAAATCCTTTATTATGGCAAGTAAAGTGATATTTATGTGGCCACTCAACTATATGGACTTTTGATAATGGAGTGGCCATAAGACCATGTGGGCATAAGAGAATTATGTGATTACTCAGACTCGTGGACTATGTTGATGGTGTAACCTCCTGGGTATGTGAACTTAAAACATGTGTCAGATTGATTATGGACCCTACCTTGATGTAAGTATTGCATATTTCACCATTTATCCATTAAGCTAGATAATTCTAGAACATGATTCCAAAATGACCTAGATCCAATTCCTAAATAAGTCAGACGATATGAAATAGTGTTAATTAAATGTATAACTTCCGAACACTAGTGAACCCACTCAATGTACATATTTTATCCGCACTGTTCAATTATTTTACCAACTAAATAGTTCGATCATGGAGCCCACTGACGTGTGCCTTGTGCATCTGAACTGTTCTTCGTTATATTACCTTAATGTATGTGAGTTACCTATTTTATCTACTTGTTGGGACCCACCATAATGTTTATGTGTGGACCCGTCTGCTTGCAATACCACTTGGAAGTAGAACCCACTATGTTGTATGAGACAAACCCACGTCATCCAACTGTGACTAACTCTTATTGTATATTATATACCCAAGTCGTTCAACTTAGGGCTCACCGTATCTTATGAGGTTTACCTATGCCTTCCAAACTATTGTAGAACTACTATGATAATTATTTACATATCCAACCTACTAACAACCTAATGGAATATCTATCTTACGAAAGATATGGTGTAATTCTGAATACAATTAATGCTCGTGATTATGATAACTATGGATGATATTAGTGATGTTAGTGATTATGGTTAATAAAAGTATGTGATTTAATATCTTAATTAATGTTGTTCCACTTCCTAGCATACTAAATTCATCTACTTAATCATGTTAATACTGATCATACTCATGCGCCATGGAATGATGGTATGTACAAGTGTACTTCAATACATTTGTTCATGTGTAAGATATGTCCTCGTCAGTTTAGTCACATAACCATGGATTGATATAGTTGATAGCAGCATATGATGATTATATGTCATTTTTGCCTTAAAGGCTAAGTAGACCCTAAACTCATGGCATTATATGCATACCACTTGCACTTGAACGTGTGCCTTATCATAATTGCTTGAATTCATGCATAATTAGGACATACATGATGATCGAAATACCAAAGGCGTGTCGTATAACATGAGTTAGATCTTGACGACGAAATGTACATCTATGATGAACGGGACACTGGAAATGTGGAAATAGTAGCGGATGATATGCCCCTTGGGTTGAAAGTCCCTAAACCCCTATGCTAGCTATGGATACCTCACCATCGGGCCGATTGGATACATCGGTCATGGATATGACTCCCACTGACGGGGTCGGGTTGAGAAGAGGTGGGTCTAACCTGCTTAAGGGCTAAGGTGCAAACAAGGACCAGTCTGACTCGTCGGCGAGGAGAAGCATGAATGAGCTCCGCTACTGGCATGCTGGGTGGAAGTCCACCTCAGGGCGGGTATGCGAAGTCGATTACTGGTGTCTGCTGCATGGGTGTCGACCATGGTGTTTCCCAAGATATATGGTTCTGATTTGGCATGACAATACGATGATGATGATGTGATTATGGATGCGTGTAATACGGTTATGGCTGTGGTATAGGAGAAATGAAAATATGACTTGGTGATGCTGGTAGCATTGACTCAGAGTATTACAATGATGCATATGCATTGCATTGGCATTGGCATCATACCTTACGTACTACACACCTTTCATCATATATGATTTCTTCGTGGCATATTTATCTTGCTTGCATGTAGGACACACTACACACACGTGTGTACTCACTAGGCTTTTATCCTAAGCTTCCTATTTCCCATTTTTTTAGGGCAAGAGTAGCTTGGAAGACTTAGCTTTCTCAATGCATTGTATCTATTTTTCGAATTGGCAATGTTGACGTTGTGTACCTTTGGAAAGCATGGTACTTGTAACCTTCAGGATTTATATGGGAGAGTGTTTCTTGGTATTTTGATCATGGATCTTCATGCTCAGGTATTATTTAAAAATAATAATAATAGTAATATTCATTAAAAAAATCTTCCCTATGGTGAGCCGAAATCGGACTTGGTGTATGGAAATCGAGTGCCGGATTGGGGGCATCACGGAAGTTGTTCGTCCCCAGATTTGGGGCATGATACCATTCCATGTGTGTACTACACTGAATTGGAAGATGATGAGTATTAGGATGACAATCATGAATGTATAGTTCAAATCCCCCTTGATTTAATCTCGAGTTTAGCCTGTCTGTCCCCAGATTTGGGGCGTGATACCATTTCATGTGTGTACTACACTGAATTGGAAGATGATGAGTATTAGGATGACAATCATGAATGTATAGTTCAAATCCCCCTTGATTTAATCTCAAGTTTGGCCCATATCAATGATCAAAAGGTTAAGGAAGTTGTCGACCATAGTGATCTACTCTACCCATTGACATGACCAATTTAAATGTGGAGGAGAACCACTTTCAACTAACCCTTCCAACTTTTATGAGGTATGTTTAGACCACTCTCCTGAATTGAATGATGATATGATTCAGGAGATGGATGAGTTGCTCGATACGACTCTGGAATCTGAAACCATCCAGTTGAGGCCTTTACCGAGTAGTGCCGATGAACAGAGTCTTCACATCAATTCTTCGCCTGTTGATCTTTGATCTATCTTTGTAAGGCAAGACAAGATACATCTGACAACGATTTCTTCTCACCGATATGAAGAGTAAGAGATCATGCTTCCATCCACTTCCTGAGACGATGAAATCTTTAGGCAGAGCATCACAAACTTCAATGTAGAAAATGAGTCACTCTCAACTGAATTTCTGAACTCTTTAGACGATTGCTTGACACACTTTGTAAATTTAAACGATCCCATGATAAAAGAAATAGTGGATGCCTCACAAAATAATACCTCGGTAGTTGTCACTGACTGAGAAAACCCTTATTTTAAAGCCCCTCCTTCCCCAGATCCTAAATGTTTACCATTAAAGGAGGAGTTGGAAATTGAACCGGAGTCTAAAACTTTAAAATGTGTTGAGACTACATCACTTTCTAAGAATTTTTCTGAATTTATCTACGTATAGTCTCTTATTCACCATGTTATGCTAACATTAAAACTTTTTCTATCATAGGTGAATCATATATACTTTGGACACCTCAGGAGATTAAAAAGAAACCTTATGCTAAGGTACATAAATTTCTCTAGAAATCCATACTCCAAGGCATTCGAACCTATTACAAAAAGGGCTTTAGATGATCTTGTTGAAAAACCTACTGAGAAATTTATCAAGATATTGGCTGGAGGAGGAACCTTGTGGCATGACTGAGTAAATTTTCCCTTGCTTTCCTAGTTGAGGATTAGTTTATTGCTTTCATAGGATTAGGGTAGTTTGATTCCGCTGTTTAGGATATTTTACTTATACTTTGTTGAGTTTTGTTTTGTGGTAACACATCTTCACACTGAGACCATTGGAAAAGTCTCAAAATACCTTCTTCAAGTATTACATTTCCATCACTTACCTTTTCTTTTCATTGCTTTTGCATTATATGCTTAATTCTTTTATATTAAGGACAGTGTAGATTTTTCGGTTGGGGATGGGGGATTAGGTAAACTAAACTAATCAGTATTTTCTCAGTTTTGAGCAAAAATTTTGAAAATTTTTGATGTTTCAAGTTAAAATCTGTTTGAGAAACAATGAATGGTGTACTAAAGAATTCTTTGGGTATGATAAGATAGAGATTGGATTTTGAATTACTGGAGTCTAATCATCTAGGTAATTTATCACTTAAGTGTTTGTGCTCAATTGATTAGGAGGAAGTTTGAATATCATGTTAATCTAAATCACAAGACACACTTAATATGCCTTCTGTAAGATATACTAGGAGTTCTGCTTGTTAGTACGTGAATCATCGATAGAAGGTGAGAAGCGAGTCTAGAGAATTTTATCCACCTTAAAAATAAAAACAAAAAAATAAATAATAAAGAACCAGTTAAAAAAATAGGAGATCAACAAAGAGGTCATGAAAAAGAATGAAAAGAATGAAAAAACTAAAAAGAATGCAAAAATAAAAAGAATGAATAAAAATTGATCACCGATATAAAATAGAAACTAGAAAAGAAGGAAAAGGGGATAAGTTCGGAATCAGTACTTGAGTTTCAAACTGAAAAGGCTGAGCACTAAGTCTTAGAGGGGGGGGGGGGTGAATAGGACTATGCCAAATAAAAAATAAATGTGAAATACAACGATAGATAACACAATTAATAGCAACCTCAAATGCACTAGTCTTGAGAGGTTGATACAAATTGAGTTCTAAAGACAATCTTTCACAAAAAACCAAAGTTTATGGTAGGACAACCTGATGTCTAGAACGTTTGTAAGTATCAAAAACTCAAACTGAGAATGAGGCGAATGAAATAAACTAAATTATTACAACATTCACCACAAGCGCATAAAGTAAATTACAACATTCAGCACCACACATACATCACAACCATCACCATCCAAATACTAGGAATTATAGTGGTTCGTGTGTGTACACCAACTGTTCGTAAACAACCACACAACTACTTCACTCCCAATATCCTCACCATGGGGTATTAACTTTCACTAAGAAATAAGGCTTTCCAAGGTTCACCTTAAAACCTTCACAATTATTTTTCAAATGGGCTATCACAATTAAAAAAAAACCCCACGCACTGAGATTTTCTGGCTATCTCAATCAAAACCACAATAGAGATTTTCCTAGTTAAATCTCACAAATCAAAATTATGAAAAATTGAAATATAATATTTATCTGAAGATTCTTCTTCCGATGTAGCCCGGTAGAACCAATTCGATGTAGACGAAGATGTTCAATGTCCAATCTCATAAATGAAAGGGTTCTAAGTCTAAATGATTTTCAAATTAAATTAACCTAGGCTAGCTTGATTTGATTTTGATCTTAAAAGGGTAAATCAGAATTCCCTTTTTAATATAATAGAATTGAATAAAAAGATCTCAAAATCAAATACAAAAAGCTATAAAAGAATCTAAAATGAATAAGTAATAGCTTCACAATTGCAGGAACTTATCTCTCAGAGTGGTAGCTGAATTAGGCTTGGAATGAATGAAAAACTTAGAGATTCATCCTCTATTTATAGGTAAAAATTTTGTTTGCTCGATTAGTCTATGGGTCGGTTCAACTGGTCGAAGCACCAACTAATTTTCAAAATTTCTAGCGCGATAAGATGAACTCGTTACTCGACTGGTCGAGCATAGCACTCGACTAGTCGTGTGGGTAAGAATACCTTGCTGGAGTTCGAGTCAAGCCCTATTTGACTGGTGGAGCAGTGTGCACGACTGGTCGAGCCACAATAAAAAAATTTTAAAAATTCTCAACAAATCTTGGACTAGTCGAGAAACTTCTTGGACTGGTCGCGGCAGTGCCTGGACTAGTCGAACAATGACTCGAACAAGTCGAAGAAAAGCTTATAAACTTAAATATTGACCCAAATTCAATATGAAATCAATATGACCTAACCTATGGTTAATCTAGGGTCATTTATACCTTGTTTGTGAGTTTAAAACATCGAAACATCGACCGCTTTGGTAACTCGTTTATCGTGAAGTACATGAAGCTTGACCTTATAGCCTTGAACTTGAGCATGAGCTAGAGCTAGTGTTCTTTAGACTTGAGATAGTGATAATGAACTTGAACTTAAGTCTTGAACTTCAGATAGAACTTATATTCTTCTACGTGAGCTTGTGTTTGATCTTTGATAATGTTCTTCAACTTGAAGATGTAGAAGAGTTAACGATGACTTGAAGATGACATGAAATGCATGAAGGTGATTAGTCCATCTTATCAAAACAAGTTGTAGACTCCAAGTGGTTTGGCACAACAAAATTTGACAATACCAGGTGCTAGAATTACAATATAGCATGTACAATCTCCCCCTTTATCAAATTTGTGACAAAACTGACTAAAGCATCATGTACCAGTTTATAAGATAATGTTACTACTACTCCCCCTCAATCCAAGCAGGGTGATTTGTAGAGTACCCGTATTAAACAAATACATATCCAAAGAAAAATATGCACTTCTATATTTCTCTATAACCACATCCAAATCCAACAATCATCATACCATTCAAATCATACCACATTTCTCCCCCAGTTTGTCACAATACGACAAAGGAAAGAAAAAGAAATACAAAGATGAGTGATGAATAAAAATAACAGAGAAGAGTATGAGGAAAGAGATAAAATTAGTAGAATAGCATCATGTTCAATCATCAACAAATATAGATCATCATAAACATGTCCATAGAGTAGTAAATAAAAACAAGTCCAAGGATTATCTAAGCAAAAGTAAAGATTAAGATTTAGTACATGCCCAATATAACCAAAAAGACTGATCAGAACCAGAAGACGAAGCAGGAATCGATGGGTCAATTTGATGTAATCTCTTGTTTATGTGATGAAGGTATTTATGCATATATTTGAATTGTGTTTCATGGGATATATGGAGACCTTCCACCTTCTCTTCTAAAGTTCTAAGTCTCTCATCAAAATCAGAAGGCTGAAAATCAAGATCAGCCTTAGAATCAGATTCTAACTCATCAAACAAATCATCCATATTCACGTCATCAATGGGTAGTGCCTCTTCCTCTCCAACTTCTTCTCTAGCTCCTCCAGCATCCTTATCAACTTGACTAGAAGCCAACTTCAAATTCATCATGTTTATATTTGAGTTATTGAAGGGAAGATGAGAAATAAGAGCTTCTTCATGTGGCATGACCACAAGACAGTGAGTAGTAAGTGTGGTCGTCAAATAAGCAAATGGAATTTCATTATGCCCTGGATAAAGACAAATTTGGATTATAATATAACAAATCAATGATGGAAGACACACTTTAATTCCAGAAATAATGAAATGAAGAATATGCACCATGAAGGAGGTTAATTCAAACTTGTTACCAGATCTAGGGTATACATTGGAAATGAAAATACGATGAAGTACTCTGTATTTGGGTAACATATGGTTGGCACAGAGCGCAATCCCAAAATTCCATTTCAAGTTCATGTTGCACAAATCTCTGGTTAAAAGACATTTTTCAGATTCATTCAATTTTGTAACCAATGTGGATGTTGAAATCCCTTCATCATTAACTGGGATATCCTTCAAGTTAGAAATTAAGTGACGATCTACTGGAAATTTACCTTCTCTAAACATCACAGTGAAGGTTAAATTTTTAATAGAAAAATCACTGATATATACATACATGGCTTGTGCAACAGACCATTATGCCAGACTTCCCCAATTCAGTATGTTATCCCATCCTACAGCCACAAGAAGGGGAATGATATTAAAAGGAACTAGATGGTTGGAATTGACGGTTCGTTCAACAATGACATTGCAGAGATGAATATCCCGCACATATTTCAGGTCTTCTTCGAGTGATCGAAGAGTGCGCACTAAAATAGGTGTGGAACGACAAGAAGGACCACGAGTAGTTTTCTTCTTATGTCTACCTTCCATTGCAAGATAAAATAGAAGAATGCAAGAAGGATTTATGAATTTCACTTAAATCAGATTTTACCTTAAAAAATGCAAGGAAACAATAAGAAATCTTGAAATAAACTTTAGAATCAAGCAAATAGAGATGCAAGGAACCTAAATCCGTAATAAAAATGAAAATGATACACTAACCGAGTTATATTCGGAGATGCGTTCGACTGGTCGAAGAAGGGGTTGTTAGAGAAGATGAAGAAAGTGAAGAAAAAGTGATTTTTTTCACATTAAAATCACCCTACCCGCACATCTCGACTGGTCGAGTACATACTCGACCGGTCGTGCCACGACTGGTCGAGTATCTTCTTAACTAGTCATGCAAACACAAAAATTCTTAATTTTATTAATTTTTAAAATATACAAAATATAGTACAAACAGACACAACAATATCAAATCAAATTACACATACCAATATCCAGTTTTAACTTAGAGAACCTGTTTCTGTCAAGTGGTTTAGTGAAAATGTCTACAAGTTGATTATCACTTTGAACATAATCTAATGAAATAATTTTATCTTCTACTAATTCATGAATGTAATGATATCTAATGTCAATATGCTTAGTTCATGAATGTTGGATGAGATTTTTAGAGATGTTGATAGCGATAGAGTTATCGCAATAAAGAACCATAGTATCTTATACAAATCCATAGTCATTTAGCATTCTTTTCATCCACACAAGCTGAGCGCTGCATTTCCAGCTGCAATATATTCAGCCTCAGCTATGGATAGTGAAATGAAACTTTATTTCTTGCTATGCCACGAAACTAAACAGTTCCTGACATAAAAACATTCGCTGCTGGTGGACTTTTGGCCATCTATATTCCCAACCCAGTCAACATCCGTATAATCAACTAATTGGACATTAGTATCATATGGATACCAAAGTCCAAGATTGGCCAAACTTGCAACATATATCATAATTCGCTTAACAGCAATCAGGTGAGATTCCTTAGCATCTGATTGAAATCTAGCACAGATAACCTATGCTAAATGATATATCAGGTCAGCTCGCAGTTAAATATAATAAGCTATCGATCACACTGCGATACAACCTAGGATCTACACTTTTACCTATTGTATCTTTAGAGAGCTTAAGAGTCGTACTCATGGGAGTATCATAGTTTTTTTGCTCTTAAAACCAAACTTCTTCACCAAGTTTAGAGCATACTTGGTTTGAGAAATAAAAATTTCGTCTTCAAGTTGTTTCACTTGTAAACCTAAAAAATAGTTCAGTTCTCTAACCATGCTCATTTCGAACTTAGACTTCATCAATTCTGCAAACTCAGTAGACAGGTTAGAACTTGTAGAACCATAAATAATATCATCAACATATATATGTACTATGAGTATGTGATCATTGTGTTTCTTTACTAACAGTGTTTTATCAACACTCCCCATTATAAAGTTAGACGTAGTAAAAACTTAGACAGCTTCTCATACCATGCCCTGGGAGGTTGTTTTAAACCATAGAGAGCCTTTTTCAGGCGATAAACATGTCAGTATGTTTAGGGTCTTCAAAATCCTTAGGTTGTTCTACATAAATTTCCTCATGTAAATCACTATTTAAGAAAGCACTCTTGATATCCATTTGATAGATTTTTGAACTTTTTGAAACAAGCAATGGATATAAATAATGTGATAGATTCAAGACGAGCTACTGGGGCAAAAGTTTCATCATAATCTATGCCTTCTATTTGAGTGTACCCTTGTACAACCAGTCTTGCCTTGTTTCTTATAATGTTCCCTAACTCATTAGATTTATTTTTTAAAATCCACTTATTTCTAATTATATGTTTATCATTAGGTCTAGGAACCAAATACCACACATCATTCCTTATAAATTGATTTCGTTCATTTTGCATGGCCAATATCCAGTTTACATCAGTAAGCACTTCTTTTACATTAGCCGACTCAATTTAGGAAGTGAAGCACACATATTTATATATGTTTTCTAATTGTCTTTGAGTGCGCACACCAGTGAGAGGGTTTCTAAGAATTTGATCAGTTGGATGGTCTTTAACTGACCGCATTTCAGTGTCATTTTGACTAAATGAAGAGTTTGGTTTATCAAATATAGAGACTTCATCATCTTCTGAACTAGAGACAGGTGTATTCAAGTGATCATCCATAACCACATTAATGGACTCTTGAATAACATCGGTTCTCTTGTTGAGAACACAATACACTCGACTATTTAGAGCATACCATAGAAAAATCCCTTCGTCACTTTTAATGTCAAACTTCCCTAAATTTTCGTGGTCACACAAAATATAGCACTTGCTACCAAAAACTCGAAAGTATTTAACTGTGGGCTTCTTATTGAACCATAGTTCATAAGCAGTCTTATCATTTGATTTTCTAGAAAAAACACAGTTTATTTTATAGCATGCATTGTTCACAGCTTCAGCCCATAGATTTCTAGGCAATTTCATGCTATTTAACATAACATTGGCCATTTTTTTAAGCACAGGATTTTTCCTTTCAACAACCCCATTTTGTTGAGGTGTCTTACATGCAAAAAATTCATGCGATATCCCGTGGTCACTACAGAACTTCTCAAAATTGCTATTATCAAATTCTGATCCATGGTCACTTTGGATTTTCGAAACATTTGATTCCTTCTTAGTTTGAATACGCTTGAGTATCCTTTTCTCTTCATCAAGAGTTTTAGACTTCTCTCTCATGAAAGCTACCCATGTATATTTGGTAAAGTCATCCACAATTACCAGAAAATAATTCTTTCCACCTCGACTCTTCGTTCTAGTAGGTCTAATGAGATCCATATGGAAGAGTCACTTTCTTGTGACTACTCCTAGTTTATTTTTCGAGTTGACATTTGCCACAAATTTTATCCATTTTCTTTAATTTAGGTAGACCTCTTATTAATTCACCTTTGCTTATTTTATATAGATTTTGGTACTGTACATGCCCAAGGCATATTTTCCATAATTCGGTCTCATTGGTTTGGACTATGTAACACGATAATTTAGACGATCTAGTGTCACTGACTATATAGCAATCTCAGATGTTCTACGACCAATCAATATCACAGAACCTTTCTCATTAGAAATCTCACATACTTGATTAGTGAATTTTACACTATGTTTATTATCACATGTTTGAGAAATGCTTAAGAGATTATGTTTAAGATCTTCTACAAACAAAATATTCTCAAAAGGAGGAAGATTGAAGAGTTGAACCGTACCTTTGTCAATTATTCTACAATTGATACCATCACCAAATGTGACTGAAACATCAGTCATATCTTTGAAGTTGGTGAACAAATTTTTGTCACTTGTCATGTGTCTAGAGCAACCACTGCCTAAGTACCACTTTGATTGACTCGAAGCCTTGAAAGCAGTGTGGGCAACCAGACAAGTAACTTTAGGGACCCATTTCATTACCATTTTGGGTTTTGGAGCACTTTTGGTTTTTCTATGCTTATAGTTGTTATAAATTCTACCATTAGAGTTAGATTTCAGAAGATCCTTCAGTAGATCCACAATTTTCTCAGCAAAGGGGTTATAATTCTGATTTCTAAAATTGATATGGTTGTTATTAGGTTTTGTAGTTTGAAAAGTTTTAGGATTTTTAAAACCATTTTGATTCAGACTTTTCCCTTTTGAGTTGAAGGACTCTTCTTTAACAAACCTAGGAGGAGTAATCTTATTTTTTAGAGGCGTATTTTTATCATAGCCTAGACCAGATCTATCTCCACATTTCCTTGATCTGGTTAGCAATTTTTCTAGTTTAGGATCACCCTGGGCATACCTCCAAGTATCCTTTAAACTCAAGAGAGAAGGGACTTCTAGTTTTAGTTTTTCATTTTCTGATTTTAAAATTTCAACTTAGGACGTTTTAAAATCTAAATCACATTTAGTCTTTTTAAAACAATCAGAAAGATGTGATTTTTCTAAAATTAAGTTTTCAAAATCCTCCTTTAACTTATAAAAACTTTTCTTTTCGAAGTTTAAGTTTTATAACTATCTTACAGCTTTCCCTATATAGGGCATTATAGGCATCTTGTAATTCTTCATCATTTTCAGGGTCACTCCTCTGATTTTCATCATAAGTTGAATCACAACTATCTGAGGAAGTGACTCTGGCTAGAGTCATTAAGGCCTTGACCTCATTAGAAGATTCGGTTCAGAAGCATCTGATTAAGAAGAAGCTTCAGAGCAAGACAATTCATCCCATGTGGCCAACATACCTTTCTTCTTTGATTTGTCCTTCTTTGGACACTTGTTTGCCAAATGCCCTTATTCATGGTAGTTGAAGCATTGGCTATCTTTAAGAGAATTTCAATTTTTAGATTTACTCTTTTTCTTCTCAGAGGGTTTTGGAAAATCAACTCTCTTTTTACTTTTAAAAATTTTATAAAACAACTTGGCTAATAGTGTCATATCATCCTCTGACTTTTTACAATCAGAATTACTGGTATTATCTTGAGAAATACATTTAGATAACTTAAGGGCTATGGACTTACCTTTAGGAGCCTTGAAATTCAACTCGTATGTTTGTAAAGAACCAATAAGCTCTTCAACCCTCATATTATCCATGTCACAAAGTTTATGAATGCCAGTCACCTTAGAATTGAACCTTTCAAACAATGAGCGCAGTATCTTAGCACAAACTTTACTTTCTGGGATGTTATCTCCAAGACCCCACATTGAGTTGACTATGTCATTCAATTTAGTATAGAAGTCCATAATGTTTCACTTTCTTCCATACGTATTTCCTCAAACCTAGTGGTGAGGATTTGAAGTTTTGACTTTTTACGATAGTCGTAACCTCGTGTATCATTTCTAAGATATCCCAGTCTTGCTTTACAGTATCACAAGATATAATTCTGTTAAATTCATCTAGTGATAATGTACAAGTGATTGCATTTAAAGCTTTGCATTGACACTCCTCTAATTTTTCTGAAGAGTGGTATATGAATAATAAGGTGTCACTTTAATAGACTTAGTTCTATCAGTGCCTAGAACTTCAGACGTGAGTGGGTTCCATCTAGTCACTATGGCTTACCACACTTTCTAATCGATGGACCTCAAAAAGATCCTCATCATAGCTTTCCAATAAGCATAATTGGAGTCATCAAAAGGTGGATGCCTAGTAATTGAGAGGCTATTAAAATTTGGCATATTAAATGCTGAGATCGGTTAGCTCAGGAAATGAATCCAAATGAATGAGCCATTAGGCTCTGATACCACTTGAAAAGGCCAAGCAATAAGTCCTAGAGGGGGGGGGGTGACTAGGACTATGCTAAATAAAAAATAAATGCAGAATATAAAGACAGATAACACAATTAAATAGCAACCTCAAATGTACTAGTCTTGAGAGGTTGATACAAACTGAGTTCTAAGGACAACCTTTCACCAAAAACCAAGGTTTATGGTAGGACAACCTGATGTCTAAAACGTTTATAAGCATTAAAAACTCAAACTGAGAATAAGGCAAAGGAAATAAACTAAATTATTATAACATTCACCACAAGCGTATAAAGTAAATTACAACATTCAGCACCACACATACATCGCTACCATCACCATCCAAACACCAGGAATTATAGTGGTTCGTGTGTGTACACCAACTGTTTACAAACAGCCACACAACTACTCCACTCCCAATATCCTCACCCACGGGATATTGGCTTTCACTAAGAAATTAGGTTTTCCAAGGTTCACTTTAAAACCTTCACAATTGTTTTTCAAATGGGCTATCACAATTAGAAAACCCCACACACTTAGATTTTCTGGTTATCTCAGTCAAAACCACAAATAGAGATTTCCTGGTTGAATCTCACAAACTAAATTTACAGTTAATTGAAATATAATACTTATCTAAAGATTCTTCTTCTGATGTAGCTCGGTAGAACCAATTCGATGTAGACGAAGATATTCAATGTCCAATCTCACAAATGAAAGGGTTCTAAGTCTAAATGATTTTTAAATTAAATTAACCTAGGCTAGCTTGATTTGATTTTGATCTCAAAAGGGTAAATCAAAATTTCCTTTTTAATATAATAGAATTGAATAAAGAGATCTCAAAATCAAATACAAAAAGCTATAAAAGAATCTAAAATGAATAAGTAATTGCTTCATAATTGCAGGAACTTATCTCTCGGAGTGATGGCTTGATTAGGCTTGGAATGAAAGAAAAACTTTGAGATTCATCCTCTATTTATAGGTAAAAATTATATTTGCTCGACTGGTCTAAGGGTTGGTTCGACTGGTCGAAGCACCAACTAATTTTCAAAATTTTTGGCGCGATAAGATAAACCCGTTACTCGACTGGTCGAGTGACCTGCTAGACTAGTCGAGCATAGCACTCGACTAGTCGTATGGGTTAAAAGCTCCTTGCTAGAGTTTGAGTTAAGCCCTGTTCGACTGGTCGAGCAGTGTGCATGACTGGTCGAGCCACAACAAAAAAAATTTGAAAATTCTCAACAAATTTTGGACTGGTCGAGAAACTTCTTGGACTAGTCGAGCCAGTGCTTGGACTAATCGAACAATGACTAGAACAAGTCAAAAAAAAGCTTATAAGCTTATATATTTACCCAAATTCAATATGAAATAAATATAACCTAACCTATGGTTAATCTAGGGTCATCCATACCTTGTTTATGAGTTTGAAACATCAAAACATCGATCGCTTCAGTAACTCGTTTATCATGAAGTACATGAATCTTGACCTTGTAGTCTTGAACTTGAGCATGATTTAGAGCTTGTGTTCTTGAGACTTAAGATAGTGATAATGAACTTGAACTTGAGCCTTGAACTTGAGATAGAACTTATATTCTTGTACTTGAGCTTATGTTTGATCTTTGACATTGTTCTTCAACTTAAAGATGTAGAAGAGTTGATGATGACTTGAAGATGACTTAAAATGCATGAAGGTGATTAGTCTAACTTATCAAAACAAGTTGCAGACTCCAAGTGGTTTGGCACAACAAAATTTGACAATACCGGGTGCTAGAATTACAACACAACACGTACACAAACTGATTTTGAAGTAATGAGCATGGCTAACATGATGAATTGATAGTATTCGTACGAGAAGTAAGTTAACTTCATTGAACACATTGAAAAAATTGATATACAAATTATGCTTCAATTTAATGGGCAAAGAACTTATTTGATTTGTCGCTTATGTGATTTGGTTCTGGGTTTTCAAAATCTCACTTTCGTACCTTATTTATACCCATTCATACTTGAGTGCACAAAAGATTGTTTTCTGAAAAAGATTTCTGACATTAAGCATTGAGATTTATTTTATGCATACTTTGCTCAGGACTAGGAAAATGCTAGTTGGAGATTGTGTTGAGGGTCAAATATTGCATATTGAACCCCACTTATATCTTAGTTTTATGAACATGATACTACTTAAT
Organism: Magnolia changhungtana; assembly: GCA_030180095.1. NCBI lineage: Eukaryota > Viridiplantae > Streptophyta > Magnoliopsida > Magnoliales > Magnoliaceae > Magnolia > Magnolia changhungtana. The sequence goes on from JASAUF010000554.1 coordinate 1,435,149, forward strand.
ATCCTATTTTACTCATGTTTGTGTTGCAAGGTAAAATTAAGAACTTGGATTGGAAAAGGTGCTAAAAGCATGGATTTGATGCTCAAATATCACCAAGGCATAGAATGGATCTTAAGAGACAAAGATTAAATATTTTAAGGTCTCAAGATTCAAGAAAACCAAGTGGAGAAGGAACGAAACTGAAAGAACAATTGCGGAATACACATTAACTATATCATCAAACACTATTCGATGACATTGAGGACACATTCGATGACATCGAACACAGGTTGATAACATCGAATTTAAGAAGGAAAATTGAGTTGGTCACTGGACAAATTGAATATATTTTTCGATGACTCGAGAACTTGTTCGATGACTCGAAGCTTTGCTCGATGACATCGAAGGCCTCTTTGATGACATCGAATTTTCTATGGATTTTCAACGAAACTAGCTGGACACATTGGGCACCATTTTTTATTAATTAAAGGGTTCCTCGATGATATCGGAGACCTGCTCGATGACATCGAATTTATTGAAGAAATTGAATAAACTCTCTAAAATGTTTAGACACATTATTGATTCCTCAAACAACGGTTGATGGCATTGAAGGTAGTTTTGATAACATCGAAGGTTACAGAGTCCGGATGAAGTTACAAAAGAACAAAAAAAGCACATATAAAGGACACCTTCGATGACATTGAAGGTAGTTCGATGCCATCAAACGAATCACGCCAAGTTACGTGGAGTGTATAAATTTAACGCAGTTTCTGAATTTTTCCAAAGAGGTGCGAAAGGAGGTATTTCACAACTATAGATAAGAGTCCCCAGGGCATCCCTAAGGATCTATCTAACCAATCTAGGGTTTGGAAGAGCGAAGCACAAGGGCGAAGAGCCATCACCAAGCATTTTTCTTCTTTCTTCCTTCATTTTTCATGCTTTCTTATAGGGTTTTAGATCCAATCATGTCTATGGTTAGCTAAACCTCTTAGCTAGGGCTAAGAGGTGAAGCTTGTAGCGTGATGGAATGTTTTCTATTACTTTGATTCATGTTTATGTTGAATTCTCATTGATTGTAGTTTGATATTTAAGGAATACTTTCACTTTTTAATGGTTTATTATGACTCAAATTATAGTAGATCTGCAATAGCTTTGAGTATGTTCTTCTCATGATTTGAGGTTGTGAAATTAGGAAATCCTGTTGTTCACCATCGTCCCTTGGGCATGGTTGGGTGATGGAATCCCTTCTAATCTTCACAATTCTTCTATGTTGGTTGTGAATTGTTATTTCCTATTATGAGCCATTGTCTCTTGGGCATGGTTTTATGATGGAATCACTTCCAGTTCTCGCAGCTCTCATCCGTTAAGAATTAGGTTAAAGGAAGTTCAAATTTAATTTTATTGAAATATCTTTCAACTGGATAGGATAGGACTCCGATTCCAATTGTGCCCTTGAATCAAGCATAGATCTCCCTGATTGCTGCAAGTGGATCCTTGGAAACCCTAATTCCCACTTTTAAATTCTTAAGTTTCTAATTAAATCCCTCACAATTACTCTCTTTATTTCCATATTTAGATTTACATCTTCTTCTAGTTCTACTTCTAGTTGCTTTTAGAGTACTCACGAGATTAGTCCTTGTCGATTCGACCTCGGTCTCATAGAGATTATTACTACATCGTGACCCTACACTTGGGGTTGTGAACAACATGTGGACGTTGGCTTTTCGTGATCTTCAAGGGATATCTCTATTTGATTATAGCCCGAATATTCGTCAAGGAAGCAATAGCAAGAGTGACCAGCTAGCCTGTCATGCCCCAAACTCAGAAACCGGACTCACAAAATTCCCGATCACCGAATCCGGCACCAACAGCCTCCGTAGAACCCCATTCTCGACTCCCGGCGCCCATCCGCTAGGTTCCGATCCTGGGATGCTATGAGAAGGATTTCAACATCAGTTTGATTCATAATAAGCTTAACCAAAGGCATAACCCACAAACAATAACCAAAAACTCTATCACATTTCCACTATGATAAAAATTTACAAGTACAAAGCGCATAAAAGGAAATATAATAATGATAGACAAAAGCTCCGAGATGATCTGCCATGTGCTCTATCCTCAGCACTTCTGCGATCAAACGTCACCTGCACGCAACGGTCATGCATAAGCTTGTGGTTAAAGTGTGTGAGCAACATAGTAATAATTATGCAATATCAGAGTAATGTGGAATATGATGATGAATCCATGAATACTGTTGGCCTTAACAAGGCCATATAATGAAAGGCATGAATGATTTCAGCCATACTAAGGTCATGCGATGCAAGATGCAAACCAAGCACACCAATTCTCATCTAAGTCCACATATCAATACAACTCATTTCTAGAATATCACTAGGGTCTAATACACTCCAAAGTAGATTGCCACCCCATCGTGCATAAGGTGAGTGGAATAGACCTCACTATCCGTCTGCCAATATCGGGCCCAACTCGTCGATAGTAGACCATTCCTTGAGCTGGTCAAACTCAGCCTAGTTTTGTCCCCTCTACTCAGGCGAGTAAGACTGCACCCCCTTCCAACTGACCACGACACAGCGGAAAGTGCAACCTTTACCAGGGAGTCTCATAACAATCTGCCCAATGGCATGTGCTATGATCAATCACTCATCTCATCACAAGCATACAGATGATGCACATGGGCATGTATTATGATGTTATGTTGTCACATACTCATAATCGGTATCGATAACCGGCATTGTCTTCGATAATCGGCACTGATAATAAGCATCGATAATTGGCACTGATAATTAGGGTCGATAATCGACGTTAGCCTCGATAATCGACACCAATAATTAACATCGATAATCGGCACTGACAATCAGCATATAAACAAGGTGGGGTCCATAGATGAACAGCCGATCATCCATAGTATAACGATCGGCACTCACCCGTGGTTATATCAAATTCGTTAACACGGAGTCATCCGTCTATGGTGAATGGGGCCCACTTATTTGGGTTAACCCACTAAGGGAATGATGAGAATGGGCCTAATAAGGCCTAAGGGAAGGTCACAATGTGGACATTCAACCATCATTGCCCATCAATGTGCATATCTAACCAACATTGCTCCTAAGGAGTGGCCTACATAGGGCCAAACATATAGTTGACCCATGGCCTCACGTACAATCACAATGGGCCTCATTTACGACACATAGGCCTCGTCATATGGACCAACATACATCACATCGAGCCTCGAATATACGAGTGGGCCTTGCACCTGGGCCTTAAATACATCATAATGGGCCTCGCCCATGGGCCTCGAATACATCACAATAGGCCGCATTATTTGGGCCACACCAACGAGCTCCATGTATATGAAATAGGCCATACCGATGGGCCTCATGTATATCAAATCGGGCCCACCCTTGTGCATTTTTGAGATCCGATCTATTCATAAGTTAACATAGAGATAAATGAAGTGAAAACAAATATCAGCTTAATTGGAAACTACCGTGGCCCTTAGAAGTTTTGAACGGTGGATGTCACTGTGCCCCACTATTATTGCAAATGGTGGGGTCCACTTAAACTTACCCCATGCCATAAAATGATCTCACAAATTGTTGGACGATTTGGATACAGCACATGCATCATGGTGGGTCCTATAGATAGACGGCGTGGATGGACCAAGTGGAACCCACAGAGCTTGCTATCGTGTGTACAGTAGCTAGAGGTGGGGTCCACTTGCTACCATATGTATAGTAGCAGGTCCTACAAACCTTGTTGACGTCAAGAGGGCAGCTAAATAGCTGGTGAACGTGTAACACTTGCTGCTTTAAAGAAGCAGAGGTGGGTCCCACGTAGGGCCCACCCTCATATGTATAATATATATATATATATATAATATTATATTTAATAATTTAAGAACATCATGGTGTGGTGGAGACCCCACACGCATCATGGTGTGGCCCATCTAAATGGGTGGCCGACGTGGGTCGGTCCCACGGACCCCACCGTCCGTTCACACACCTCACTGTTAGCCACTTCCACCATCAGTGCACACCTCGTTGCTAGCCACTCCCACTGTCAGTGCACACCTCACTGCTAGCCACCCCACCGTCCGTTCACACCTCACTATTGAAACGAGGTATCTTTCACTCAGTCTGCCACTTGAGCTATGGATCTGGGTGGGTAACCACATCAAGGAGGGCCCCACCTACACGTGTGAGGTGGGCCGGTTGGGATGACATACAAACATCATGGTGTGTCCCACATGGATGGGGTCCACCGGCATATGGTATGGATGTAAACATCATGGTGGGCCACACCCATCATCATCATCATTACCATTCAAAAAGGAAAAGAGAGAGGGAAAGAGAAAAAAAGGAGATCGGATGGTGATGGAGGGACCTCGCCACTATGGGCCCTCCATGGTTACAATACATACATCAAAAATAGGTCCCATCACAAGTGGGCCTTCTAATAGAAAATCGACGGTGGATCACCCACCTATTGGCCTCCCTCTTAGTCCGATGGAACGCCGAACTCCTTAGCTTCGATTTCAACGGAAGATGATGAAGAATGAAGGGTTAAGATGGGAGATGAGAGGGTTAAGAAGTGGGCCACACACAAAACTCTCTCATGGAGATTTGGGAGAGCATGGACGTGTGATATTTTGTTGCTTGGGGAGTGAAGAGAGAAATGAGAGGTAGAGAGAAGTGATGGGTGAAGAGGGATGGGATGATGGGTGATGGGTGATGGGGTTGTAAGAAAGGGATGGGTGGAGAGAGATAGATAGTTGACTTTGGGAATGGGAAAAGGATGAGTTTCTTATACCTGTGGTATGGCGATGTATACTTGGTTGAGGTGATTGATTGATTGATGTGACATACTGTAGAGATTCTCTTGGAATACGCATTGCAACATTTTTCTCGAACTGAACGTGGGCCCACATCTCCTAGCCAGGGTATCGGATCGACGCGTGAGTCACGGCATCGGAACCACGGCGACGGCGCGGTCGCTAGGGTACAAGTCTTGGATTGAGCTAACTCTAGTTTGCCGGACTCGGCTTAGGATCGTATGCAAACATCGGATACAAGTTGAAGGTTACTGGAATTCGATCGGGAGGGCCGAGGGAACCTGTGGAATGGTACAGACTAAGATACGGGTCTTACAGCTCTCCCCTCCAAATAAAAATTTCATCCTCGAAATTTACACAATCAACACAACTAAACATAACTCATTAGAAAGAAGAAACATAACATCATCATGTAAAATCGGAGACAACATATAAAATACAATCACATGATCAATCATTAAAGAGATTGGGATAACGCTCCTGAATCTTGGCCCCGCGCTCCCAAGAAGCCTCCTTAACAGAATGGTGACCCCACTGAACCTTCACCAACGGAATGACTTTGGTCCGGAGGACCTGCTCCTTCCGATCAAGGATAGGAACTGGCTACTTAATGTAAGAAGCATTCTCAAGGACCTGTAACGGCTGCCAATCAATAACAGGAACAATGTCTGACCCACACTTCCTCAATATAGAAACATGGAAAACATTGTGGACGCCAGACAACTGAGATGGCAAGGTAAGCCGATAAGCTACGGCACCAACTCACCCAGTGATCTCGAAAGGTCCTATGAATCTTGAGGCAATCTTGCCCTTCGCTCTGAATCGAACCACGTCCTTCATGGATGAGACCTTGAGATACACTCTGTCCCCAACATCGAACTCCAAGGGACAATGTCGACGATCAGCAAAACTCTTCTGCCAGCTCTAAGCTGTGCGCACCCTCTGCCTGATGATATCAATAACTTTTGATGTCTGCTGGACAAGCTCGGGAACTAGGAGACAGCGCTCTCCAACCTCGGTCCAACAACTCGGTGATCTGCACAGTCTACCATATAGTGTCTCAAAAGGAGTCATGCCAATGGTTGCCTGATAGTTGTTGTTGTATGCGAACTCAGCCAATTATAAATGCTCATCCCAGTTACCCCCAAAATCAATCGCGCAGGCCCAAAACATATCCTCAAGGATCTGGTTGACCCTCTCGTTCTGGCCATCGATCTGCCGATGGTACGCAATGCTGATCTGCAAATTAGTTCCCATCACTGTCTGGAAGCTTCCCCAAAACTAAGACATGAACTTCGGTCTCAGTTTGAAATGATCAAGACAGTAACACCGTACAGTCCCACGATCTCATTAACAAACAGCTTGGCAAGCCGGTCCGTATGCTCTCACGAATTGTAAGAAAATGTGCCGACTTCATCAGATGATCGACAATAACCTAGATGGCGTCATGACCGCGTTGAGTCCTCAGCAAGCCCATAATAAAATCTGTCGACACATGCTCCCACTTTCACATCTGGACACTCAATGGCTACAATAGACCAGGGGGTCTCTGATGATCGGCCTTGACATACTGACATGTGTCACACTTGGCCACAAAACTCGCGATCTGGCGCTTCGTCCCCGCCTAAAAATACCGTCGCCTCATGTCATGGTACATCTTCGTCAAGCCAGGGTGGATACAAAACCGCGATCGATGTGCCTCGGTCATAAGATCTCTGCACAACTCAAGAATATTCGGGACACATAATCGGCCTCTGAAGTAAAGTCCACTGTTAGAACCAATCTGTCATCTGTCTAACTCTCAGATGCTTCCTCTGCTCTCTAATCCTGTAATAACTCATCTGTCTGTAGAGCCTCTACCACCCTAGTGACAAGGGAAGGTCGAATCGACAAGCTCGATAGCTGAACGATAGAGACTGCAGACCAAGCATCCTCCACTCCTGAATCATCATGTGCGCCACCAGGCCTCGTGGCTGACGACTGAGGGCATCTGTCACCTTGTTCGCCTTGCCTGGGTGGTACTGGAGGTCAAAATCATAGTCCTTCAGGAGCTCCATCAAGCGCCTTTGTCTTATGTTCAACTCAAACTGCGAGAAGAGGTACTTCAAGCTCTTGTGGTTAGAAAAGAGGTTAAACCTAACCCCATAGAGATAGTGCCTCTACACCTTCAGTACAAAGACAACTACTGCCAGCTCCAAATCATGCGTGGGGTAGTTCTGCTCATGGACCTTGAGTTGGCGAGACGCAAAGGCCACTGGTCTCCGGTGCTACATCAGGATAACAACCAAACTAATATGTGAGGCATCAATAAATACAACAAATCCATCACTCCTAGAGGGAAGAGTGAGGACAGAGGTCGATGTCAGATAGTCCTTCAGCTCTGCAAATGCCTGCTCACATGTGTTGCCCCAAACAAACTCTGCGCCCTTCCGAGTCAACCTGGTTAACGGGGCTGCAATACGGGAGAAGCCCTCAATTAAACGCTGGTAGTAGCCCACCAAACTAAGAAAACTGCGGATCTCGGATGCACTCGTGGGCTGGTCCCACTGATGCACTGCCTCGACATTCGAGGGGTCCACTGCAACACCATCCCTCGTCACCACATGACCGAGGAACTTCACCTCCTCCTGCCAAAACTCACACTTCTCCAGCTTCGCATATAGCTGGTGGGCACGGAGGGTCTGCAGTGCGATCTCCAGATGATGCATATGCTCCTCACGAGTCCTCGAATATATCAGAATGTTGTCGATGAATACTACAACAAACTGATTGAGATACAGACGGAAGACCTTGTTCATTAACTGCATAAAAACCGCGGGTGCATTAGTCAGTTCGAAGGACATGACTTGAAACTCAAAATGACCATAACGCATCCAGAAAGCCATCTTTCGGATCTGAATCTGATGATAACCGGAACACAGGCCAATCTTTGAAAAGAACTGTGCACCCTGCGGCTAATTAAACAAACCATCTATCCTCGGGAGCGAGTACTTATTCTTGATGGTGACCCGGTTGAGCTCGCAATAATCCACGTAGAGCCTTAACGAGCCATCCTTCTTCTTTACGAAGAGTACCAGTGCTCCCCAAGGTGAACTACTCGGACGACTGAATCTCAACTCATGTAACTTGTCCAACTGTCGCTGCAATTCCCGCAACTCCAATGGTGCCATATGATATGGGGCCTTCGAAATAGGCACGGTACTGGGCACAAGATCAATCTGAAACTCGGTGTGTTGGCGAGGTGGTAATCCCAAAATCTCCTGGAACACATCAGGAAAATCACAGACAATCGGTAATTGATCAATACAAGTGGCAATAGGCTTCAATGGCACAGGACATCAAGCAAGACAATGGCTGTCCTCGAGGCTCTACAATGAACTGAAATTGTGTCAAGCCTGGTATACAGAATGTGACTATCCTCGCGGAGTTGTCTAAGATGGTGTGGTACTCGGCAAGTTAATTCATGCCCAAGATAACGTCAAAATCTGACATCGGCAGCACATACAAGTTGGCGGGTAAGAAAATCTCTCTCACTAACACGGGGCAAGGCGAACAGAAGCATCCTAAATTGTAGTCTTCCCCAAGGGCATCGATACGGTCAACCCTTCTCGAGCAAACTCTGTCGGCAATCCAGTCGAACAGTAGAATCCCTCAGACATAAATGAGTACGAAGCACCGGAATCAAATAAAACTCGAGCGATGCATGCAGAGACTGGAAGTATACCCTCAATGACTCCTCCAGATGATTGTGGGTCCTGCTGAGCCACGTAGAATCTAGCCTGAGCCAGTTGGGGAGGTGCTTGTCCCCTCTGAACGTGTTGTTGCTGCTGCTGCTATCGCTGAGGTGGTCAAAACTGCTGCCTCTGCTGCTACGGCCTCGGAGGCTGATGCTGATGCTACTGCTGAGGGGGCCTCGGTGGTGGGGGCTGCTATCGCTGTTGCTGTGGGGGTCTCTATTGCTGCTATGGTGGAGGCTGTTGTGAACCACTCGGCTGCAGCTGCTGGGGGAGGGGACACTCCCACATACGGTGCTCCATCACACCGTACCCAAAATAGGTGCCGGTGAACTACCTCAGAGGTGGTGTTGGAGGTGTTACTAGCGCTCGGAAGGTTGGGTGACCTGTATGCCTCTACTGTAATCGATGCTACTAGGAGTCACTGGAAGGAGCCTTCCTCTTCCAGTCTCTCCTCTGACCCGATCACTTTGAGAACCAGCCCACTCAGCCTAAAAAATCTGGGCCTTCCCTACCACCCCCTCAAAATTCAGGAGCTCATGCCTAATAACACGACCTTGAAGACCATAACGTAAGTCATCCTCAATCGGTGGGCTCTCTGATTGTAACGCCCTGAAAATCGGGGTCGAGTAGCAACTCAACACCCAAGTTCCAAAACATCACTTATGCAATATAAATGCTTATGATTGAATGTTGTCTGTGTTAATGCAATAATCATGAGTGAGATTATACCAAAAACAGTAATTCATACTCCAGATCAAGTTATAAAACACAAGCGAAAGACTGAAAGATGTATATAGATGTATATAAAGCTGGAAATGTCACAATCGGTCTCCAGAGTATGAACACCTTACTGAGTCACCATATATATGTATTTATTTCAAAAATCAAAATGCCAAAAATGGTACAACTATAATGGTACACCCTGTAGCCCCGTCATCTGAATGGCCTAAGCGTAGCCTCCAGAGAATTGCATGTAGGAGAACTCATCCTAATCATCATAGTAATCAGGCTCAGCCCCTGTGTCTCGTCAATACTGCATCTAAGACAGAGTCTGGTGGGTGTCCAGAACACTGTCCCGTAACATGGGAATGAGTAGCTAACTCAGTAGAACAATAAAGCACAGGTTAACATGTTATCAATTTAGTCAAGCAGTAATGATAAAGCAGTACAATCAATTACTCTTAAATACTCTTATTAATGCAAGTATAGAATGTAGTCATGATGTATGCCTTCACCAATGCTCCCTTGTGTGACAACATCTTACGTCCGCGGCATGCGTTCATCCCTCAGTGCTCCACATCTTCCAAGTACATGTAGTGCTATGTTATGAGCATGATTACCGAGTTATTATTAGTCCTTTTCATACAACAGTATTGGGAAACTAAGGTACCTTCCTTATATCATTCCCAAACAATGATCCATTCTAAGGTCGTCAGTCCTAGATAATCTCATACAATGATACGGTTCTAGGTCGCTGTAAAGGGCTGTCAGGGCTATTACACGCACTCGTTGCACTGCTCCCCCATCACCTTATCAATACAGGCCTAGTTTATACTCTGTTTATTACAGGAAGGCTCGTTGCCTCTCTACAAATTCAGAGTACGCTCGAGGTCACTACAAAGGGCTCGTCACCAATCAGTGTAGGCTGATAGCTCGAATATAGTGTCCCATACCACTGTATTCAGCTTACGAATCTGGGTTGCTCACTGGTCACTACGAGGAGGTTCGTGGCCCCAGCGTAGGCCGACAGCTCGACCACGGTGTCCCATACCACCATGCTCGGCTCATGAGTCTTAGCGGATCGAGGTACCAAGGTTAACGGGGTTACACTGGTAAGTTTGGTACCCTAGGTTCAAACAGTAGCGTCCAAATATGGTGAACATATATTAGACGGATCAGGTTACTTGACGAGCTCGACTAGCATGAGCTCACAACCAGCTGAATGACATGAAGTGCATAAGTACTTCACGTGGCCTAACCACTGTTACTAACCGAAGTACGACTTGGTTTTGTCAAACACATACTACATGGCGAAATGAATCTCAGCCATGACTTCAGCCTGTTACCGATTGTCTGGACTATCACATAGCCCTAATCACATTCAAGTCGTAACTAGAAAGCATGTACAATAGTCAAAGCAGAATTAACAAAGTAATTCAAACATGTTAACAAGCATGTTATAAAGCACAATACAAATAGGAAATACAACACATACATTTCACGAGTAAGCGGTTAACTTAAACAACGTACAATCTCAGCCATGACTTCAGCCTGTTACCGATTGTCTGGACTATCACATAGCCCCAATCACATTCAAGTCGTAACTAGAAAGCATGTATAATAGTCAAAGCAGAATTAACAAAGTAATTCAAACATGTTAACAAGCATGTTATAAAGCACAATACAAACAGGAAATACAACACATACATTTCATGAGTAAGCGGTTAACTTAAACAACGTACATGAAGGAAATCATACACATCACTAAGGTAGTTGAGAATTCTATCTCAACACCTACCTAAAGCACAATCATCTAAGTACTTACTCTTACAAACATTTTCACAAACACTTAGAATACACTCTCTTAACATACATAGCGTATACTTGCAAAAACATGTATTAGGGCAGATCCTTTCACCGAGTAAGTATTATACATATATATAGCATGTTCATACAGTAATTAATCATGGCTAACATACTTTCAAAATTTGTATGTATACGGTATTTTCTACAAATATACATAATACACAATATACCATAATTTGCATACGCAACTGAAACGCAAAACGAACGTTGCATTATGCATGTACAATAACACCCAGATCATGAATCTATCATTATCTGACATTGAAAGCATTGAAAACCATAACCTATATGTCTAAAGTCTGCACCTTATGTCGTAGAAGTGAGTAACGGACTCAATTAAACACCAAACCTTAATCACTGGCAGAACGACAACCTAAGATATGAAATAGGTTAGCTATTTCATCACTTGCAACAATCATAACCCTAGAACGGATTAGGCTTAGGGTTTCTTACCTAGAAACGAAGCCGGAATCACCGGAAAAGCGATTAGATCCGGGTGGTTAAGCACATATGATAATAGGGTAGAGTAACAAGATCTATCTCCCACAACTATCACACTTTCTCTCTCTTTCTTCTCTTCTCTCTCCTAGGGTTTCTCTCAAATTCGTATGGGCTGAATGAGAGAGGGTTTAAGGTCCTTATATAGGCCTAAAACTCACTAAACTAGACTCGGGATCATGGTATACCTAGGTTATGTCCAAAGGACATCTGTTCCAGCTCAACGGAGCACTTCTAGAGCCCCCCTTGAGCCAAAGGTCGGACTTAAGCTCACTGACTATGGATCTAGGTCGAGTTAAGTTTTTATTCCAATCGGGTTCCCAGATCACATGTGGCGGACCAGTTTCAGTTCAATGGTCACAGAAACTCGATCAGGGTTATAAGTACATGGACATGTGTATGAAATTTCCCCTGATCTTATTTAAGTCAGATTTTGATGTTCTAATTACTTATATTTGGGCCGCAAACGACAGGTTTCAGATTACTTAATTTAGATTTAATTTCTAAAGAAAATCATGTCTTCTCACACTCTTCACTCCGAGCTCAAGCGAATAGCCCCGGAATACTATCTGGTTTTGACTTCTGAGATGGTTGTCAAGCCCAGCAAGGCGGTCCTAATTCTATAACATCGTATCATTCGGACTATCGATGTGCGGTCCAGATCTGATACAGAGATTCAATGTGCTCCCGAGAGCAGTCGAGTAATGAGTTTGATCCTAGATTTTAGGGTAACCTAGCGTCAATGATTATACAAGTTTTGGGTCTTGCAGATCGTATTTAAAGTGATTCAAGTGGATTTCATAGCTAATCTAGCTTAGCACATAGTTAACTTTGTCTAATTTCTAAAGGATTTGATCCTAAGTGATTTTTGCCTGAGGTGGTACTTAGGCCATTGTACGGGATTTTTTGAGTCGTTATACCGATCCTCATTATCTACCAGATATGGTGTAAATCTGGACAATGCTACAAAATGAGCCGCATACTGAGCTACTATCATATCGCCCTGCACTACGGCCTCAAACTCCAATGCTTGCTGTCATCAGATGTGATCAGAAAAATATTGTTGGTCAAACCGATCAACAAAGTCCTCCCAAGTCCACTCAAAATTGGCGTTTACTGCCCAGGAGACTGATGTCCACCAGTGCTCAGCCTCACCCTGGAGAAGGAACACAACTAACCGGACTCGCCACTAGGTCATACATCCCATTGTATCAAATATCTTCTCCACATCGAAGCACCATCCCTCAGCTACTGTTGGGTCTGACTTACCCTAGAAATGCGAGGGATCGAGCTGTCGGAACTGTCGAAGAAGGGCACTCATGAGCTCCTGCTCTGTTTGGGCTTCCGAAACAACTGGGTGTCTGTAGTGTTGTATAATATATATATAATATTATATTTAATATTTTAAGAACGTCCAGGCCGTGGACGGCCTGGACGGACGTACACATCAAGGTGTAGCCCCACACGTGGGGTGGGTCCCACCGTCCAAGGACGGTGGACACCCCACACGTATCACGGTGTGGCCCATATAAATGGGTGGCCAACGTGGGTGGGTCCCACGGACCCTACCGTCCATTCACACCTCACTGTCAGCACACACCTCACGTTAGCCACTTCCACTGTCAGTTCACACCTCACTACTAGCCACTCCCACTGTCAGTGCACACCTCACTGCTAGCCACCCCCACCATTCGTTCACACCTCACTGTTGAAACGAGGTATCTTTCACTCAGTCTGTCACTTGAGCTATGGATCTGGGTGGGTAACCACATCAAGGAGGGCCCCACCTACAGGTGTTGGGTGGGGTGGTTGAGATGACATACAAACATCATGGTGTGTCCCACATGGATGGGGTCCACTGGTAGATGGTATGGATGTAAACATCGTGGTGGGCCACACCCCTCATCATCATCATTACCATTCAAAAAGGAAAAGAGAGAGGGAAAGAGAGAAAAAAAAAGGAGATCGGATGGTGATGGAGGGACCCCGCCAATATGGGCCCTCCATGGTTATAATACATACATCGAAAATAGGTCTCATCACAAGTGGGCCTTCTAATAGAAAATTGACGGTGGATCACCCACCTATTGGCCTCCTTGGTCTGATGGAATGCCGAACTCCTTGGCTTCGATTTCAATGGAAGATGATGAAGAATGAAGGGTTGAAATAGGAGATGAGAGCGTTAAGAAGTGGGCCACACACAAAACTCTCTCATGGAGATTTGGGAGAGCTTGGACGTGTGATATTTTGTTGCTTTGGGAGTGAAGAGAGAAATGAGAGGGAGAGAGAAGTGATGGGTGAAAAGGGATGAGATGATGGGTGATGGGTGATGGGGTTGTAAGAAAGGGATGGGTGGAGAGAGAGAGTTGACTCTGGGAATGGGAATGGGAAAGGGATGGGTTGCTTGTACTTGTGGTATAGTGATGTGTACTTAGTTGAGGTGATTGATTAATTGATTGATTGATGTGACATGTTGTAGAGATTCTCTTGAAATTCACACGTGCGGCATTTTCCTCGAACTGAACGTGGGCCCACATCTCCTAGCCAGGGTATTGGATCGGCGCACGAGTTGCGGCATCAGAACCGTGGCGATGATGCAGTTGCTAGGTTACAAGTCTCGGATCAAGCCGACTCTAGTTTACATGACTCGGCTTAGAATCGTGTGCAAACGTTAGATACATGTTGAAGGTTGCCGGAATTCGATCGGGAGGGCCACGAGAACCTAAGGAATGGTACGGCTAAAATACAGGTCTTACATAGCCTTTCCAAAATTTAATCAATTAAGTACAAAGGAAAGTGGTCCTTCCTCATAACGAAATTCAATTTCCTATAGTCAATGCATACTCTCCAACTAGTAGTAACTCTAGTTAGCACAAGTTCATTGTTGGCATTGGCTACATTGGGGATTCTGGACTTCTTAGGAACCACCTGAGTTGGACTAACCCATTGGCTATCAGATATGGGGTATATAATACCCACATCTAACAACTTAAGTACCTCAGCCTTAATCACTTCCTTTATGTTTGAATTTAATCTACGTTGTGGTTGTCTGGAGTTCTTCGCATTATCCTCAAGATGAATGCGGTGAGTGCAAATCAAAGGGTCAATTCCTTGATGTCCACAATCGACCATCCAGGGGCTCCTTTATGCTCAATGAGAGTAGAGATAAGCATACTCTCCTATTCTTGCTCTAGTTGGGAAGAAATCACCACCGAGTATGTCTCATCTTGACCTAAATAGACATATTTAAGTTTAAAGGGTAAAGGTTTTAGGTCAAGCTTTGTGCTTTGAGGCTAGACGGTAGAGGCACAACATTAGTTTGGGGCAATTTTTCAAATTGTGGCCTCCACCGGTTAACTTTAAGTACCGACATAGCATCAAGCAAGACATACATCCCCCTAATCATGTCATCATCCAAATCAAGGGATTGGGGCCAAACACATCTATAGAGGGTAAGAGGATAAGGTCATCAGAGTTCTATCTTCCACGAAAGAGTCTATCACATTAATGTCGTGGGCCTCATCATCATCCTCTGCATGTCTACTTATGTTGAAAAAGATATTGAGCTCCAATGTGATATTTCTAAAAGACAAATTCATGACCCCATTCCTACAATTGATGATAGCATTAGATGTAGCAAGGAACGGACGTCCAAGTCTGACAGGGATTTAAGTACTCATATATGCGATGAGCTGAGTATCCAGGACAATAAAATCTACTGGATAGTAGAATTTGTCAACCTAGACCAACACATCCTCAATCATCCCCCTCGGTACACGAATTAAGCGATCAGCAAGTTGTAATGTGGTACAGGTGGATTTTAATTCACCTAGACCCAGTTGTTCGTGGACTGACTAAGGGAACAGTTTTACACTCACTCCCAAGTCAAGAAGTGTTCTCAATTTGGTGATTCCCAATTATAAAAGTGATAGTTAGGCTACCCGGATCTTTATATTTTTGTGGCACATCATGCTTTAGGATGGCACTCACTTTTCTGTCAGGAAAATTTTCTTTTTGATACTTTGCCGCCTCTTGGTTGTGCATAAGTCTTTCAAAATTTTGGCATATGAAGGAATTTATTTAACAACATCCAGAAGAGGGATGTTGACCTTCACTTGTTTCAACACCTCTAAAATATCATATGAGTTGGTTAGAGGTTTTGGTACAATTAACCACTGGGGGAATGGAGTAATCGGCTTGCTCAGAGGTTTCGGTTCTAATCCATGTGGAGTAGTGCTAGGTTTATCATCTGTGTTTTCTTCTGGGTCCTTAGACTTTTCAGCCCTTACCGGAATAGATTTGTCGATTATTTTTTCACTCCTAAGAGTGGTGATAGACTTGGCTTGCTCCATTGGATTTGAAGAGCTCGGGTCACTAACTCTGCATTGCAGTTTAAGATTGGGGATAGGTTGAGCTGGAAGGATCCCTTTCTCCATAATTGTAACACGTGAGTCTATCTTTTGTATAGCCTTAGTAAGTTCTTGTAAGGCTTGGAGAGTACTTTGCTGGATGAGCTGTTGAGTTTGTATAAGATTTTAAACCAATTCTTCTTGAGGTTTCCCTTGATTCAAGAATTGGTTAGGGATTCCTTGAGGAGTAGCAGTTTTTCCATTCCTCCAACTGAAGTTTGGATGATTTCTCCAACTTGAATTATATGTGTTTGAAGTGAGTCCTTTAAAAGTCCTTTGGTGGTTGTTTACGGCATTCGATCGCTCTTTTAATATTTCTTGAAAAGCAGGTATTGTTGGACAATTCTCAGTTGTATGAATGTTGAAATTGTTGTAGTGACCGCTTAAGTTGAAGTAGGAATATGCCAAGATGTCCTAAGGGAGGGGGGGTGTGAATAGGACTTTTTAATATTTTACGATATTTTAAAACCTATCAACCCTATCTTGAGTAAATATGCAAGTATCAGGATTTCTTCAAAATAGCTCTAATGGCTTCCAAGCCAGATAGAGGATCCAATGACAAAGTTATCCAAAAGATAACAAAATGCACAATCATGGTTTATGATGGATGTGACTGTGTGTGAGATGTGATTTTACTTAATCTCAGATAATCATGTACGAGCATTTAAATAAATCACACAAGTAAAAGAAATAAATGGCAATCTCAAACATAGTTGTTTTTATAGTGGTTTGACTGTGTCTACTCCACTTCCGGCGGACGCACTCAACCCTTGAGTGTACCGGATCTCACTGATGGAGGTTTCAAATCAAGTTCACCTCAAACCAGTACAACTTACACTAGGCTAACTGTAACGTATCTCCACGACCCAAGTTTATGCCCCACACAGGAGTAAGGGTCAACACACAACACTCAAAATTTAGGCCACATAGGCCAAGGATCCACACAAGGAACCTGACAGTTTATGTTCCCATGAGCAAGGGTCAACACATACCACCTAGGCTTTAGACCACACATGTCAAGGACCTACACAAGGACCTAATAGTTTATGCTCCCATGAGCAAGGGTCAACACACAACATCCAAGTTTTAGACTACACAGGTCAATGACCTACATAATGATTTAAGTTTATGCTCTCCACAGAGCAAGAGTCAACACACAACACCCCCACGTACACTCCATCGGAGGCCTCCTATGAGGACTTGAAAGAGGTGAGAAGCACCTTTGACCTAATCCTATAAAAGGAATGATCACAAGGGTTCTTTGGACTCTAATGACTTACAGATAAGTAGATGAGCCTCATTAAATACGTTGATGAAGATCTCCTCCTTTGATGACGAAGAATCTTCAGCTCCCTTGAACCGCAACACAGATGATGTTCCAATATAAGGCAACGGGTTAGGTCAAGGTTATGTGGAATCCTACTCTATTTGATGTTTTCCTATAAAGGAGATAGAGCGATTCCAATCATCTATGCATTTAAGGAATCTCAGCTTAATGATTTGCCATTAAGATGATAGCTGAAAGATCCTTAAATGCAGAAATTCATTCCCCAATCCATTCTATTGAATATCAATGATGAGGGTGGATTGGAGGATGAACTCCCATGAGAGAAAAGGCTTAGGGTATATGATCTGGATTTAAACACTCAAAAGCTCTATCTATTTTCTCTTATAACAACCATAGGCAAGCTCTCATTAAATAGGCAAAAAGTTCCAATAGATATAAAACGGTCATATTTTTGACAGAGTTCGATATCATCGAGCAGTGTTTGATATCATCAAGCGTATACTCTCGATAGCATTGAATGTCGGCTCGATGACACGAACTCAATCTATCAAACGTTTTTGAACCTTTTTGCCAACTGGTCGAGGGAATTGAACATGCTCGATGTCATCGGATTTCGAACTCCGATTTCAATGAAACGAGGTTCGATACCTCGACATTTGAAAATGAGAGAGCAGATGCCTTTGAAATAAAATAGGTATTTGATATGATCGAGCATCCTTCAATATCATCGAAATTTGAATATCGATGATAGTGTTGATTCATCGATATTTTAAAGGAATTTTCCTATAAGCTTGTTGGACGACTTGTGTCCTATTTCGATGACATCGACCCTGTCTCGATATGATCGATATTTGAATATTGATTTTATCAGGAGATCCTCGATACTTAAAATATTTTACCTGAATTCTTGTTGGATAGATTTGTGTCCCAATCCGATATCATTGAAGGTCAGTCGATATCTTCGAGATTTGAATTTTGAGGATATCGAGGCTCTCTTCAATATATCGAGAATCACATGATTTGCCTTAACAGTAATTAGACACAACTGACTAGATGTTGATTTTATTGAGTCATTTCGATGGACTCGAGATTCAAAATTCGCTGGTATCGAACAGTCCATCGATTCATCGATAATTCAGTCCAGAGTTCTTTGTAGTTGTTGGACATCTGAAGTCCTCAATTCGATAATATCGAGTGAGTTTCAAGGACATCGATAACATTATTCGATTTCATCGAACCTCGTGTCAATAAATCGATAAAGGTAGAAAACTTAAAAATTTTCCTAATTTTGCAAAATAGTTTTCTCACCTTAAACCCTAAGATGTTCTATCCATTTTTAAGGGTTTTATATACCTGGTGTTTTGGGACATGGGATGTGAGGCTAAAGTTTACCTATGATGAGTTTGGGCACACATCCAGTTGAGGCAGACGCTTGAACAGTCTTCCTATGGAGTTCTCATGTTTTACTGACTCAACACTCATGCTAATTGACAAACCAGGGCACTTTCAAACGTTACAAGCAAAAATACCGCAGACAACTTCCTTAGCCTTATCCTTCTTAAGTTCCATCACCTCGAGTTTCCTTGTGAGATTTGCCACTTTACCATTTATATCGTCTTCCTCTTTCAACAAGTATATTCCACCCTTCTCCTTTGATTGAGTAGGCTTAGGAGTGGTGCTAGGTCTTGGGGAGATGTCGCATGATTGTGCGGTTTCAGCGAGTTTGTCAAAGTAATCCCACACATCATCGACAACTTTGTTCATGAATTCCGCGTTGCACATCGTCTCAATTAATTGGCGCATGGATGATGTCAGTCCTTCATGGAAGAAATTTGTTATACAAGATCCTTGAACCACTCCCCATTGGAAGAATGTTTCATCTTCCTTTTGGGTGAAGTTCAGGTCAATTTTATGATGGTGTTCGTCTTATGATATGGGAAGAATTTTTTATGAACTCCCTTGTCATGTCATTCCATCTGCCAATAAATCATGGACGTAGTGAATGCAATCACATCTTAGGTTTTTCTTTTATGGATAAAGGAAAGAGTTTCAGCCTAATCATGTCCTCAGACCCATTAGGAAAATATAAAGTGGTTATTATCTCGTCAAACTCTTTCAAGTGTAGATATGGACTTTCCAAGTCCGTGGAACTTTAGAAGGAGTTGGATCACTCCTAGCTTAATATCTATATTTCCTATATTTTCTGGAAAAATCATACAAGAAGGAGTGCTCAGCCCTGCCAGTTGTAAATAGTCTCATAAAGTATGAGGCGAGGGTGCATGATGCACCTCATTCTCATCCTGGGCCTCCTCAACTAGAGGTTGAGGTTGATTAGTAGCCATCATTTCTATTAACTCTGAGGATCTCACGTGGTTTCTAGTCTTGTGACGGATAGGCAACCCTTCGACTAATCCTCCTTCACTCAAAAGACGTAGAGTGTTATCACAGACCCACTTGGTCATGAAACACTCTCATCTTTCAAATTCAGAATCTAACCTAAAATCTAAGAATTGAAAATTACAACAAATAGGAAGTGAGAGAGAGAGAGAGTTAGAACGAAGTTACCGGATAAAAGATGCTAGGTTAGGATCTCACAAAACAGGGAACAAAGTTAGTTTTTAAAAACAAAGCAGAAAAAATTCCTAACCTGAAAATAAAACAGAAAGTTAATCTTAATCTTAATCTTAACCTAATTCTAAAACTAATTAAATTCAGAAAAATACAATTGTAGTCCCCGGAAACAGTGCCAAAAACTTGTTCACAACCCCAAGTGTAGGGTTGTGATGTAGTAATAATCTCAGTGAGACCGAGGTTAAATCTATAGAGACTAAACTCATACGTTTCTGAAAGTAATTAGGATTAGAAGAAGAAAAAGATCTAACACTAAATCTAAAATATTTAAGAGAGTAATTGTGAAGGATGTAATTGAAATTTGTAATTTTAAAGGTGGGAACTAGGGTGCTAAGGATCCACTTGTAACAATTGAGATGTTACCTTACTTGATTCAAGAGATCCAGTTGGAATCAGAGTCCTATCTTATCCAATTGGAAAGAGAGAGATGATCATATCTCTAAACTTCTCATTGATTTATCCTCGATGGAAGAGGATTGTGGAGATTTGGAAGGGATTCCATCACCCAACCATGCCTAGGGGACGATGGCAAACAACAAGATTTACCAATCCCACAATCTCAAATAAAAAAAGAAGATACTCAAAGCTATCGCAGGCCCTACTATAATTTGAGTCACAATAAACCATTGAAAACTGAAAATATTTCTTAAAATCAACTGGAAATCAATGAAGTACAACATAAACATGAATCAAAGAAAAGTAAACATCCTAATCACACTACAAGCTTCACCTCTTAGCCCAAGCTAAGAGGTTTAGCCAACCATAGACATGATTGAACTAAGAACTCTTAAATAAAACGTAAAAATAACTAAGGAAGAAAAGAAAGACTTTTAGCGATGGCTTTCTACTCTTTTGCTCCACTCCTCAAACCCTATATGATTCCTAGGAACGTCCTAAAGACTCCTATTTATAGTTGTGAAGCTTCACCTTACACACCGACTTAGAATTTTCATAAACTGACTTGAATTACGCAATTCACAGCTTTTTTGCATTACGTTTCAGTCGGACCGAAGTCACCTTCAATTTGACCGAAGCTGAGTCTGAATTTGGAAAGGATTTTGTTTTAACAATTGTACAATTTTGGTTGGATCGAGCTGGGTTTGGTCGAACCAAACTTAAGTCATCGGTCAGACCGAATTAATATTTGGTTGAACTGAATTTAGTCCAAAATTCATTGTTCTTTGCTGGAGCTTTTTATCCACTTTCGGTCGCACCGAATCCTCCTTTCGGTTAGACTGAACTGTGTATCGGTCGAACTGAATTGTCCATCGGTTGAACCGAATTAGCTTCTGAATTCCATCGTTTGTCGTTGGATTGTTCTGTGCAAGTTCGGTCGGACCGAACATGGGTTCGAGGGACCGAACCTGTCTATTTTCTGCTACAGATTCTACGATCTTTCAAGTACTTTCTTCATCTTTTGTACATGGTTTCCTTGGATCTTTGACATGTGATTTCTTCACTCTTGGTCTCCTAAGATCCATCTTTTACCTTGGTGATTCTTGAGCATTAAATCCAAGCTCTCAAATTCACCTTGCAATACAAACATGCATAAAATATACCTTTAAGTAGTATCATTTTCATAAAATCAAGATATAAATAGGGGAAATATGTAATATTTAATACTCAACAACTGCAGGGAATCAATTTCTGCTCCTTGACAGTCTTACTCATGAGTTTAATGTGGTGCTCCAAGCTGCTGCCATTGACACTCCGAGCATGAGCCCTGAGAGGCCCGTTTAATTCCCCACCTCCTGCAGGTCCTCCAAATATAACGTGGATCTCACCCATTGCGTCGTTATCATTCTTATTGTTCTGTTGCTCGTTTCTCTAGTCTGATCATTTGTCCCTTCTCTTGTAGACGTATTCCTGTAGATGCCCATTATGGATGAGGGATTCGATCTCTTCCTTAAGATTGAAGCAGTCGGTAGTGGTATGGCTGTGGTCACGGTGAAAGTGACATTACTTCCACTTGTCTCATTTGTTGGTGTCAGCTTTCATCTTACTTGGCCATTTCAAGATCCTCTTGAAGCGAACTTCCATAAGGACCTGAAAGTGCCCTGGTTTGTCAGATTATGTGAGTGTTGAGTCAACTTCAAGTGAACCCCAAGATAAAGATTATAAGATCAAGACCTCGACCAGGAAGAAGCTCTAGTGCTCCAAACAGGTAAATGAAGCCTCACTTCCCTAACCAAACCCTTGAGGTATATGACCCCATTTAACTAAGTATTACCTCCAATATATCTTAAATCATCTTTTGGTAAGCTTAAGTTTTGAACACTTAGAATATTAAAGGAGTAAACATGAACTATATAGGTTAAATCGATTTGATCGATTTACAATCGAAGACATTTTTGATTCTATCGAACATGGTTCGGTTGCATCAAGAAATGGCCCATTCTGTCCGACAACAAAATCACTATCTACTGAGAAATATCGATTATATCGAAAAGAGTTCGATGAAATCGAAATTCAAATTTCGATAGCATCGAACTTGCTTCGATGGCATCTACTTAGGGCACTCCCTCTACACAAAAAATATTCTCCAAGTGTTCATCAATATAATCGAGTCACCTTCGATTACATTGAGAGTAAGTTCTCGATGGAATTGAAGACTGTTCGATTACATCAAAAATTAGGAACAATTTGTCTAACAAGCCATTCAGGTATATTCATCTTTTCGATTACATCGGACTTCAAATTCGATAACATCGAATGATGATCAATAGTATCAAAAATTGGAACAAAATCTTCTAGCAACCAAAGGTAATTTTTTTAGAAAGAATCCAATGGAATCGAACCACCTCTAGATTATATCAAAGTGCACGTCGATAGAATCGAAGGATGCTTGATAAAATCAACCAGAATTTGTTCTACACAAAAATGAATATGTGTGTAGGAAGTCGATGTAATCGAAGAAGGCTTGATAACATTAAAGTTCAAATTTCGATGAAATCAAAGACTACTCGATAGCATCGACAATGATAGATTTCTGCTCTTTACCGTTGGGATTCTTCTTTATATACCGAGGGTTGCTTCTTAGCAAACAAAGTAAGAATTGAAGGACCTTGATAGAGTTATTGTAACCGATCATACCCTCATCCTCAAGCCTTCTTTTCCCATAAGCGTTCATCATTCAATCCATAGCACGAGCATTTATTGTCATCTTCTTTACTTGGATTGAATTATGAACTCTGACATTCATTGAGTTTTCAGTAGCACCTTCTATAGGAAAATCATTGTACTGGAACTCTTGAATGCCCGCTCATGGGAATCTTCTCTAGGTATTTAACTCATATTATTTAATAGAGAAGATAGCTCTAAAACCCTAAACATCACAATCCAAGAGCATTTATCGAAGCATCAGAAGTGGTTGGGGTTCAAGGGAGCTGAAGACTCTTCATCAATAGAGAAGATCTTTAGATTGTGTAAGAAATGGGCTCACTCACTTATTTATAAGTATAAGGAGTCTGTCGAGTCTGAAGCCCTTTTCTTGTGTAAGATTGGAATTCAAAATTTGAGTGACAAACTCGCCAAGACCTTTTCATAAGGCCTCCGATGGGAGAATACGTTGTCCTTGTATAGGACGTGTTTGCCTTATGTAGGCATGAGTTACCTTATGTAGACTCCCAGAAAAGTTCTTGGGTATAACTCATTGCCTTTGTATAGGCATAGGTTGCTTTTTGTATGCTCTTAAGTGTATCCTTGTGTAGGCTCCTTAAGTTAACCTTGTGTAGGTTGTAAAGGTTCATGGTAAACCTGATTTAAAACCATTGGATGGTGGAATCCGGTACACTATAGGAGAGAGTGTGTCCGCCAGGAGTGAAGTAAGCAAGTAGCAGAACCATTATATATGATTGTGTTTAGGATTGCTTTTTGTGCATTAATCTAATTATGCTTATGTCTATCAAATGATTATTATGATGCATGATTGAGTAAATGTCTAAGTATTGATAGGAATCACATCTCACACATTATCACATACACTATCTTTATAGACTACTTTTTTTACACGAAAATCTTGTTTAAGCATATGTGTTTGGACCCTCTATTGGCCTGGAAGTGGTAAGTTACTTTCCCTTACTCATCTTGATTAAAGCTAGTCATTATTTGTTGTTATAGGAAAATAATATTTATAAAGTCCTATTCACCCCCCCCCCCCCCCTAGGACATTTGGACATACTTTCATACTTTAGTAATAGCAGTTTTACTGCAATTTCAGGACCTACTCGGGAGACGTGTTCAGAGGAGTGTATGAACGAAACCTACTCTCTGGTCGTCGATACGAGTGTTCACTTCTGCCAGAGTCATCATATCTTCTTTTCTTGCTACTGACTACCAGCGGCGGTTGCTCCTTTTTCTATTTATGGTCCTTAGCCGAGCTCCCAGCACTCTGAGTAGCCTTCTGCGAGCTGAAGAGCTTTTCCTCATTGGAGTATTTTTTTTTGCTCGGCTAAGGAGATTAGCCAATGTGGTCGGAGGGTTCTTGCCGATTGAGAAGAGGAATCTGCCCTCCCTGAGCCCGAGTATCATCGCAGCCAAAGCTATCTACTTTGAATATCCATGCACCTGTACCACTTCTACGTTGAAGCGGACGATATAGTCCTTCAGTAGCTCGTCTTCCCTTTGAGTAATGGTGAGGAGATGAGTCATCGGTTTCCTTCTGTTTTTTTCGCCAATGAACTGGGTAATAAAGGTCTTACTGAGTTGTGTAAAGGAACTGATGGACCTCAGCTTCAGTTGCCTGTACCACTTTCGCGGTGCCCCTGATAAGGTCAAGAAGAGCACTCGGCACATCACCAAACTAGTCGCACCTTACAGTTCCATCCATGCCCTAAAGGAGTCCAAATGTTTAGCCGGATCTTCGATTCCAGAGTAAGGGGTGATTTGCAGCATTCGAAGTCTTGGCCGGAGTGGAGATGCCATAATGTTGTCGGTGAATAGTAGCTTTATTTCCTCCAACATAGTCTCAACCGAGGTCGGGACCCGAGCTCGATATGCTTGACAGATGTCGCCAATCTGACCCCGTATCTCTCTGAGTTTGGCCTCCCAAGGAACCTTGTTTTATGTAATCACTTCGACAGCCTTTCCGCACCTTTTATTCTCCAGCATGTGGCGCAGGTCGGAGTCGACAAGCACAGTAGTTCTCGCGGTGCAGGTGGGCACCTGATCATGTTGTTCTAGTTGTTGCTTGGCTCCTTGCGAACCACTGGGAACTTGTGGTGGTCGAGACTGCTCTGTAGCAGCGCCTACTTCTGCTCCATGATCGGGAGGTGGATTTTGCCTTTCTAGTATTTGCATTATACAGTTCAGGTTGCCAGTTAAGGCTACAACCTGATTTTCCAAATAGATAAGTTAACCTCCCTGATCGTGGGACTTATGCCGCACGCACTGCAGGAGCGGAATCAACTTGATGTTGTGAGGGTGAATTTTGAGGGTCTGCAAACTGCTCGGCTGGCACGGGAGCTGTTGCAATAATAGTAGTCAAAGCCTTCTTTCTTCCTTTTGCCATTTTAGAACAACTAAATGTAATAGACAAGCTGGGAATGGCTTCACTATCATTCCCATAGACAGCGCCAACTGTTGGTGCAAAAATTTGGACGTTGTCACTAGACCATTGCACAACTACAAAAGAAAACAACAATGGAGACCCTGGTTATGGTAGGGGACCCTCCAATGCCAAAGTTAGAACAGGCAATCTGGGTCTAGTAGAACTAGGGTTTTTTGTACATACCTTTCACTGTAAGCATGATCCTTATTTGTAGTCGTGTAGTGCTAGTAATGTACACAACAATGAATCTACCATGCAGTTTCGTATCACTCGAGAGATCGTTCTCAAGATTGAAGGCATTATCCTCGGCATAATTCTCGGCGAAGATCTTAAGGGATAGATCTTCTTCATATTTGAAGGAAATCTCCCCGGTGATTGGCTTTCGAGGAGTAGATCTCTCGGTGGTCGGCTTCCGAGGAGTTCGTGACCGATGACCAAGGCTAACCTTTGAATTGGATTGGCTGCGGTCCTACCGACCAAGTTGAACTATCGATCGTGGTTGGAGCCTATCTTCAAGGGAGGTTGGGTTGATATTTATCATCACTTGTTAGTCGCGATGATAAGATGTCAACCAGAGCTGAGCAGTGATGCAGGTTGATGCTCGAGTTGTTCGTGAAGGTCATGCTCAATTATCAGGCTGAGCTCTTATCGGACTCCATTTACTTGAGCCTGTGTTCTCTGTAATTCTGATTGTCCTGCTCAGTACATTTTTACCTATAACATTACTTATCTCAAATAAGTTACTTATCCAGTGTTGTAAGTTAAAAAAAAAAAAAAAAAACTTTACATATTTGGTGGTATCCAAACGGGGCCTTTGTATGAGACCTGAACAGCCTGACGGGTTCGAAGATTGAACCGATTAAAAAATGGGCTTAAATTTTAAGCTTCGGTCTGCCCTTCGGCTTGGTTTTTTTCGTAGGCCCGACCAGAACCACCAAGCCCAAAGCCCGATGAGCTAGCTCAGCCCATCGACAGCCGTGGACATATCATCAGATGCGGCCCACCATGAAGAAGTCTTGGGCCAAAAAATGGGACTGGTCCACTCGTGGAGGACTGCATGTATGAGAAAATGGACGGTCCGATAAAAGAACAGTCAATGGTCTACATTCACGGTACATGTTAGGGTTTGTAGACCACCTGATGAGTGGACCTTCTTCATCTTTTAGCAAAGGCCTGTTCATGGACGCGCTCTAACGAGTGGTCTGGATCTTGCACAAGTGTGCCACATATGCACGTGTACACGATCACCTCAATCTTGTGGATTGATGCCTGTGGTACTGCAGGACCTGCACCTTGGTCCACCAATTAAAGGCATTGGTTGAAAGCTTTAAAGACCACATGGGACACCACCGTTAGCCAGAGTTGATAATAAATGCTACAGAGTGTACCGTATGAGGACGCGGTTTGGCTGGTGTCCCAACCGAACAGCCAACGAGCTGATGTCCAGGCTGTGTTGGGACGCCAGCATGATGTGTTTTATCCACCTCGTCCATCCATTTTGCAGCTCATTTTAGGACAAGCGCTCAAAAAATAAGGCAGGTCCAAAGCTCAAGTGTACCACACCACAGGAAATAAATGCCTACCTTTGAAAACTTCCTAGGGGCACGAAAGTTTTGAATCAAGATTATATATGTATATTTTTTCCCTTCATCCATGGTTATGTTACCTTGCGAATAGGTTATATGGAAAATAAATAATGCGGTGGGACTCGAGAAGTTTTCGTTAGTAACCATTCAATCCTCCCTTTTTCTTGTCTTGTGGTCTTATTTAAGTTTTTGATCTGCTTCATTTTTGGGCTCAAGCCTTACAATAAGCTGAAAAAATGGATGGACAGCGTGATAATACAACATCAGCAGCTGCTGGCGTTGGGGTCAGCAACCAAACCGCGTTATGAGAAGCAGAAACTCTGCATTCTATGATGGAGCATTTGGCGATGCGTCCATCTGAATCCTACTCGCCCCACTTGGCAATCCGGTCATCAGGTGGGCCACATATGTGTATAAGGATGAACAGCCTCAAATAATCTGACCAAACCATCCACATTTATTGTACATGCTTTTGAAGCCAAGGAAAATTTACACGTGTGGACTAAGCAAAGGAATCCCCGTGACCTGTTAAGCATACAACAGGTTATTGTTGGTATTCCTTCGATAAGTGCAGGCATGCCATAATTGAATGTATGGCTAAATTCAAACATATAATACCAAGTGTCAAGATAAGTAGGTACGTAGTATATGACCAAAGTTGAATAAGATTGATCTCTTATTCAGCAACACGCACAGCATTTGTCACACCCCAAACTCGGAAAACGAGTTCACAGAATTTTCAATCACTGAATCCGGTGCCAATAGCCTCCGCAGTACTCCATTCTTGTCTCACAGTGCCCAATCACCAGGTTCCAATCATAGGATCCTACAAGGAGGATTCTCAGTGAGAAATTTTTTATTTATTATTATATATTTTTTTGTAAATAAAGGAGCATAACCACAAGTGTACCCAAATCACAAAGGCAACATCATCATCACATATCTACTAATATCAAAATCTTGAGTACAATACATGAAGGAGAAATACAAGATAAATGCCGAAATCTCCAGAAGTTCTGGCGCATGCTCCTACCTCAGCTCGAGTACATCCTACCGTCACTCGCATCTATCATACATAAGCTTATAGAAAGCTTAGAGGGTGGTATACGTGTGTGCCCGAAATAAGTGCCAAACACATAAATATCAGCATAAGCGGAATACTGAAAAGACTATAAGCCATTCAATATCAAAGTATGTAATGCAGATTGACTATATAATGTGAAGTCATAATGAGCCAAATATCATATACCGAGAATGCAATACAATATGCAATCTGAAGAGCCAATGTAAGGCCCATATCATTCCTTAAACATCCATGATCATCCACATTGAATTCCGGCAAACTGCGACCTGTAATCAGCATTTTTCACGTAACCCTGAGTGAAAGGGCCAAGCTATATGCCCTAGAGGGGGGGGGGGTGAATAGGGCAATGCCAAATAAAACTTAAAACAGCGGAATAATAAAAGATATAAATAACAATGCTGAAATAATAACAATCTTAAAGCACATGAAATATGAGAATGATACAAATCTTGTTCTAAGGACAACCTTACACCAAAACCAATGGCTTATGGTAGGACAACCTTATTTCTAGAACAACCTAGCAATCACAAATGATATGAAAAATAAATCAAGAATAACTTACAGAAATAAATCCTAAGTTATTACAGCATTCAACCACACATGCTTGAAATGAAAATTACAACATTCATCCACAAAAGCAATCCACAATACTGAAGGAATAAATGAATAAAGAAATCAAGTACATCCACAACACAACGATATATAGTGGTTCGCCTGTGTGTTCACCAACTGTTAGCCAACAGCCACACAGAATACTACTCCACTCCTAATATCCTCACACAGGGGATAGTATCATTCACTCACAAAAATAGGTTTTCACAGGTTCACCAAAAACCTTCACAATTGTGTCTTTTTATCTCGGGCTTACACAATCCAAAAACCCCCACAATCTGAGTTTTCTGGCTCTCCTCAAATAACCAATACAATGAGATTTTTCTGGTAACTCTCAAACAAAACCAGATAAAGTAAATTGCAAAGTAAAATACATGGATCTCCTTTTGAAGTAGCCTAGTAGAACCAATCGGAGTAGATGTATGATACGTCGTTCAATATTCAATACTCACTTAAAGAATGGTTCTATGTCTAATTGATTTTAGATTAAATCAAGAAGAGTAAGGTCTATTTGATTTTGATCCAAGAAGAAGGAATATCATAAGTTCCTCTTTTCTAAATGAGATTGGAATGTGGATCAAAATCAAAATAGAATAATGCTATCAAAAGGAATATTAAATATGCACAATAGCTTAAAAAAATAATCACAACTTATCTCAGAGTATAGCCTTAAAACACTTGAATTGAATGGAATGGAATGAATAAACTCTGAAATTCATGCATTATTTATAGCCTGAAAAATCTCATCTTCGACTGGTCGTAGGATCCCTAGGACCGGTCGTAGCATCAATGATTTCGAAAGATTTCCGCGGGATAAGATTAGCTGTACTCACGACTGGTCTTAAGTAACCTACGACCGGTCGTAGGCCACCTACGACTAGTCGTGAGTCACCTACGACTGGTCGTGGGACTCGAGATAGGTCGATGGAGTTCGAGTCGTAGGACTACGACCGGTCGAAGGATGAGTCGTAGGACTTCCCAGGACTGGTTGAAGGACAACCAGGAAAATTCGAAAATCTGTAATAACCTAGGACTGGTCCTGAGAAACCTAAGACTGGTCGTAGCAGACTTAGGACTGGTCTTAAGATCTCTAGGACTAGTCTTAGAATAGTCACACCAAGTATATTAAAATATTTGGATTATGTACCCAGAATGATCTATCATACAGACCAACCTAAGGTCAATTTAAGGTCAAACAAACCTTGAAGTGAGATGGACATTGAAGTCTTGAAGGTCTGTATTCTCAGATGATCTTGAAGTAGAAGCTTGAATCGAGTTGACGACATTCTGGAGCTTGGTACATTCTTTACTTGTCTTGATGAAGTCTTCTAATCTTGAACTTGTTAGAAGCAAACTTGAAGTCTTCTATTATTGTAAACTTCATCCATGACATGTCTTGCAAACATTCTTCATTTATGATTTTGTCTTGAAAACATTCTTCATTCATGATCTTGTCTTGAAGCAGTGTGTAGTTGTCTTGAAGCAATGTGTAGTCACAAACAAGAAACACAAGAAGTACAAGACATATAGGTTTTGGCACTACAAAATTTGACAACCAAAGGGATATGAAATCATAGCACTAACAATCTCCCCCTTTGTCAAATTTGTGACAAAACACATTTATAAATATAAGAGTAAAATGAAGAAAGAATCATGAGCCATCAGAGCCATCAAAAATACTATACTCCCCCTAAGTGAGTAGAAACAATCAATCAACGATATTCAATTACTCTCACTCTCTCCCTTTCTCCCATTCTCCCCCTTTCCATACTACTCCCCCCTTTTGTCACAAAATGACAAGGGAAGGCCAAAGGAGAAAAGAGAACATCATATGAAGAGTCAAGATTAATTATCAAATTAGTACAACACTTCAATGTCATCAATCCAAATAAAGGATATACAATAAAACCAAACATACAACCAAAGTCATCAACCGTAATAATAATACAGAAACCATCATATTCAAATATAAAACAAACCAAAAAGGATATTCCACCTAATCAGATCCAGATGAAGGAGAAGGGATGGTTGGATCAATCTGAAGTAAGCCCCTATTAATGCGACAAAGATATTTTCGCATATATTTAAATTGCATATCATGGGCTACACTCAGGTTATCAACCTTCTCCTCCAATGCACTTAGACGTGCATCATAAGTAGAAGAGGGATCGTAATCAGAATCATTTTGGGAGTCAGTTTCAATTTCTTCAAATATATCATCCATATTTATATCCACCTATGGAGGAAGATCAGCTGCTTCCCCTTCATTTTCTGCTTCAGCACCTTCACCACCACCTTCATAGAATTAACCAGGAAGCAAATCCAACTTCATCTTATTTAAATTAGTATTATTGAATGAAAGATGATGAATTGGTGCCTCATTCTCAGGTAAAGCAACAAGCATATTTGTGGCTAAACAAGTCATAAGATAACCAAATGGAATATCACTATGACCTGGATGAAGACGAAACTGAATGATAAAATGACATATCAAAGAAGGTAAATAGACAACGATGCCAGACACAACAGAGTGCAAAACCCGAACCATGAAAGCAGTCAACTCGATTTTATTGCCAGACCGAGGATACAATTTTGAAATGAAGATCCAGTGCAAAACTTTGTATCTGGGTAATAAAAATTTTAAGGGGAGCGCATTTCCTTTGTGCGTCCATTGTACTTCCATATTGTATAAATCTCTTGTCAACATTTGTTTTTCCGATTCTGATGGTTTGTCATATAATGTATGAATCGGAATACCTTCATCCTTTACAGGTATATCCATAATACTTGATATCAAATGTCGATCTATTAGAAATTTCCCTTCTCTAGTAGTAATTGAGAACGTTAAATTATCAAGAGAAAAATCAGAGATACATGCAACCATAGATTGTGCAATGGACTGGTATGCAGGCCCACCCCAAAACAAAATGTTAGCCCAGCCAACAGATTCAAGGAGAGGCACAATCCCAAATTGTTCAATGTGATTGACACTTACAGGACGCTCAACAATAACTTTACGGCTATGTAAATCCCGTACATCATTGGGATCATCTTCGGGTGACAGAAGGTGCCGTTTTGTTATAGATGTAAATCTAAATGAAGATGGACCACGGGATGTTTTCTTTTTTCCTATAACATCCATTTTCAACAAGATTTACTAAGGAGCAAGCACAAAGAACACTAGAAGTGGTGGGTTTCTCTAGATCAAAATTTTAGAGAGAAAACCATAAAAAATCAACAAAAGACGAGATCTAGCTTATGGAATAAACAAATCAAAGTATAGAAAGCATAAATCTTCAATAAAAATGAAGAAAAATGACTTATCTTGAAGAAAATCATGAACTCTCAAGACTGGTTGAGCCACGACTCGTCGAAGGAAGAAGAGGAAATGAAGAACAAAGTGATTTTCCCCAAATTATATGATGCTCACGATCTCCACGACCGGTTGAGTGCAGTCTACGACCGATTGAGTCAGGACCGGTCGAGTATGGCAAGGGCCGGTCGAGCATCGACAAAAATAAATATTTTTATGCACAAATTGAAATTTATACACATAAAAATTCTAAATATAGTACACTATGATACATGCGGACAAGTATATTCAATTTAAAATGCACATACTAAGATCAAATTTCATTTTAGTAAACCTGCTTTTGTCGAGCGGTTTAGTAAATATATCGGCAAGTTGGACATCGGTTGGAATATATTCCAAAGAGATAGCCTTTTCTTCAACTAATTTAAGAATGTAATGATACCTAATATTGATATGCTTAGTACGCGAATGCTGAATTGGATTTTTGGAAATATTGATAGCACTGGAATTATCACAATGTAAGATCATTAAATCTTGATTAATTCTATAATCGCTTAACATGCGTTTCATCCATACGAGTTGAGTACATGCATATCCTGCTGCGATATACTCAGCCTCAGCAGTGGAAAGCGATATTGAGCTTTGCTTCTTACTAAACCAAGAAACCAAACAGTTTCCAATGTAAAAACAACCACCACTAGTTCATTTTCTATCATCAATATTACCAGCCCAATCAGCATCTGAATACCCAGCTAATTTAACATTAGTATCAAAAGGATACCAAAGACCCAACTTAGTTGTACTTGCGACATATCTAATAATTCGTTTGATAGCAGTGAGATGTGAATCTTTAGGATTAGACTGATATCTCACACAAATACCAACGCTAAAAGCGATATCAGGTCTACTAGCAGTTAGATATAATAAACTACCAATCATACTACAATATAGCTTTAGATCTACATCTTTACATGTAGAGTCTTTTGAGAGTCTCAAGGTTGTACTTATAGGAGTATCAAGTTTTGTACCATACTTGGTTTGAGAAATGAAGATTCCATCAGGTTGTTGTTTACTTGTAACCCTAGGAAGTAATTTAGTTCACCAACCATGCTCATTTCGAATATTGATTTCATCAACTCTGCAAACTCAATAGACATGTTAGAACAAGTTAATCCATAAATAATATCGTCTACATGGATTTGAACCATTAAAATCTCATTATTATGTTTCTTAACAAATAGCGTCTTATCGACACTTCCCACTTGAAAACTATGACTAAGTAAGAATTTAGTCAATTTTTCATACCATGCCCTGGGTGCTTGTTTCAGACCATAGAGAGCCTTTTTGAGGCGAAATACATGATCAGAAAGCTTGGGGTCTTCAAACCCAGAAGGTTGTTCTACATAAACTTCTTCATGTAAATCGTCATTTAAGAAGGCACTCTTTACATCCATCTGATAAATTTTAAACTTTCTAAAGCAAGCGATGGAAATAAACAGTCTAATAAATTCAAGGCAAGTGACTGGAGCAAAGGTTTCATCGTAATCGATGCCTTCAATCTGAGTGTACCCTTGTACAACTAGTCTAGCCTTGTTTCGTATAATATTTCCAAGTTTATCAGACTTATTTTTAAAGATCCATTTTGTTCCAATAATGTGTTTATCTTTAGGTCTAGGAACAAGATACCAGACATCATTACGACCAAATTGATTAAGTTCATTTTACATAGCTACTATCCAATTTTCGTCAGAAAGAGCTTCTTTTACATTGACCGGTTCTATTTGGGATGTAAAACAAACATAATTACATATGTTTTTAAGTTGTTTACGTGTACGAACTCCAGTGAGAGGGTTTCCAAGGATTTGATTGGTTGGATGATCTTTGACAGTCCTAGGTTCAGATTGAGATGAAGAGGTATCTTGATTGTCGATTATAAGAATTTCATTATCATCTGAACTCGGAGCAAGTGTATTCAAATGATCATCAATGACCACATTGATGGACTCTTGAATCATACATGTTCTTTTATTTAGAACCCTATAGGCTCGACTGTTTAAGGAATATCCAAGGAAAATACCTTCATCACTTTTCGAATCAAAATTTCCCAAATTTTCAGGATCTCGTAAAATGTAACACTTACTGCCAAAAATTTGAAAGTAGGTTTCTTTTCGAACTATAACTCATAAGCAGTCTTATTTTCAGATTTACTAGTATAAACACGATTAATAATATAGCAGGCAGTATTAATTGCTTCAGCCCAAAGATTTTTGGAGAGCTTCATACTATTTAACATGACGTTAGCCATATCCTGAAGCACTCTATTTTTTCTCTCAACTATACCATTTTGTTGAGGAGTTTTGGGCGCAGAGAATTCATGTGAAATTCCCTGATCGCTATAGAATTTCTCAAAACTATTATTTTCAAATTCAGAACCATGATCACTACGGATCTTATAAACTTGAGAACCTTTTTCATTTTGGATTCCTTTGATGATCTTCTTTACTTCATCTAGGGTTTCAGATTTTTCTTTTAAGAACGATACCCATGTGAATCTAGTAAAGTCATCTACGATAACTAAGATGTATTTTTTACCACATCGACTCTCCGTTCTAGTTGGTCCAATGAGATCCATGTGGAGAAGCTCGAGAGGTCTAGATGTGGTATTGGAGTTCACTTTCTTATGAGAGCTCCTAATCTGTTTGCCCAACTGGCATTCACCACATATTTTGTCTACTTTTTGTAATTTGGGTAGACCTCTTATAAGTTCTCTCTTGCTCAATCTAAACAAGTTCCGGTAGTGTACATGTCCAAGGCGTTTATGCCATAATTCAGTCTCATCAGTATGGACCATGTAACACGATTGAGTAGATGAACTAGCATCATTAACGATGTAGCAGTTTTCAGAAGTTCTGCGACCAGTTAATATAACAAAGCCCTCTTTATCAATAATCTCACAACCTTGATTAGAAAACTTTACATTATGGTTGTTGTCGCATATCTGAGATATACTCAGTAGATTGTGTTTCAAGCCCTCAACATATAAGACATTTTTAAATAAGGGAAGGTTATAAAGCTGAACCGTACCTTGGCCAATGATTTTGCAATTGCTTCCATCACCAAAAGTGACTGACCCATCAGTCCTATCTTTTAGATCGGTGAATAAAGCTTTGTCGCCTGTCATATGCCTGGAGCAACCACTATCAAGGTACCACTTTGAATGGCTTGTAGCTTTGAAAGCAATGTGGGCATCCAAGCAGCCAACTTTAGGAACCCATTTCAGTACTGTTTTGGGTTTAAGAGTGTAGTTGGACTTTTTCCGTCTGTTGTTATGACCTATAGAGTTAAATTTCAATAGCTCCTTGAGAAGATCAATAATTTTTTTAACCAAAGGATTTCAGTTTTGAAGATTGAAGTTAGCATGGCTATTTTTAGATTTTTGAAGGGTCCTCGAATTTTTTGAAAAACCTTGATAAGTATTCTTTACTTTTGAGTTTGAAGACTCTCCTTTCACAAACTTAGGAGCAATATTCTTTTGTTTAGGAGAAGTGTTCTTATCATATCCCAACCCGGATCTATCACCACTTTTTCTTGATCCGGATAACAATTTTTCTAATTTAGGATCACCTTGGGCATATCTCCAAGTGTCTTTCAAACTCAAAAGAGAAGCTACTTCATTTTTGAGTTTCTCGTTCTCGGATTTCAAATCATCAACTTAGGAGGTTTTGATTTTTAAATCACAATCGGTCTTTTCAAAAAAATCAGAAATATGAGATTTTTTTAAAACAAGAGACTCATAATCTTCTTTAAGTTTAGAAAATTTTTCCTTTTGTAATTTAAGCTTGACAGTAATTTTACAACTCTCCTTATAAAGGGCATTGTATGCATCCTGAAGATCATCTTCATTGTCGCAATCACTATTCAAATTCTCTTCACTAGTTACTTTATCATAATCTGAAAAAGTGACTTTAGCTAGAGTCATAAGGGCTTTAATATCATCTCCCGACTCGTTTTCAGAATCTTCTGATTTCGAAGAGGATTCCGAATCAGATGATTCATCCCAAGTGGCCAACATACTCTTCCTCTTTGATTTGTCCTTTTTAGGACATTTGTTAGCCAAGTGCCCATACTCTTAACAGTTGTAACATTGACTATCTTTCAAAGATTTTCGAGCTCTAGGTTTAGATTGTCTCTTATCATTTGATTTTTGAAAATCTACTTTTTTCTTATTTTTGAAAATTTTATAAAACCTTTTTACAAAAAGTGTCATATCATCTTCGAAATTTTCAAAGTCCGAAGTGCTCTCATGTGAAATATTTTTAGATGATTTGAGAGCAATTGATTTTCCTTTTGGAGCTTTAAGGTTTAATTCATAGGTCTGTAAAGAACCAACTAGTTCCTCAACCCTCATGTTATCCGTATCATGAAGTTCCTAAATCGCGGTTACTTTTGAATTGAACCGTTCAGGAAGTGAGCGTAGTATCTTTGCACACACTTTACTTTCTGGGATTCTATCACCAAGACCCCACATTGAGTTTACAATGTCATTCAATCTAGTGTAGAAATCCATAAACATTTCATTCTCCACCATATGAATTTCTTCAAATTTAGTTATGAGGAGTTGGACTTTAGATTTCTTGACAATTGATGTACCCTCGTGTGTCATTTCTAAAAGATCCCATGCTTGTTTAGCATTTTCACATGAGATGATTCTTTTGAATTCATCTGGTGACAATGCACAAGTAATTGCATTTAGTGCTTTTGCATTGGCACTACTCTCACTTTTCTGAAGTGTGGTTCAAAGGGCATAAGATATTACTTTCATTGATTTTGAACCATCTTCATCAGTTACTTCAGTGATAGGTAGTTTCCATTCGTTCACTTGTGTGACCACACACTTTCATCCATGGATTTGAGAAAGATTCTCATCCTTGCTTTCCAATAGGCATAGTTTGTGCCATTAAAGGGTGGTGGCCTAGTGACAGATAGGCTATCAAAATTTGACATCTTAATATAGCTTAGATCGTTAGCTCAGGAAATAAAACCAATAAATAAGCAATAACCACGAGCTATTTGGCTCTGATACCACTTGAAAGGGCCAAGCTATATGCCCTAGAGGGGGGGTGAATAGGGCAATGCCAAATAAAACTTAAAACAGTGGAATAATAAAAGATATAAATAACAATGCTGAAATAATAACAATCTTAAAGCATATGAAATATGAGAATGATACTAAATCTTGTTCTAAGGACAACCTTACACTAAAACCAATGGCTTATGGTAGGACAACCTTATTTCTAGAACAATCTAGCAATCACAAATGATATGGAAAATAAATCAAGAATAACTTACAAAAATAAATCCTAAGTTATTACAGCATTCAACCACACATGCTTGAAATGAAAATTACAACATTCATCCACAAAAGCAATCCACAATACTGAAGGAATAAATGAATAAAGAAATCAAGCACATCCACAACACAACGATACATAGTGGTTCGCCTGTGTGTTCACCAACTGTTAGCCAACAACCACACAGAATGCTACTCCACTCCTAATATCCTTACACAGGGGATATTAGCATGCACTCACAAAAATAGGTTTTCACAGGTTCACCAAAAACCTTCACAATTGTGTCTTTTTATCTCGGGCTTACACAATCCAAAAACCCCCACAATCTGAGTTTTCTGGCTCTCCTCAGATAACCAATACAATGAGATTTTTCTGGCAAATCTCAAACCAGAGAAAGTAAATTGCAAAGTAAAATACCTGGATCTCCTTTTGAAGTAGTCCAGTAGAACCAATCGGAGTAGATGTATGATACGTCGTTCAATGTCCAATACTCACTTAAAGAATGATTCTATGTCTAATTGATTTTAGATTAAATCAAGAAGAGCAAGGTCTATTTGATTTTGATCCGAGAAGAAGGAATATCACAAGTTCCTCTTTTCTAAATGAGATTGGAATGTGGATCAAAATCACAATAGAATAATGCTATCAAAAGGAATATTAAATATGTACAATAGCTTAAAAAAATAATCACAACTTATCTCAGAGTATAGCCTTAAAACACTTGAATTGAATGGAATGAATGAATGAACTCTGAAATTCGTGCATTACTTATAGCCTGAAAAATCCCATCTTCGACTGGTCTTAGGATCCCTAGGACCGGTCGTAGCATCAAAGATTTCGAAAGATTTCCACGGGATAAGATTAGCTGTACTCACGACTGGTCTTAGGTAACCTACGACCGGTCGTGGGCCACCTACGACTAATCGTGAGTCACCTACGACTGGTCGTGGGACTCGAGATAGGTTGCTAGAGTTCGAGTCGTAGGACTACGACCGGTCAAAGGATGAGTCGTAGGACTTCCCAGGACTGGTCGAAGCAAGTCCAGGACTGGTCGAAGGACAACTAGGAAAATTCGAAAATCTGTAACAACCTAGGACTGGTCCTGAGAAACCTAAGACTGGTCGTAGCAGACCTAGGACTGGTCTTAAGATCTCTAGGACTGGTCTTAGAACAGTCACACCAAGTATATTAAAATATTCGGATTATGTATCCAGAATGACCTATCATACAGACCAACCTAAGGTCAATCTAAGGTCAAACAAACCTTGAAGTGAGATGGATATTGAAGTCTTGAAGGTCTGTATTCTCAGATGATCTTGAAGTAGAAGCTTGAATCGAGTTGACGGCATTCTAGAGCTTGGTACATTCTTGACTTGTCTTGATGAAGTCTTCTAATCTTGAACTTGTTAGAAGCAAACTTGAAGTCTTCTATTCTTGTAGACTTCATCCATGACATGTCTTGCAAACATTCTTCATTTATGATTTTGTCTTGAAAACATTCTTTATTCATGATCTTGTCTTGAAGCAGTGTGTAGTTGTCTTGAAGCAGTGTGTAGTCACAAACAAGAAACACAAGAAGTACAAGACATATAGGTTTTGGCACTACAAAATTTGACAACCAAAGGGATATGAAATCATAGCACTAACACTGAGTCGCATCCCACATATTTGAGTCGACTCAACCTATGACTTATACCCTAGCAACCGCGTCGTCACCACGGTTCCAACGCTGCGTCTTGCGCACCAATGCAATACTTAGGCCAGGAGTTATGGACACGTGCATATTTTGAGGAAACGTCGCATGTTACGAATCTCAAGAGAATCTCTACCACCTTTTAAATTAATCAAATCAATCAATCAAATACACATCCCATTCCTAGCCCATGCTTTCTTTCTTTCAAAGACAAGCAACCCACCTAAGTCAACTCTCAAGTTAAGTACATCCATCACTCACCCATCACGTCTCTCTTACAATCACCCTCTCTCTCTCTCTCTTATTCTCCACCCATTCCCAAGCACCAAGAGAAGCAACCGTCCAAGCCATTTCAAGGAGAGAAGAGAGTCAAGTGTGGCCCACTTCCTAACCCTCTCATCTCCCATCCCAACCCTCCAACCTTCATCAACCTCCATCAAAGAAAGAGCCAAGGAGATTAGCTTGCCATAGATCTAAGAATAAGTGGAATCGATGGGTGTTCATAGCATTAGATCTCGATTTTTTATTTAGGGCCCACATGATTTGGGACCCATCTTAATGTATGCATTGTATTATAGAAGGGAGCTCATAGTGGTGGAGCTCCCTCCATCACCACCCGTCTCTCTCTCTCTCTCTCTCTCTCTCTCTCTCTCTCTCTCTCTCTCTCTTTCATTTTTTATGGTGATGATGAGGCCATGTGGCCCACCCGGATGGACCCCACCATGAAGTATATATTTTTATCCATGTCATCCATCGAGTGGGCCGACCTGGCAGTCCGCTTGGACAGGCTCGATTAGAGGAAAACACAAATATAATTGATCCAAAACCGTGTGGGCCACCATGTGGACCCACCTGATGTACGTGTTCCATCCACACCGTCCAGACGCTGGGGTCTGGACGGAGGCATAATACAAATATCAACTTGATTCGATCAAGTGGGCCACGTGTACGCCCCACTTGATGTATACGTTTCATCTATGCTGTCCACCGTCCATTGCTGGACGGTGGAGCCCACATGATGTATGTGAATATCCACACCGTCAGTCCATCTTGTTGGACTGGTGGGCCACATGTGTGGACCCACCTTGATGTTTTGTGTTGTATCCGCACCGTCTAATCCCTGGATGGTGGTAGTGGATTGGCTGGAGTACCTCTCACCAACTAAATAGCTACTGTATTGACATCAGTGGGTCCCACCAGCTAAACACCTACTATATTGACGTCAGCAGTGGGTCCGATCATGAGGTTTGTGTTATATCCTGACCGTCCATTTATCTGGACGAGGACCCCACCTGCTATATTGATGTCAGCAGTGGGTCAGATCATGAGGTATCTGTTATATCCAATCGTCCGTCCATTTGCAGCGTGTAGGGCCCATCTCACACATGCTACATGTGTGGACAGGTGGGGTCCACCTTTGATATATATATTTTATATCCTCACCATCCATTCTATTGGACGGTGGGATCCCACCATGATATAAGTGTTTTATCCCTGTCGTCGGTTCTTTTGGGCAGGACGTGAGACCCACACATGCTGCACGTGTGGGGTGGGCCTCTACCTTGATGATGTGTTGTACATCACATCGTCCATAGCTGGACGGTGCTATGTGGGGCGCACCTTGATGTATTTGTTATCCATCCATACATCTGTTTTGTAGTGGGTGGGGCCCACGTTGATGTATGTATTCTGTATCTACACCGTCCATCCATGGATGGTACCATGTGGGGCTGACCCTGATGTATGGATCGTATCCATATTGTCCATAAGCTGTGACTGGTGGGGCCCACCTTCATGCATATATTCTATATCCGCATCACCCATTTGTTGGGGACGGTGGGCCCCTTTGATGCATGTATTCAATATCCAGTCGTTCATCAGGTTGGACGTGGATCCACCATGTCGTACATGTTTTATCCAAATCGTCCACTTGGGACATGGGGGTCACCGTGATCTATATGTTTCATCCTGGCCATCCAGATCTCGTGGGACCCACTGATGTATCTGTTTCGTTCTCATGGGACCCATTGATG
Organism: Magnolia changhungtana; assembly: GCA_030180095.1. NCBI lineage: Eukaryota > Viridiplantae > Streptophyta > Magnoliopsida > Magnoliales > Magnoliaceae > Magnolia > Magnolia changhungtana. Next base: position 1,476,349 of record JASAUF010000554.1, read on the forward strand.
TATCTGTTTCGTTCTCGTGGGACCCACTGATGTATCTGTTTCGTTCAGGCGGTTCATGGGTTGGACGTCATGCAGGCCCACTGTGATGTGTGTGTTGCATACACACTGTCCATTGGATGAGGCCTATCATGCAGGCCCATCATGATGTATTTTATCCACCCCGTGCGAGGCTTCAGGCCCACCATGTTGTATATGCTCTATTTTCATGTTGTCCATGTATTTTCTGGAGTAAATGGGCTGCCCCATAAGGCCCACTATGATGAATGTGTTACACACATTATCCTCCCATTGTGCCTAGATCATGGGTTATTTTATGTGGCCCATCGTGATGTATTTATGGCCCATTGTAATGTATTTGTGGACCATTTGGAATGTGCAGCCCCACCATAAGGTAATGTACTTGTGGCCCATTGTAATGTATATTTGGCCCATGTGGTGAGGCCCATTATGATATATATTGGCCCATATGATGAGGCCGATGTTATGTATATGAGGCCCGTATGATGAGGCCCATTGAGAAGTATATTAGACCCTTGTGTGAGGCCCATTATGATGTATATTGGGCTCTTGTGTGAGGCCCATTATGTGAGGCCATGGGCCCCACTATACGTTTGGCTCTATGTGGGCCATTCCTTAGGAGCAATGTTGGTTAAATGTTCATATTGATGGGCAATGATTATTAAATGTCCACATTGTGACCTTCCCTTAGGCCTTTGTTAGGCCCATTCTCGTCCTTCTCTAAGTGAGTTGACCCTAATCATAGGGCCCCATTGATATTTGTATGATCCACCTATTCACATTGGGCTAACCTAAATGAGTTGAGCCCTCATTAGTTGCTAGTAGAATTATGTTAATCTTGGAGTCCATCTAGGACTTATTTGGGGCCCTAGGGCATTTAGTGGGCTATATGTAACGCCCCGTGTTTTTAGACCTGAGTATATGACTCGTTTCCCAAAAACCCGAGTGTTAACCTAAAGGATGGTCAAATTCAAGTGTTTTTTTTTTTTTTTTTTTTTTTTTTTTTTTTTTTTTATCGAGTAAGCAGATGAGCATAAAATGGACAAATCAACATAATGAAAAATTTTCATTTCATTTAAATATATCAGCAGCCCATAATGACTTATACAAACCAAAGTCTCCACTCTTACAAATTACAAAATGAAATAATATTACATGTGAAATAAAATAAATTACAACAATCTTGGGATGTGAAATCCTGTAGCAACCCTTAGCAAATACAATCATGCACCCTTGTCAACTATAGCCTGCTCCTCACCAATATGAAGGGCCACCTGTACTACCTGTACGGTTGTATGTTTGATGGATGAGTGGCCAGCTCAGTGTGATTTCCCCTCAAGATTTCATACCGCCGCATTAGGTAAGCATAGTTATAAAACAACAAGACAATCAAAACAACACATGATGTAGTCTTTTTAGATGCATGGATGTATAAATGCATATCGACCTGGGGATGCACATCCAGTCAGACTTGAGATTGTCACCCATGCAAATCATCGACCTGAGAAAAACATCCAGACGATCGGTGCCTCGGGAAAAACATCCAGACGGGTGAATATGACTGGTCATCAGCGCAACACTCAGCGTAATCACATGAGCATGAAGATCCAAGCCATCATCATAAATCGAATGACTGGTCATTAGCACAACACTTAGCATAATCACATGGATATAATGATTTAAGTCATAGTAAATATGCCATGTATGCATGATTAGCCAAGTCATTATTAGTTCATTTACAACCAGCCAACTCACGGTCACTATGGGGAGCACATGGCCGAGCGTAGGCCGACGGCTCTGGCATAGTGTCCCATTACCACCATCCACGACCCATGAGACTATCATCTTAGGATGTTTAATGGAAACCCGTCGATTAGTGGCATATCATATTACAGTATATGGGGCTTACCATCGCATGGTTGCACAAGATAAAGCATCGAACCAATATAAGGAAAATATGAAAACAAAATCACATAGGGCGATTATCAAAACATGCCACATAGACAAATATCAAAATAAGCCACATAGGACGAGTATTAAAACCATGTGATAAAAGACCATCCTTAAAAACCGTTGGACACAACAACCCTGTATGGTAAGCCCACATCAATGGTTAATTTAAACCACCATTTAATAACCACTAAGTCAAAGGTCCATTGCAATCAAAACCAGTCGGGTTACATCCCAAGTATGGGTGTACACATATAGGTGGGAGTTTTCCACTGGTGTACCAGTTTAAGTTCTAGAAGTAATCCACAAATAATTCATGAACAAATATATAGGATGAACATTAAGCAGACAATATAGCAATTCAATTTCCACCAGCTAACACATGTGATTATGAGAGAGAGATATTAATTATAAATTTAAATAAAAACTATAACTTAAGCTAATGGAAAGATAGAAAGCTTAAGGGGAAGAATCATCACCCATATGGTAATGTTCACGAACTCGGTCTGAGTCTCCTCGTGGCCCGGGGTTACTCAAAGAATCTCCTAAAAATTACAGTTTACATTTGTCAGGTATTCCTACGTCTTGGATTAAAAGATGTATCGCAGTGAAGTCTCATGGATGGTGTTATACATCATGAGGTGGGCCCCGCCGCCACATGGTCGGTGTAAATAAATATTTATGTTTGGTTGGGATCCTTTGTATAAACGGTGGACAATTTGGATGAATCATGAATAGTAGGGTGGAGTCCATATACATGGCCCAACGTAGAGCTCACTAAATGGATAGACTGCTGGGATGAAACTCGTCCATCAGTGAGGTTTTCCCACATGATGTGGCCCATGTAGGATATATACCCATATCTTATATATTTACGTAAATATATATATACCTAGCGGGGTCCCACGTGGATGTGGGACCCATATAATATATATATATATATATATATATATATATATATATATATATATATATATATATATATATATATATATATTATGCTTATACACACTAGCGAGTATTCTTGCCATAATACAATAGGTGGGTCCACATGTGTGGGATCCACCGGCTACATGCATAGTTGTATCTTATAATATAAGATAATTTATTATAAAATTCATATGCAAGCACTATATATATTCATATGCAGGCAGTGGTGTCCAAGGCCATTGAAATGGGTGGACCGTGTTTGATGAAACACATGTTCTCAGTGGGTCCCACGGATCATATGCATGCATAGAATGCATAATATAATATTAAATATATATCCATACAGTTATATATATATTTATATTAAAAACGTCCAAGGACTGGATGTCCCCTTGATGAACGGCCTGCATGTAGCCCATCCACACCATGTGCGTGGAAGGAAGCATATATACAGAGGTGGGCCACGTCCAGACCTTGGACAGTCTAGATTCATCATAAGTATCAGGTGGGTCCCACATGGGGCCACCACACGTATCTCATATAAATGTTATATCAACATCATATGCATCTAAGATATATTTAAATATTATATCATGCATCTGATATATATTTAAATATTACATATCACATACATTTAAGTGTTATATCAACGTGGGTCCCACATGGGGCCAACCACGTATTGTAATATATATATTATTAGTAAATAGAACTATTTACATTGGATCCTGAGAGCCTGCTCGTCCATTTAGGATGGCCTATCATGAGCAGCCCACATGATGTTTGAGGGAGGCCCACCTGCCTTTTCAAGGCCTATGTTGTCAGGGTGCGATCCGCAATGATTTATATGGTGTAGCCCACCTGATCTGAGAGAACCCCAGGTGCAGCCCCTTCAACCGATTGCAAGGTGCGACCCGCCAGTGCACTACAGGTTGTGGCCCACCTGTAATTTACATCGGCCCAGTTAAAGCTTGGTGAGGCCCAGCATGGTGCAATGCACCAACATTGTCCATGTGCACAGGCTTCTTCCTCTGCAGCACGCTATTTTTGAAACCACCTCCGGCCTTGAATCTTAGCTCGATCACAGTCCATATCTGGTCGTTTCTTTCGGCCCGAACTAGTGCTTGATAGTAGGCACGACGGCTGCCATTTTTAAAGACAAAGGATGGCCTGAATAGGGGCATTTCCTTCCTAATTCCCGGACTGTTATTATTCTGATTTTTGGGGCATGTTGCAGCATGAACAGAGCCCATTTGTGGGATGCTTCTAGAATGAGTTTCAGCCCCAAGCTAGGGCCATTCACATGCCACTGTTAGGCCCCAAACAGGCCCTGAACTCAGGCCACGTTCGACTGAAAACAGGGCCTGCACTTAGGCCACTTACAGCCACAAAACGGAGCTCGCATTCAGGCCCTGTCCATCCTCCACTATGGTTGAACTTTTGGCCCCAGACGTGGCTTATAACAGGCCCTATAGCTACTTGAAATGAAGGAGAAAAACAGATAAGAAGGAAGAAGGAAAAACAGAAGTTGTTGGGGTGATTACCTAGCCTTGCTTGGCTCTACTTTCTCTCTTTTCTCTTTCTTTTATTTTCCTCACTTTTCTCTCTTTCTCTCACTCTCTATTCTCTCTGTTTCTCTTCCTTGCTAGTGTGGAAAACAGAGGGTAGTGGTGTCCTATTTATAGGTAGGGAGAGGTTCCTCCAACGGTTGGAAAAAGCTCACTATATACAACGATTAGGATTGAAGGATGGCTATGCATGGGGCCCATCCATGTTTAGGGATGGATTGCTAACATCTTAGCCAACCTGAAAGTACACTCCCAGTGTCCTGTGGGGCCCATCTCACGATCAGGCTTTGACGGGTCAACGGGGAAGATGACTCGAGCATCAATGGCAGATCACTACCTAGGGTGTTTTGGGGTGATCTGGTCTATTTGAGCGGACCAGATGGGGTCCATGATCAGTGTGGGGCCGACTTTTTGGACTACCAATGCACACCCTGGATTCATCTCATGAGAGATCTCGTTTCTCTTCTTTTTCTCATGGGATGAGATAGCTCACCTTCTCATTTCGTACCGCCCTGCTGGAAGGGCTGGGATGACTTCACGTCGCCCCATCGGACGGTCCCAGTCATGACAGCTTCTCATAGCCAAAAATGGAAATTCTACTTTTTCCTTCCTTACGACTTGCCTAGCTATGTCCGGTCATGAAGATGCCTCCCCCAGCTGGCTCGTGAGAGGCTTAAATCCCTTGGATACAAGGGGTGCTGGCTGGTAATAGAAGCCACCTGATGGTTCCCTCCTTTAGATCCCAACCACACGTGAAGGGAGCGGACGGTTCAGAGTGATCTTCCATTTCCGGTTATGAAGATGCCTCCCCCAGCTGGCTCGTGAGAGGCTTAAATCCCTTGGATACAAGGGGTGCTGGCTGGTAATAGAAGCCACCTGATGGTTCCCTCCTTTAGATCCCAGCCACACGTGAAGGGAGTGGACGGTTCAGAGTGATCTTTCATTTCCCTTTGCATGGACCCAAGATCTGATACGGTTTTAGTCAGTGGACTCTTACAAATGAAATGGACGGTTTGGATCGTCCGAAAATTGGCCAGGGCGGCTCACTTTGGTGCTTGAAAATTTACAGATTTAAATTTTTTATGGTGGGAGTGATTTTTTTTTGTAATTTTCTTCTTTTTCCGGTTTTTCTCGATCAAAGCTATTTGATCGAGCAAGCTTGGCTTGGTGCATCTCATGCATGGTGGTATATGTTGCACGTGCATTATGTGTGGGACCTACTGTGATGTTTGTGATAAATCTGCACTATTCCCTTGGTCCAGTTTGGGGCACATGTGAGGCCCAGGTAGGCCCCATGACTTGATTCGGGTCTCATTTATGGATTTTCCGCTGATTTGTTGGTCGAATCAGCCCGAAATTGAACGTCAACGGTTAAAACTGTCCCATGGACTATTTAAGCTAAGACCTAATAGTCAGATTACAGATACATGGCCTGTTCTAATTTTATAACACTTAAATATTATGTTATACTTCGTTTAATAATATTATTTACTGTTATAATAATTATTATTATTACCATTATTATTATTTTTTTCACTATCATTTTTTTATCATTATCATTATCATTATTATTATTATTATTATTATTATTATTATTATTATTATTATTATTATTAGAAATTATTTTCCTTATATATTTGTCATATATAATTTGTATTATCATAAATTGTTAATATATGTAAATTATATGAATGTCAGTAAGCAGAGATTAATATATATATGTTATTTGTATATTATTTGTATGGTCATCTATGTGTTAGGTTATATAAATCATTAAATTGTTTAAAACATGTTATTCATTATAAATTTTTCCAGTATATGTTATTTTTATGTATTACAAAATCTATAGTTTGTAATTTATACTAATGATGTTATAAGTATATTCATATGATATAGATTATAGTTACATATCCCTTTAACATGAAACTTCAAATATTTATAAAAAATATATAAATAACATTTCATAGTATATATATTTAGGTTGTATTATATTTTTTTGTATTTACATTAAATTAAATCACATGGTAACACCTGAGTACTAGAAAGTATGGGGTGTTACAGACTACCCCCTTAAAGAGAATTTCGGCCCCCGAAATTCAGCATTCTGACTATGGATGTGGATAACAACCTATCTTACGATGCCTGTATGCACCTGCTAGTTCTCTACGCTAAGTTCATTTATATATGCAAGCGCTTATGTCTTACAATTAGGGCAAGAGCCATTGCAGTCCACCCCCCCTAAAGAAAGTTTTGACCATCGGGGTTCGATAATACTCATCTTAGCTTTTAATGTAGGAGAATTGCCTTAGTGGTGCGTCATATTCTCGATTTGTCTAGGTGTGAAATCCCAACAAGTTACATACACACCTACCACACCCCTTTTTGTCATTTAATCTATCAATTACTAGTGGGTTTAGGGTCCTCTATAGGTTTTTGAATCATTTAAGTATAAACTAGAACTTGGGAGTCTTTCTAATGCTCATCAACATTAGGATTTCAAATAGCATTACTAAGATTGTAGGCTCATTCGGGTGGCTGATAACGATATCTTATCTTCCCTTTTTATTTTCCCTTATCCTAGTGCTTAAACTGTCACGAACTGATGGTCATAGTGGGTTTAAGCCCGATACATCGATCATTTGTCTGCACAGAATAGAGGACTTTGGGTATAAATTCACATTCTTGTTAAATCTCAATCCTTTGCTTGATCAGGGCATTAAGATTTGCTAGGACTTAGAACTTGAGCCAAACAGCGTGCGCTCTGCATGATTATGATTCCATCAGTCCGTGATCTCGATAAACTCTTGGGGAATATCATGTGACCTCACCCCAAATCAATTCTACATGCTGGAACTTGTGGGAATTATTATTCCTAAGTAAAAAGGTATATCCAAGTAGCAACTCCTAGTATGATTCCTTAAATTTAGGGAGTGCGTATGTCCAACGTGGTGGGTAAGGAATTTCTCATGAAGCCTAAGTTTACTTCATATGCTAATGGTTGTGACGACATTACTCCTAGCTGGAGAAATTTCTAAAAGAGTTCAAAATCTAGGTCTTTGAGAATTGTATTTTGGGAGTTAAATTTATGGGATGTTTTCACTTGGTATATGTACATTGCAATGGTGTTTGCCCACCCGCAACATTTAGGCTTAGTTTCCAAATTTAAGCAGCTACTCCTATAATGTAACGCCCTGAAAATCGGGGGTCGAGTGTAACTCAACTCCCGAGTCCCAACGCATCACTTATGTAACATATTTAATGATGTTTGAATGTTGTCTGTGTTAGAGCAATAAACATGAATGGGATTATACTAAAACAATAATTCATACTCCAGATCAATTGTATAAAAGCAAGCAGAAGACTGAACTGTATATATATGTATGTAAAGAAACAAAATAAACGTTTCATTCTCCAGAGTATGAATCCATCTGAGTCACCATATACATGTCTGTTTATAATCAAAATATCAAAAATAAACTAGGTACAATCCCTGTAAAACCCGGCGGTCCTGGCAGCCTAGTCGAAGACGCCAGAGAACTGCATATACGAGAACTCCTCCTGGTCCTCGTCATAATCAGGCTCCACCTCCAGAGTCGTCGGCTCGCCTAAACCTGAGACAGAGTCTGGTTGGTGTGCGCAACACCGTCCCGTAACGTGGGAGTGAGTAGCTAACTCAGTGGAACAATAAGGCATAAGTTATCATGTTATCAATACAGTCAAGCAGTAATGATAAGCAGTAAATCAAACACTCCTAGTTACTCTGATTAATGCAAGTATAAATGCAGGTATGATGGATGCCCTTACCGACATACTCCCTCATGCGACACCATCTCACGCTCGTGGCATGCTTACATCCCACAGTGCTCCACATCTTCTAGGCACATGCGATGCATGATGAGCATGATTATCGAGTTTTTAATTAATCCATTTCAAACAGCGGGATTGGGAAACTAAGGTACCTCCCTTGTATCATTCCCAAACATGATCCATTCTAGGGCCGTCACCCTAGTTAATATCAAACGATGGTGTGTTTTCTAGGTCACCTGCAGAGAGGTGCCAGTGGTGCATTACGCACAAAGGTTGCACCACTCCCCATCACCCCTTAAACGATTCATCACTATACGAGAAACAGGCCTAGTTCATACTCTATATATCGCGGCGAACCCTAAGGCGTCTTATGCAACTTCGAGAATATGCTCGCGGTCACTACAAAGGGTCACATTGGGGGCTGTTACACACAAAGGTTGCACCACTCCCCCATCACCTTATCAATGTAGGTCGACAGCGCGAATATAGTGTCCCATACCACCATAATCGGCTCACGAGTTAAGTTGCTCACTGGTCACTACGGGGAGGCACGTAGCCCCAGCGTAGGCCGACAGCTCGACCACGGTGTCCCATACCACCATGCCCAGCTCATGAGTCTTAGCGGATCGAGGTACCATGGTTAACGGAATTTTCACTGGTAAGTTTGGTACCCTAGGTTCAAACATTAGCGACCAAACATGGTGAACATACATAAGACACACGGGTTACTTGACGTGTTCGGCTAGCTCGATCGCACAACAAGTTGGGCGATATGAAGCACAGAAGCACCTCGTGTGGCCAACCACTATCGCCAACCAAAGTATGACACGGGTTCGCCAACACATCATGTGTGGCGAAACGAATCTCAACCACAACTCCAAGTCTGATACCGGATGTCTGGACTATGGACATAGTCCCAAGCTCAATCAATTCCCAACCATAGCATGTGAAGTAAAGCATGATAAACAAGGTAATTCAAGCACACCAGCAATCATGTTATAAAGCATGTCATAAAGCATGTTAATAAACAAGTTACTAGGCATGTTCAAAAGCATGTTGTAAAGCACTATACAAATAGGGATACAAATGCATATATTTCATAGGTGAGTGGTTAGAGTAAATAACCACATGGAGGGTATCATATGTGACTCTAAGGTAGTTGAGAACCCCATCTCAGCACCTACCTAAGGTTCTAACACTTAAGCACTTACATTCACAAGCAATTTTTACAAACACTTGGAATGCACTTTTTCAACATACATGACGTATGTTAGAGGAAAGTGCACTAGGGCTGTCCCTTTACCAAACTAGTATTTTATATGTATACATCATATTCATACAACAAATAATCATGACAATTACATGAGCAAATTTTATACGTATAGGGTATTTTCTAGGATACCCAATTTCAACATACATAGTGTTTACAAGAGAACTTGTAATACGGCGATTCTTTTCGCCAAGAAATTAATTTATACGCACATAATATATTTATACAACAATTAATCATGACAAACACATCGCTAAAATATACACGTATACGATACTTCTTACAATACCGTATTTCTACATACATGATGTATATTAGTAAACATGTATTTAGGCGAACCCTTTTGCCAAATGAGTATTTTATCCATACATCATATATCCATACGACAATTAAACATGTCAAACACATTTCCATAAAAAATACGTATACGGTATTTTATACGAATACCTAGAGTATGTGAAATTCCAAATTCTACAATTCTAATCGAAACAGAAAACGGAAAGCACTTTGTACATGTGCAATTGCATACAGATCATGAATCTACCATTATCTGACATTGAAAGCGTTGAAAACCGCAACCTATACACCTAAAGTCCTCACCTTGCCTCTTGGAATCTCAACGAATCAGCAAGGTTGGATGAGCTTCCGTATTCGGGAGTTTTCTAGCCTAAAGAGTGAAATCGATTAGCTATTTCACAACCTATAGCCTATACACCTCAAATCAGATCTAGGGTTAGGGTTTCTCACCTTAAAACGGAGTTGATATCACCGGGAAAGCGCCTGGAAAGAGGCGATGCAGCCCATGGGGTGATTTGCAACAGTAAGAGGAAGATTCTCCCACTTCTCCTAAGCTTTCTCTCTCTTTTCCTCTCTCTCTCTCTCTAGGGTTTTATCCCAAATTCGTATGGCTATGAGAGGGCTGTTCTAAGGCCCTTATATAGCCTAAAACCTCCCCGAAATAGACTCCGATTCAAGAGGTACGTCTATTATAAGCAATTCGGCGCTTTTCCAGCTCAAAAGAGTGTTTCTGGTGGCCCCCCTTGAGCCAAACGTCAGACTTAAGCTCACAACTCATGGATCTACGTGGGATTACGTTTTCGACTCGATCGGATTCCCAGATCACACGGGGCGGACCACTTTCAGTTCAACGGTCAGTGGGCCACGATCCGAAATTCCAAGTACATGTAAATGTTCCTGAAATTTTTCCTGATCCGAGGGTGTAATTTAGTCTGATTCTGAAGGTCTGGTTGCTTAATACTGATCCGCAACCGAATGGTGCCAGATCACTATTCAAGATATTTATTTTGTAAAGGAAAGAGTGGTTTTCACACTCCCTCACTCCAGACGCGATCGAATGGCCGTGGGACATTATCTGGACTTGATTTCCGAGATGGTTGTCGAGCCCAGCGAGGCGGTCCTAAGTCCTTAACTTCGTGTTAATCGGACTTCCGATGTGCGGTCTAGCCCTAATACAAAGTTCCAAGTCATTCCTGAGAATAGCCGGGTAATGGGTTTGATCCTAGACTTTAGTGTAACCTAGCGTCAATGATTCTACAAGTTTTGAATCTTGCAGATCGTATTTAAAGCGATTCCAACGAATTTCATGGCTAATCTAGTTTGGCACTTAGTTAACTTTGTTGAATTTCTAAAGGATTTAATCCTAAGGGATTTCTAGTCGAGGTGATACTCGAGCCCTTGTACGGAAATTTACGGGTCATTACATATAATGGAGAACTAAAGTTTCCAAACAGTTGCTCTAGTAATTTATAGGGAAACCAAGATTGTATCTCTAAGTTTCAATAAAACGTCCTATTGTTTATAGGGGAATCAGAGCGGCTAACTTATAATTCTTAAGGGAATCTAAGAACATTTCTAAGTTTTTTTTTTGGTCAACCAAACAAGTTTTTAAGAGGCCCTATGTTTTAAATTTCTACATTATTAAATTGTTTTTTACTTAGATGGAATTTTATATTGCCATCCAATTCACTTCTAAGGGAACCTAAGTTTGTGTTTCTATATTCACAATCATTATTCTAAACCTAAGGGAAGTTCACCTAAGTTCAAATTTCTACTTTCAAACATCCTAACTTGAGACATTTAAAGTTTGTATAAGTTCATTTCCCAAGGCCAAGTTTGTCCAAACTATGCTCTGATACCAACTATAACGCCCCGTGTTTTTAGGACCCGACTATATGACTCGTTTCCCAAAAACCCAAGTGTTAACCTTAAAGGATGGTCAAATTCGAGCGTATATATTTTTTTTTGTTATCAGAGTAAGCGGATGAGCGTAGAATGGACAAATCATCATAAAGGAAAATTTTCATTTCATTTAAATATACCAGCACCCCATAATCACTTATACAAAACAATGTCTCCACTCTTATAAATTACAAAATGAAATAATATTACATGTGAAATAAAATAAATTACAACAATCTTGGAATGTGAAATCTTGTAGCAACCCTTGGCAAATACAATCATGCACCCTTGTCAACCATAGCATGCTCCTTACCAATATGAAGGGCCACCTGTACTACCTATACGGTTGTATGTTTGATGGATGAGTGACCAGCTTAGTGTGATTTCCCCTCAAGATTTCACACCGCCGCATTAGGTAAGCATAGTTATAAAACAACAAGGCAATAAAAAAACACATGATGTAGTCTTTTTAGATGCATGGATGTATGAATGCACATCGACCTGGGGATGCACATCCAGTCGGACTTGAGCCCGTCACTCATGCAAATCATCGACCTGGGAAAAATATCCAGATGATCTGGGCCCCGGGAAAAACATCTAGACGGGTGAATATGACTGGTCATCAGCATAACACTCAGCATAATCACATGTCCATGATGATCCAAGCCATCATCATAAATCGAATGATTGGTTATTAGCGGAACACTCAGCGTAATTGCATGGGCATAATGATCCAAGCCATCGTAAATATGCCATGTATGCATGATTAGCCAAGTGATTATTAGTCTATTTACAACCAGCTGATTTAAATAAGCTCACAGTCACTACGGGGAGCACATAGCCCAGCGTAGGCCGACGGCTTGGGCATAGTGTCCCATTACCACCATCCACGATCCATGAGACTACCATCTTAGGATGTTTAATGGAAACCCGTCGACTAGTGGCCAATTATATTATAGTATATGGGGCTTACCATTGCATGGTTGCATAAGATAAAGCATCGAACCCATATAAGGAAAATATGAAAACAAAACCACATAGGGCGATTATCAAAACATGCAACATAGACAGATATCAAAATAAGCCACATAGGGTGAGCATCAAAACCATGCGATAAAAGACCATCCTTGAAAACTGTTGGACACAACAACCCTGGATGGTAGGCCCATATCAATGCTTAATTTAAATCACCATTTAATAACTACTAAGTCGAAGGTCCATTGCTATCACAACCTGTCGAGTTACATCCCAAGTATGGGTGTACATATATAGGTGGGGGTTTCCCACTGATGTACCAGTTTAAGTTCAAGAAGCAATCCACAAATAATTCATGTACAAATATACAGGATGAACATTAAGCAGGCAATATAGCAATTCAATTTCCACCAGCTAACACATATGATTATGAGAGAGATATATCAATTATAAATTTAAATAAAAACTATAACTTAAGCTAATGGAAAGATAGAAAGCTTAAGGAGGAGAATCATCACCTGTATGATAGTGTTCACGAACTCGGTCTGAGTCTCCTCGTGGCCCGGGGTTACACAAAGAATCTCCTAAAAATTATAGTTTATGTTTGTCAGGTATTCCTACGTCTTGGATTAATAGATGTATCGCAGTGAAGTCTCATGGAGGGTGTTATACATCATGAGGTGGGCCCCACCGCTACATGGTCGGTGTAAATAAATATTTATGTTTGGTTGGGATCCTCTGAATTAACGGTGGACAATTTGGATGAATCATGAATAGCAGGGTGAGGTCCATATACGCGGCCCACCGTAGAGTTCACCAAATGGATAGATGGCTAGGATGAAACTCGTCCATCAATGAGGTTTTCCCACATGATGTGGCCCATGTAGGATATATACCCGTATCTTTTATATTTACGTAAACATATATATAACTTGCGGGTCCCACGTGGTTGTGGGGCCCATAATATATATATATATATATATATATATATATATTATGCTTATACGCACTGGCGAGTATTCTTGCCATCATACAATAGGTGGTTCCACACGTGTGGGATCCACCGGCTACATGCATAGTTGTATCTTATAATACAAGATCATTTTTTATAAAATTCATATGCATGCGCTATATATATCCATATGCAGGTAGTGATGTCCAGGGTCGTTGAAATGGGTGGACCGTGTTTGATGAAACACATGTTCTCAATGGGTCCCACGGATCATAAGCATGCACATAATGCATGATATAATATTAAATATATCCATACAGTTATATATATTTATATTAAAAACGTCCAGGGATCGGACGTCCCCTTGATGGATGACCTACATGTAGCCCATCCACACCATATGCGTGGAAGGAAGCATATATACGGAGGTGGGCCACGTCCAGATTCATCATAAGTATCAGGTGGGTCCCACATTGGGCCACCACACGTATCTCATATAAATGTTATATCAATGTCATATGCATCTAAGATATATTTAAATATTATATCATGCATCTGATATATATTTAAATATTACATATCACATACATTTAAGTATTATATCAACATGGGTCCCACATGGGGCCCACCACATATTGTAATATATATATATATATTATTAGTAAATAGAACTATTTACATTGGATCCAAAGAGTCTACTCATCCGTTTAGGACGGCCTATCATGAGCAGCCCACATGATGTTTGAGGGAGGCCCACCTGCCTTTTCAAGGCCTATGTTGTCAGGGTGCGATCCGCAATGATTTATATGGTGTAGCCCACCTGATCTGAGAGAACCCCAGGTGCAGCCCCTTCAACCGATTGCAAGGTGCGACCCGCCAGTGCACTACAGGTTGTGGCCCACCTGTAATTTACATCGGCCCAGTTAAAGCTTGGTGAGGCCCAGCATGGTGCAATGCACCAACATTGTCCATGTGCATAGGCTTCTTCCTCTGCTGCACGCTATTTTTGAAACCTACTTCGGCCTTGAATCTTAGCTCGATCACGGTCCATATCTGGTCGTTTCTTTCGGCCCAAACCAATGCTTGACGGTAGGCACGGCGGCTGCCATTTTTTAAGCCAAAGGATGGCCTGAACAGTGGCATTTCCTTCCTGATTCCCGGACTGTTATTATTTCGATTTTTGGGGCACGTTGCAGCATGAACAGAGCCCGTTTGTGGGATGCTTCTAGAATGAGTTTCAGCCCCAAGCTGGGGCCATTCACATGCCACTGTTAGGCCCTAAACAGGCCCTGAACTCAGGCCACGTTCGACTGAAAATAGGGCTTGCACTTAGGCCACTTGCAGCCACAAAACGGAGCTCGCATACGGGCCCTGTCCATCCTCCACTATGGTTGAATTTTTGGCCCCAGACGTGGCTTATAACAGGCCCTATAGCTACTTGAAATGAAGGAGAAAAACAAATAAGAAGGAAGAAGGAAAAGCAGAAGTTTTTGGGGTGATTACCTAGCCTTGCTTGGCTCTACTTTCTCTCTTTTCTCTTTCTTTTCTTTTCCTCACTTTTCTCTCTTTCTCTCACTCTCTATTCTCTCTGTTTCTCTTCCTTGATGATGTGGAAAACAGAGGGTAGTGGTGTCCTATTTATAGGTAGGGAGAGGTGCCTCCCACGGTTGGAAAAAGCTCACTATATGCAACAATTAGGATTGAAGGATGGCTATGCATGGGGCCCATCCATGTTTAGGGATGGATTGCTAACACCTTAGCCAACCTGAAAGTACACTCCCAGGGTCCTGTGGGGCCCATCTCGCGATCAGGCTTTAATCAGTCAATAGGGAAGATGACTCGAGCATCAATGGCAGATCACTGCCTAGGGTGTTTTTGGGGTGATCTGGTCCATTTGAGCGGACCAGATGGGGTCCATGACAATGTGGGGCCCACTTTTTGTACTACCAATGCACACCCTGGATTCATCTCATGAGATATCTTGTTTCTCTTCTTTTCTCATGGGATGAGATAGCTCACCTTCTCATTTTGTACCGCCCTACTGGAAGGGCTGGGATGACTCTACGTGGCTCCATCGGACGGTCCTAGGCGTGACAACTTCTCATAACTAAAAATGGAAATTCTACTTTTTCCTTCCTTACGGCTTGCCTAACTAGGTCCGGTCATGAAGATGCCTCCCCCAGCTGGCTCATGAGAGGCTTAAATCCCTTGGATATAAGGGGTGCTGGCTGGTAAGAGAAGCCACCTGATGGTTCCCTCCTTTAAATCCTAGCCACACGTGAAGGGAGCGGACGGTTCAGAGTGATCTTCCATTTCCCTTTGCATGGACCTAAGATCTTATATGGTTTTAGTTAGTGGACTCTTACAAATGAAATGGATGGTTTGGATCGTCCGGAAATTGGCCAGGGTAGCTCACTTTGGGGCTTGAAAATTTACAATTTTAAATTTTTGATGGCAGGAGTGATTTTTTTGTAATTTTTCTTCTTTTTCCAGTTTTGCTCGATCAAAGCTGTTTGACCAAGCAAGCTTGGCTTGGTGCATCCCATGCATGGTGGTATATGTTGCACGTGTATTACGTGTGGGGCCTAATGTGATGTTTGTGATAAATTTGCACTGTTCATTTGTTTAAGGGTCCCTATATATGGGCCCTTGGCCCAGTTTGGGGCACATGTGAGGCCCAGGTGGGCCCCATGACTTGATTCGGGTCTCGTTTATGGATTTCTCGCTGATTTGTTGGTCGTATTAGCCCAAAATTGAACGTCAACGGTTAAAACGGTCCCAAGGACTATTTAAGCTAAGATCCAATGATCAGATTACAGATACATGGCCTGTTCTAATTTTATAACACTTAAATATTATGTTATACTTCATTTAATAATATTATTTACTGTTATAATAATTATTATTATTTTTATTATTAACATTATTATTATTATTTTCACTATCATTTTTTTATCATTATTATCATTATCATTATTATTATTATTATTATTATTATTATTATTATTATTATTATTATTAGAAATTATTTTCCTTATATATTTTTTCATATATAATTTGTATTATCACAAATTTTTAATATTTGTAAATTATATGAATGTCAGTAAGCAGAGATTAATACATATATGTTATTTCTATATTATTTTTATGGTCATGTATGTGTTAGGTTATATAAATCATTAAATTGTTTAAAACATGTTATTCATTATAATTATTTCCAGTATATGTTATTTTTATGTATTACAAAATCTATAGTTTGTAATTTATACTAATGATGTTGTAAGTATATGCATATGATATAGATTATAGTTACATATCCCTTTAACATGAAACTTCAAATATTTATAAAATATATATAAATAATATTTCATAGTATATATATTTAGGTTGTATATATATATATATATATATTTTTTTGTATTTACATTAAATTACATCACATGGTAACACCCGAGTACTGGAAAGTACGGGGTGTTACACTATATGATAGATGGTGAAGGGAGCCCGTTCCGGATCCTTAGGTTTATAAGTAGGCCACCTAAGCCCAACATTGATATGAGGAGAATTCATCCTCACTGTAGATGGAGGGATCCGTCTATCAGATTTGGTATGTCCACAGTTGAGGACTGACCCTCATGTTATAGATCTGTTGTCCTTCCATGGACCCTGCCTTGTGTATGGGATGATTATCGATGCCGACTATGAGTATGCAATAGTATAGCTTCATGATACATGTCCATACACATCATCTACATGCTTGTGGCTGATCATTGTATATGTCAATGGACATATTATTTTTTGGGACTCCTTGATAGGCAGAGTTGTCCCACATGAGCGCACAGTACACGCAGGATTGATGCATAACTGGATTGTGTTATTCATGCATCTTGCATTGTGTGTTATGATTGTTGTGCGCCCTAGCGACATAAGGGTTGTAGCTTCCACAGGTATAGCGTAGATGGCAGTATTGAATACCAAAAATCTTTTCTCTACATGGGGTGTTATAGATGTCCGTGGGTGAAATTTCATAAACCCTTATGGTACCAGGAGGTCGCTCCAATGTCTAGACCGAGTGGATGCATGAGCGCTAAGTGCCAAATACCAAGAGGCCATACTTTCTACTGTGTCGTGGTTGGTTAGAAGGGGGTGCGACCTTACCCGCTTGAGAGGAGGGGGTAAAGCTAGGATGAGTTTGACCGGCTCGAGGAATGGGTCTGTAACGCCCTGAAAATCGGGGGTCGAGCATAAACTCAACTCCCGAGTTCCAGAACATCACTTATGCAACAAAATGAATGATGATTGAATGTTGACTGTATTCGTGCATTGAACATGAGTGAGATTAAGCCAAAACAAAGACATATCATACTCCGAGAGACAGTTAAATTTGCAAGCGGAAGACTGTGATAGATAGATAAAATATATAACTTATGATGAGTCTCCAGAGTATGATAACATTACCAGGTTAAATAAATACAAGTGCAGTTCTAAAATGTACCAAATGTGAGGAAGTGTAATGCCTCCTATCCCATGTACCATAGCCCCGTCAATACAATATCAGGTCTTCATTGACCTGCCAGAGAGATACAGATAGGAGAATTCCTCCTATCATCATAGAAGTAGTCCGGCTCTGCTTCACAAGCATCGCCACCACCTGAAACTCAACAAATCTGGTTGGTGTGTACAACACCGTCCCGTAACGTGGGAGTGAGTGATCAACTCAGTGGAACAGTAAGGCATAGGTTAACATGTTATCAAATCAATCAAGCAGTAATGATAACGCAGTACAAATCAAACATTTCTAATTACTCTTGTTAAGTGCAAAAATGATATGACATGATGCTGTATGCCCTTGCCAAACCACCCTCAAGCGACATCATCTTACGTTCGCGAATGCTTACTCCCTCAGTGCGCCACATCTACAAAGCACATGCGGTGCGATGATGCTCATGATTACCAAGTTATTATTAGTCCATTTCAAACAGCAATATTGGGAAACTAAGGTACCTCCCTTGTATCATTCCCAACATGATCCATTCTAGGGTCGTCAATCCTAGTTAATCTCATACGATGTTATGGTTTGAGAAGCGTAGTGAAGGCATCGCAAAGGGCACGTCACCCGTCAGCGCGGATACAGATCTCACCGTATGCGGCTCAATTGCTGGCCGTCAGCTCAAGTACAGGTCTCACCGTACTTGGCCCAATCACTAGCCGTCAGCTCGAGTACAGGTCTCACCGTACTCGGCTCAACTCATACTCTAGTTGCTGTGAAAGACTCGTCGCCAATCACAGACACTTGGAGTATACTCGAAGATACTACGGAGGACTCGTCGCCGTCCGTCGACGAGCACCGGGTCTCACCGTACTCGGCTCTCGCCGTAGTATCGACGGCTCGAATATAGTGTCCCATACCACCATAATCGGCTCACGAGGTTGGTTGCGCAATGGTCACTACGGGGAGGTACATGACCCCAGCGTAGGCCTACAGCTCGACCACGGTGTCCCATACCACCATGCCCGGCTCATGCGTCTTAGCGGATCGAGGTACCATGGTTAAAAGGGATTTCACTGGTAAGTTTGGTACCCTAGGTTCAAGCAGAGGCGACCAAACATGGTGAACATACATTAGACAAATCGGGTTACTTGACGAGCTCGGCTAGCTCGAGCGCACAACAAGTTGAACGACATGAGGTGCATAAGCACTTCGCGTGGCCGACCACTATCGCCAACCGAAGTACGACTCGGGTTCGTCGAACACATCTCACGTGGCAAATGAATCGCAACCACGAATTCATTGTACCGATTGTCTGGACTATAATCATAGCCCCAAACACAATCAAGTGCGAGATAGATAAAGCAATAGTGAATCAAGATTTCCACTCATACAATCAAGGTATGGTATTTTCCGTTTAGGGCTGCTAGGGCTGTTGCACGCACTCGTTGCTCCGCTCCCCCATCACCCATGACGGATCATACAACGTAAATATAAATTTAAGCATATGCATTACATAGTTAAAATCATAAAGCAGTTGAGCATGTTATGAATCACAACACAAGCATGAGTTTATACATGTTCAATTCCTAATTACACAACAATTCGAGGAGATCATACACATAATTAAAAGAGGTTGAGAATCATATCTCAACACCCTTATACATTACACTTTGCTAACTACTACTCATTCAGACATTTCAAGAAACACTTAAACAAACATACATCGACATACATGACATATGTCGATCACATAGGCATTAGGCCAAATCCTTTCACTAGGGAGTTGCCCCAATCATAACACGCGTACACCCACGACGGATAGTCATGGCAAGCAGGAATCCGAGTTTCATATTCATTCAGTCATTCCCACAAACACTTGGGCCACACATTTTAGCATATATGGTGTATATTGGCCGTGGCGTGATTTAGGGAAAATCCTTTCGTCAAAAGGGTATTGCCAATACAACAATCATGAATCCATGACAATTAGTCATGGCGAGCAGTATTGAATTCGTCCAAAGGGTATTGCCAATACAACAATCATGAATCCATGACAATTAGTCATGGCGAGCATGCGAATGAGGATTCTATACTCATTCAGTCATTTTCACAAACACTTAGAATACACTATTCCAACATACATGACGTATGTTAGCAAAATACGTGTTAGGGTTGTCCCTTCGCCACGTGAGTATTTTACCCATGTATATCATAATCATACAGCAAATAATCATTACAATTGTATTTCCAAAATTCACACATATGCGGTATTTCTAGAATACACAATTTCAACATACTTGATATTTACAAGGGAACATGTATTTTGGCGATTCCTTTCGCCAAACTAGTATTTTATACATATATTGTATAATCATACATTAAATTAACATGTTATACATTTTCCCAAAAAAAAATACATATACGGTATTTCTAGAATATACAATTTCAACATACGTAGCATTTACACACGAACATGTATTTCAGCAATTTCTTTCACCAAATTAGTATTTTATCCATATAACACATAATAATACATTAAATAAACATGTCAAACGTTTTTCCAAAAAAATACGTATACGGTATTTCTACGTATACCTAGAGTATGTGAAATTCCAATTTCTACAACGTTAATCGAAACAGGAAACGGAAAGCACTTTGTACATGTGCATTTACAAGCAGATCATGAATCTACCATTATCTGACATTGAAAGCGTTGAAAACCGTAACTTATACACTTAAAGTCCTCACCTTTGCCTTTGGAAATGAAACGAATCAGCAAGGGTAAAGGAACTTCCGTCTACGGGCGATTTCTAGCCTAAAGAGCGGAATCGGTTAGTCGGTACACATCCTACATCTATTCCACCTCAAATCAGACCTAGGGTTAGGTTTTCTTACCTTCAAATGAGATGGGTACCGCCGGGAAAGCGTCTAGAATAGGGCGGTGTAAGCCGTGTAACAAGCCAAAGCAGGAGGAGGAAGATCGGCAACGATCTCCAAGTTTTTCTCTCTCTTTTCTCTCTCTTTTCTCTCTCCCAAAACTCAAATTCGTATGGCTGTGAGAGAGGGTGCTCTAAGGCCCTTTTATAGCCAAAAACATTCCGAAAATAGACTCAGGTTCAAGGGTTACTGCTAATATAGGATATTCGTCACTTTTCCAGCTCAAAAGAGAGGTTCTGGTAGCCCTCCTTGAGCCAAACGTCAGACTTAATCTCACCATCGACGGATCTACGTGGGATTACGTTTTTGACTCGATTGGATTCCCAGATCGCACGTGGCGGACCACTTTCAGTTCGACGGTCAGTGGGCCACGATCAGAAATTCCAAGTACATGTAAATGTTCCTGAAATTTTTCTTAATCCGAGGGTGTAATTTGGTCCGATTCGACGGTCGGGTTGCTTATACTGACGCGTCAACGAACGATGCGGATCACTATTCCGGATATTTATTTTGGCATGTGAATAGTTTTTCACACTACCTCGCTCCGATTCGAAACGAATGGCCGTGGAACATCGGATAAGGCTGATTTTTGAGATGATTGTTAAGCCCGGTGGGGCGGTCCTAGTTCCTTAGCGGGTTAATCGGACTCCCGATGTGCGATCTAGACCTAATACGAAGTTTCGTTTCATTCCCGAGAGCAGACGGAAATGAGTTTGGTTCTAAACTTTAGGGTAACCTAGCGCCAATGATTTACGCAACTTTTGGGTCTTGAGATCGTATTTAAAGCGATCTAACGGATTTCATGGCTAATCGAGTTTAGTACTTAGTTAACTTTGTTAAATTTCTAAAAAATTTAATCCTAAGTGATTTTCGTCTGAGGTGGAACTTAGTCCATTGTAGTTTGTATATAAAGTGATCCAAGTTATACTACTTAGCTAGTTTAAGATAGTGTCTAGGGCGAAGGTGCTTTGAAAAATTGAAAGCACAAGGTAGTGAAGGGTGAGATTTGTGAAGAAAATGGTTTAAGGAGCGATTTGAGGCTTTAATTGAGTGTTTAAGAAGTTAAACCTGTGTTAGGATTGATCCATTGCCTAAGGACGTCTAATCCCAGGTTGGCAAAAATTCGGGGCGTTACAATCTACCCCCCTTAAAACAAAATTTCGTCCCCGAAATTGGCTAAGGGTAATAAGGGAAGATTTCTATTATTTCATTTGTCTAAGACTTATTAATTTTGAGTTCCTACGCGTGGTAGGGTATATACCAGCTGGTTCATTTTAGTCTACCCCCCTTAAAACATGTTTCTTTATTCATTTCTCATACCCTGATGGTATGCTACCATTTATTTCTTTACCTTTTTAGAGTCTAGACGACAATTCCCACAATTTAGAGTAAGATAGTTGTTTTCAATGTTTGACCAACACGGAGAGACGGTAATAGTGGGCTCGATCCCGATACATCGATCATCTACCGGGCCAGGGTAGGAAGCTCATCGTATCCCTTCCGAATCCTGGTGGATCCTGGTCGTCCGCTCGTCAGCAGAGAGTCCATCGGTAGTCACCCAGGATTGGGAATTGGGTCAAGCCGCGAAAACTTCGCAGTTGTAGATGTCAGTAACTCCGTAGTCCGATCACTCTCTAAGAGTAGGGAATGTCCATCATTGAAAGGTTCAAATTGTTTATTCTAAGGTTGCCCTTTAGGTCTTAGTCTAAGAGAGTCCTCGATATTATCTATGTCCAAGGAAAGGGTGAATCAAGTCTTACTAAATCATCTTAAAACGGTTTCATAGTAAAACTTGTTAGGGCTTCTATAATGTGCATATGTTAACGAGCACCGTTTCGATCCTGGGCCAGTGGGGTAGGGTCCACCACGTTTCTGCTGCGCCACCCAGGTCAAAGAGGTGTATTAGGTGACCTAACTAGAGCGGGTTCATCATGTTCTACCCCCCTTAAAACTTTATTTTCACCCTCAAGGCTTAAGATTTATGTCCTGCTCCGTATGTCGGAACAAGGTGTAATTTATAACCTATCCTTAAAATGAAAAGGGAAATACATTGGTCTGCCTTTCATCGACGATGTATACTATGGCATTGATACCTATGGGTATCGAGAGGAGCTAAAATGATGGGCAATGTGGTTGAGGTCACGGGCAGGTGTGAGTTTGAGGCAAGATGCCTAATTCTACCAAAGGACTTTTATTACGATCTCAACTTACCCTCCCAAGTCATATCTAGTTTATTACTATAAGATAATTTTATACCTTATTAGTACAAAGGTATTTGGAAAGAATAGGTCAACAGGCAGACTTTTTTTTTTTTTTTTTTTTTTTTTTTTTTTCTAAGTTCATATGTACAATGTGTATGTTATAATGACATGAGATTCGAGACCTAATTCCTAACTGTCTGTTGCCCATTTGGGTAATTCCTTAGGCTTAAAAGGCAAAGTCGCTATCGGCTATATACTCCTAATACTTTTCAAAAGCAAAGGGATAAACCTTTAGTTGCAAATGGTCGGGCCAACACGGAAAGAAAATTGTATAGTGGGTCTGAGTCAGTTAAGCCGAATAACTAAGTCTATTATTCAATTGACCTAGCATAATTAATTAGTCTTTTACTTTCCTTAGCCTAACCAGTAGTCTAGTCTTAATTTAGGAGTAGAGGAAATCCATAGGTGAGTCCAAAGTCTATGCTTATACGCTAGATGATTTCACTTCATTTCTAATACAAGGAAGGGTTTTATCACTTAGGGTCAAAGTTGTCTAATTGGAACTGAGTTGCCTGTAGTTACAGTTAACTACGCCCAAGCATTTCACATATGCTCATACCAGCTAAGAGGATCTTGGGGTTTGTATTATTAATTTGTTGGATTTCCTATATGGTCAGGTCTGTCAAGACTAGGAGTATCGCTCTAGGTCCAAACTCTATGGGCCTATCTATCAAAAACCATTTACTCCAAAAGCTTAAGCTATCAGAGTGCGGTGGGTTAATGTGTATCAAGGGACTTTATCACTGCATCACTACTTGGCCAATGGTCTTAAGTTGTATTAAGATGGGACTGTATTGCTAATCCCACTTCAGGATTGGGAATGGCAAATTTGGCAGGAGGGTGGGCGAGGATTAAAATTACTTTATAGGCTTTGGAAAATGAGGATTGTGTTGGAAAGTGTGAGATGGGATTTCCATATCCCACGATGAGGAATTTCTAAGTGTAATTTGAAAGAAAATTCTGGGATTTACGTTTAACGGCCTGCACTCCAAATATGGTATTGGAAAACATGGGATGCACCCAAATCCCATGAGATCGAGAAAATGGCCGTAACCAATTCGAAAGGGGCCATGGAAATGAAGGAAGGAGAGAGAAAGGGGACTGTCTTCTTCGATACTCCACGGACAACAGTCCCAACAAGAATTGAAGAGACACGAATGACAAGAAATGAAGAAGGAATAAGGGAGAAACGGGATGGGTTTGAAAGTTGCACGAATTTGATCTCCAAATGGGGGATATGAGAGCTCAAACGTGAAAGGAAAGGGTAGGGTAGGTGGCTAGGGCTGTTGTGATCAATGGGAGTGGGTGAGTTATGGACTAAAATGGGGGATTGAGTGATTTAGGGGAATGGGTTGAGAGAAAAATCAGATATGGAGGGGATGGACGTTTGGAAGGGAAGATGTGAGAGGGAGGGGAGCTCCAGCCCCCAAAATCCTAACCATTTGCCAAAATGGCATGTGCCATGGGGTAGAGCATGCTGGGCCGACCCACCCCACGTTCGAAATTCCACCGGAAAGCCGACCGGACCGCGGTCCGTCGCCGGTGCCGCGGTGGCGCCGCGGTCGGACTTGGTCGGAACCGCGCCGCCATGGTGGGGCCTTGTTCTTCATGGTCCCAAGGTGCCAAATGCACCCTGGTTCGACCCTGGGTCCCATCGAATTTAAGTGGGGAGGCCCCCGACTCCGATTCGCTCTATTTCGGGTAGTGTCGGGCAAACTGGACATATCTTGCAATCCGGAATGAGTTATCTGACGTAAAATATATGAATTTGGGGTAGGACGAGCTAATGAAGCCAACCAACCCAGCTATGCAGGGTTGCACAGCCCGAAATTGCGAGAAAACCCCCCGATTGACGGTTATTTCCCCGCTTCAATTTCGTTTTGCCAAAATAGTAGTTTTAGTTTGATTTCTCTTCATCCGTTGGGCTTTAGGAGTTGTGCCCAATGAGAAAAGAGTTTAGAATAATTAGGAGAACGGTTGGGTGAAGTCGTTTAGGACACTTACTATTTTTGGCTGAAAGCCTTGCGCACTAGTAGACACCATGACCTTAGTAAGTCGCGAATGCTAGGAGTTTTAGTTGTAGTTTGTTTCTGATTTCTTTCCCATTGCTTGGTATTCCTATTTAAAGGGTGGTGAACTCGTTTTTTTTTTGTCATTCACTAATCAGTTTTGAATTTATTAGAATTTCTTTCTATTTTCTGCTTTCTCCTCTTGTAGATTCGAGAAGTCTCTGGGAGGAGTCTAGAGAAGCTCCAAGGATTTGGGGTAGTTATCCTCATCACGTTTGTCGCACATTTTACTGATTCTCAATGATTGGGATGAGGTGGATTATGATCTAGACCCTTCACTAGACAACCTAGAAATGTTTTAAGGTCGACCCGTGCGACTATGGTTGAACACATACTCGATTTCGGCGTTCGTTTTCAATGAACTTCGCCAATTGGCGAAATCGGGATACCTATGACTGTTTCTACATCCCGTCGCTCCCTCCTAAGTCAGAGTGCGTCAGAGTGCGTCAGAGTGCGTAGTGTGACCATAACCCAGGTCCGGTTTAATCAAAATCATGCTCTGATACCATCTTGTAACGCCCTGAAAGCGAGGGTCGAGCATAAACTCAACTCCCGAGTTCCAGAACATCACTTATGCAACAAAATGAATGATGATTGAATGTTGACTGTATTCGTGCATTGAACATGAGTGAGATTAAGCCAAAACAGCATATCATACTCCAGAGACAGTTAAATTTGCAAGCGGAAGACTGTGATAGATAGATAAAATATATAACTTATGATGAGTCTCCAGAGTATGATAACATTACGGAGTTAAATAAATACAAGTGCGGTTCTAAAATGTACCAAATGTGAGGAAGTGTAATGCCTCCTATCCCATGTACCATAGCCCCGTCAATACAATATCGGTCTTCATTGACACAGAGAGATACAGATAGGAGAATTCCTCCTATCATCATAGAAGTAGTCCGGCTCTGCTTCACAAGCATCGCCACCACTTGAAACTCAACAAATCTGGTTGGTGTGTACAACACCGTCCCGTAACGTGGGAGTGAGTGATCAACTCAGTGGAACAGTAAGGCATAGGTTAACATGTTATCAAATCAATCAAGCAGTAATGATAACGCAATACAAATCAAATATTTCTAATTACTCTTGTTAAGTGCAAAGAATGATATGACATGATGCTGTATGCCCTTGCCAAACCACCCTCAAGCGACATCATCTTACGTTCGCGAATGCTTACTCCCTCAGTGCGCCACATCTACAAAGCACATGCGGTGCGATGATGCTCATGATTACCAAGTTATTATTAGTCCATTTCAAACAGCAATATTGGGAAACTAAGGTACCTCCCTTGTATCATTTCCAACATGATCCATTCTAGGGTCGTCAATCCTAGTTAATCTCATACAATGTTATGGTTTGAGAAGCGTAGTGAAGGCATCGCAAAGGGCTCGTCACCCGTCAGCGCGGATACAGATCTCACCGTATGCGGCTCAATTCTTTGGCCGTCGGCTCAAGTACGGGTCTCACCGTACTTGGCCCAATCACTAGCCGTCGGCTCGAGTACGGGTCTCACCGTACTTGGCTCAACTCATACTCTAGTTCTTTGTGAAAGACTCGTCGCCAATCACGAGACACTTGGAGTATACTCGAAGATACTACGGAGGACTCGTCGCCGTCAAGCATGAGCACGGGTCTCACCGTACTCGGCTCTCGCCAGTAAGTATCGACGACTCGAATATAGTGTCCCATACCACCATAATCGGCTCACGAGGTTGGTTGCGCAATGGTCACTACGGGAGGTACATGACCCCGGCGAGGCCGACGGCTCGACCACGGTGTCCCATACCACCATGCCCGGCTCATGCGTCTTAGCGGATCGAGGTACCATGGTTAAAAGGGATTTCACCTGGTAAGTTTGGTACCCTAGGTTCAAGCAGAGGCGACCAAACATGGTGAACATACATTAGACAAATCGGGTTACTTGACGAGCTCGGCTAGCTCGGCGCACAACAAGTTGAACGACATGAGGTGCATAAGCACTTCGCGTGGCCGACCACTATCGCCAACCGAAGTACGACTCGGGTTCGTCGAACACATCTCACGTGGCAAATGAATCGCAACCACGAATTCAATTGCAGTACCGATTGTCTGGACTATAATCATAGCCCCAAACACAATCAAGTGCGAGATAGATAAAGCAATAGTGAATCAAGATTTCCACTCATACAATCAAGGTATGGTATTTTCCGTTTAGGGTCGCTGTGGTCATTGCACGCACTCGTTGCTCCGCTCCCCATCACCCATGACGGATCATACAACGTAAATATAAATTTAAGCATATGCATTACATAGTTAAAATCATAAAGCAGTTGAGCATGTTATGAATCACAACACAAGCATGAGTTTATACATGTTCAATTCCTAATTACACAACAATTCGAGGAGATCATACACATAATTAAAAGAGGTTGAGAATCATATCTCAACACCCTTATACATTACACTTTGCTAACTACTACTCATTCAGACATTTCAAGAAACACTTAAACAAACATACATCGACATACATGACATATGTCGATCACATAGGCATTAGGCCAAATCCTTTCACTAGGGAGTTGCCCCAATCATAACACGCGTACACCCACGACGGATAGTCATGGCAAGGTGAATCGAGTTTCATATTCATTCAGTCATTCCCACAAACACTTGGGCCACACATTTTAGCATATATGGTGTATATTGGCCGTGGCGTGATTTAGGGAAAATCCTTTCGTCAAAAGGGTATCGCCAATACAACAATCATGAATCCATGACAATTAGTCATGGCGAGCACGAATGAGGATTCTATACCGAGCGCACAACAAGTTGAACGACATGAGGTGCATAAGCACTTCGCGTGGCCGACCACTATCGCCAACCGAAGTACGACTCGGGTTCGTCGAACACATCTCATGTGGCAAATGAATCGCAACCACGAATTCAATTCTGGTACCGATTGTCTGGACTATAATCATAGCCCCAAACACAATCAAGTGCAGATAGATAAAGCAATAGTGAATCAAGATTTCCACTCATACAATCAAGGTATGGTATTTTCCGTTTAGGTCGCTGCCAGGACATTGCGACGCACTCGTTGCTCCGCTCCCCCATCACCCATGACGGATCATACAACGTAAATATAAATTTAAGCATATGCATTACATAGTTAAAATCATAAAGCAGTTGAGCATGTTATGAATCACAACACAAGCTTGAATTTATACATGTTCAATTCCTAATTACACAACAATTCGAGGAGATCATACACATAATTAAAAGAGGTTGAGAATCATATCTCAACACCCTTATACATTACACTTTGCTAACTACTACTCATTCAGACATTTCAAGAAACACTTAAACAAACATACATCGACATACATGACATATGTCGATCACATAGGCATTAGGCCAAATCCTTTCACTAGGGAGTTGCCCCAATCATAACACGCGTACACCCACGACGGATAGTCATGGCAAGCGGTGAATCTGAAGTTTCATATTCATTCAGTCATTCCCACAAACACTTGGGCCACACATTTTAGCATATATGGTGTATATTGGCCGTGGCGTGATTTAGGGAAAATCCTTTCGTCAAAAGGGTATCGCCAATACAACAATCATGAATCCATGACAATTAGTCATGGCGAGCACGAATGAGGATTCTATACTCATTCAGTCATTTTCACAAACACTTAGAATACATTATTCCAACATACATGACGTATGTTAGCAAAATACGTGTTAGGGTTGTCCCTTCGCCACGTGAGTATTTTACCCATGTATATCATAATCATACAAACAAATAATCATTACAATTGTATTTCCAAAAATTCACACATATGCGGTATTTCTAGAATACACAATTTCAACATACTTGATATTTACAAGGGAACATGTATTTTGGCGATTCCTTTCGCCAAACTAGTATTTTATACATATATTGTATAATCATACATTAAATTAACATGTTATACATTTTCCCAAAAAAAAATACATATACGGTATTTCTAGAATATACAATTTCAACATACGTAGCATTTACACACGAACATGTATTTCAGCAATTTCTTTCACCAAATTAGTATTTTATCCATATAACACATAATAATACATTAAATAAACATGTCAAACGTTTTTCCAAAAAAAATACGTATACGGTATTTCTACGTATACCTAGAGTATGTGAAATTCCAATTTCTACAACGTTAATCGAAACAGGAAACGGAAAGCACTTTGTACATGTGCATTTACAAGCAGATCATGAATCTACCATTATCTGACATTGAAAGCGTTGAAAACCGTAACTTATACACTTAAAGTCCTCACCTTTGCCTTTGGAAACGAAACGAATCAGCAAGGGTAAAGGAACTTCCGTCTACGGGCGATTTCTAGCCTAAAGAGCGGAATCGGTTAGTCGGTACACATCCTACATCTATTCCACCTCAAATCAGACCTAGGGTTAGGTTTTCTTACCTTCAAATGAGATGGGTACCGCCGGGAAAGCGTCTAGAATAGGGCGGTGTAAGCCGTGTAACAAGCCAAAGCAGGAGGAGGAAGATCGGCAACGATCTCCAAGTTTTTCTCTCTCTTTTCTCTCTCTTTTCTCTCTCCCAAAACTCAAATTCGTATGGCTGTGAGAGAGGGTGCTCTAAGGCCCTTTTATAGCCAAAAACATTCCGAAAATAGACTCAGGTTCAAGGGTTACTGCTAATATAGGATATTCGTCACTTTTCCAGCTCAAAAGAGAGGTTCGGTAGCCCTCCTTGAGCCAAACGTCGACTTAATCTCACCATCGACGGATCTACGTGGGATTACGTTTTGACTCGATTGGATTCCCGGATCGCACGTGGCGGACCACTTTCGATTCGACGGTCGGTGGGCCACGATCGAAATTCCAAGTACATGTAAATGTTCTGAAATTTTTCTTAATCCGAGGGTGTAATTTGGTCCGATTCGACGGCCGGTCGGGTTGCTTATCTTGACGCGTCAACGAACGATGCCAGATCACTATTCCAGATATTTATTTTGGCATGTGAATAGTGTTTTTCACACTACCTCGCTCCGATTCGAAACGAATGGCCGTGGAACATCGGATAAGGCTGATTTTTGAGATGATTGTTAAGCCCAGTGGGGCGGTCCTAGTTCCTTAGCTTCGGGTTAATCGGACTCCCGATGTGCGATCTAGACCTAATACGAAGTTTCGTTTCATTCCCGAGAGCAGACGGGAAATGAGTTTGGTTCTAAACTTTAGGGTAACCTAGCGCCAATGATTCTGCAACTTTTGGGTCTTGCAGATCGTATTTAAAGCGATCCTAACGGATTTCATGGCTAATCGAGTTTAGTACTTAGTTAACTTTGTTAAATTTCTAAAAAATTTAATCCTAAGTGATTTTCGTCTGAGGTGGAACTTAGTCCATTGTAGTTTGTATATAAAGTGATCCAAGTTATACTACTTAGCTAGTTTAAGATAGTGTCTAGGGCGAAGGTGCTTTGAAAAATTGAAAGCACAAGGTAGTGAAGGGTGGGATTTGTGAAGAAAATGGTTTAAGGAGCGATTTGAGGCTTTAATTGAGTGTTTAAGAAGTTAAACCTGTGTTAGGATTGATCCATTGCCTAAGGACGTCTAATCCCAGGTTGGCAAAAATCCGGGGCGTTACAGGGTCCACTATCGATAAGCCCAGCCCGACATTGGCAGGTGAATAGCGAGGTCTCTTCCACTCACCTTGTTGCATGCAATGTGGTGACAATTGGGTTTGGAGTGTACTAAACCTCGGTGATTATCTAAAAAGAAATATACTGATATATGATGCTCCAGAGATGAGTTGGATTGATATGTAGATTGGTATGCTTGAGCTGCATCTTACACATGACATTGGCTTTGCAGGCCTTGCATTGCATCGCATGGCCTTGGTGTGGCCGACAACATTCATGCCTTGTATCGCATAGCCTTGGTATGGCTAATAGTATTCATGGAGTCACCAGTATATTCCACATTACTTTGATATTGCATACTTGCATTGCTACCTCGCGCACACACTTTCACCACCCTCTAAGCTTTCTATAAGCTTATGCATGATTGATGCATGCAGGTGACGCTAAGTCATAGCTGAGCAGGAGCAAGAGTATGTCACAGAGCTTCTGGAGTTTCTATCATTATTATCCTTGTATTTCCCTTTATACACATTGTACTTAAAGTTTTAATTATAGTGGATATGTGGTGATGTTTTTGGTTGTTGTTGTTTGTGGGTTATGCTTATAATTATGCTTCTTGTGAGATAAATGTACGTAAAAAATCCTCCTTGTAGGATCCTAGGATCGGAATCTGGCGTATAGGCACTAGGAGCCGAGAATGGGGAACTATGAACGTTGTCAACGCTGGATTCGGCGATCGGGAATTTTGTGAGCCCGGTTTCCGATTTTGGGGTGTGACAACCACAAATACCATTAGCCTTATTTGGGCCATATAAATGTAGAAACATAGCAACCCAAATGCCAAATGCCATGGATGTAATGCAATATGTAGATCCTGGCGAGCCCATAATACCATCAACCTTATTCAGGCTATGCGATACAAAAGCATAGTAAACCAAATGTTATGTGCTGAGGATGCAATGTAATATGCGGTGCGAAAGAAATGACCAAACTGAAGTGTGAAGTCGGGATGATAGTACTAGTATCGCAAGCTATGGGATCCATCACAAGGGACTTCTATCCAAACCAATCCCATACCTAAATTTGGATAGCTAGACTCATTGTGGTAAACTCCTGATCTCAGGTTGGTCGTGCGCCCCAACCAAAATCCTGCCATTGCGAATGTACACATAACAAATTAGTTGCACACCACCAGCCCAAGTGGATAGTGAATGAATGAGTAAAATGTTGAGTATGCAACTCCTACTCAATAAGTCCACATATAAGTACCGTACATCTCTGGGATCATCACCAGGGTCTAGTACACTTGTAACACCCCATACTTTTAGTACTCGGGTGTTAGGATGGAAGCCTAATTTAGGATTTTAATAACCTTACTAGACACTTGAATCTCATGATAGTTATCACAGGCCTTAGACCGCACGACCCATTAATCGTTCGACTTATGCCATGATCATTAATGATCCAACCACTGGGTTATAAGATTATCACATGGAGTGACACTCTTTTATGTTGGGCGATCCTAATCTCAAGTAACAAAACCAAAATGATGCATAGAACTAGATCTGAAAGGGCCTAGCTATATGCCCTAGAGGGGGGGTGAATAGGGCAATGCCAAATAAAACTTAAAACAGCAGAATAATAAAAGATATAAATAACAATGCTGAAATAATAACAATCTCAAAGCACATGAAATATGAGAATGATACTGAATCAGTTCTAAGGACAACCTTACACCAAAAACCAATGGCTTATGGTAGGACAACCTTATTTCTAAAACAATCCAGAAATCACAAATGATATGGAAAATAAATCAAGAATAACTTACAGAAATAAATCCTAAGTTATTACACCATTCAACCACACTTGCTTGAAATAAAAATTACAACATTCATCCACAAAAGCAATCCACAATACTGAAGCAATAAATGAATAAAGAAATCAAGCACATCCACAACACAACGATATATAGTGGTTCGCCTGTGTGTTCACCAACTGTTAGCTAACAGCCACACAAAATGCTACTCCACTCCTAATATCCTCACACAGGGGATATTAGCATGCACTCTCAAAATAGGTTTTCATAGGTTCACCCAAAACCTTCACAATTGTGTCTTTTTATCTCGGGCTTACACAATCCAAAAACCCCCACAATCTGAGTTTTCTGGCTCTCCTCAGATAACCAATACAATGAGATTTTTCTGGCAAATCTCAAACAAAACCAGAGAAAGTAAATTACAAAGTAAAATACCTGGATCTCCTTTTGAAGTAGCCCAGTAGAACCAATTGGAGTAGATGTATGATACGTCGTTCAATGTTCAATACTCACTTAAAGAATGGTTCTATGTCTAATTGATTTTAGATTAAATCAAGAAGAGCAAGGTATATTTGATTTTGATCCCAGAAGAAAGAATATCACAAATTCCTCTTTTCTAAATGAGATTGGAATGTGGATCAAAATCACAATAGAATAATGCTAACAAAAGGAATATTAAATATGCATAGTAGCTTAAAAAATAATCACAACTTATCTCAGAGTATAGCCTTAAATCGCTTGAATTGAATAGAATGGAATATGTAAAACTCTGAAATTCGTGCATTATTTATAGCCTGAAAAAATCCCATCTTCGACTGGTCTTAAGATCCCTAGGACCGGTCGTAGCTTCAAAAGATTTTGAAAGATTTCCGCGGGATTAGATTAGTTGTTCTCACGACTGGTCTTAGGTAACTTACGACCGGTCGTGAGTCACCTACGACTGATCGTAGGACCCTAGATAGGTTGCTGGAGTTCGAGTCGTAGGACTACGACCGGTCGAAGGATTAGTCGTAGAACTTCCCAGGACTGGTCGAAGCAAGTCCAGGACTGGTCGAAGGACAACCAGGAAAATCCAAAAATCTGTAATAACCTAGGACTGGTCCTGAGAAACCTAAGACTGGTCGAAGCAAAGCTAGGATTGGTCTTAAGATTTCTAGGACTGGTCTTAGAACAGTCATAACAAGCATATTAAATTATTCAGATTATGTATCCAGAATGACCTATCATACAGACCAACCTAAGGTTAATCTAAGGTCAAACAAACCTTGAAGTGAGATGAACATTGAAGTCTTGAAGGTCTGTATTCTCAGATGATCTTGAAGGAGAAGCTTGAATCGAGTTGACGGCTTTTTAGAGCTTGGTACTTTCTTGACTTGTCTTGATGAAGTCTTCTAATCTTGAACTTGTTAGAAGCAAACTTGAAGTCTTCTATACTTGTACACTTCATCCATGACATGTCTTGCAAACATTCTTCATTCATGATCTTGTCTTGAAAACATTCTTCATTCATGATCTTGTCTTGAAGCAGTGTGTAGTCACAAACAAGAAACACAAGAAGTACAAGACATATAGGTTTTGGCACTACAAAATTTGACAACCAAAGGGATATGAAATCATAGCACTAACAAGATCCCACATCTTAATTATATATATATGATAAATAACAACAACAATAATAATACTAACTAATATTTAAATATTATAAAATCATAAGATGGGTACTCCTAATAACCTACAAAGTGGCCCACAACATGAATTATATACATATATATATATATGTATGTGTGTGCATATAATAATAATAATAATAATAATACAAAATAATAAAAATGCATATATACCCATAAAAAAATAAAATGAAACAAAATAAAATTATTATTATTATATGGGTAGAAACAAGTCTTGAAGATGTAAACAACCCAGTAGGACCTTTTGACCATTGATATTTGGATTGGAATCAATCCAACCATCAGATTAATGCAATCGGCCCTAAAGGACCCTAGTTTTGTTAGTATGGCCCACCTAAACCTTGGATCTGCCCCATCTTCGGTCAAAGGCCATGATAGGGCCCACCAAATAGAATGGACGATGTGGATTTATCACAAATTAATGGTGGACCCCACTTGATGGGCTGCGTGTGCACAGATGGTGCGCACTAGCCGTGCACCGACATGCCAGCCTGGTCAGCTAGCGTTAACCCACATTTTTCTCAAAACGGAGAGAATATCTCTCTCTCTCTCTCTCTTCACTTCCAACAGTGAACGAAGGGGCGTCCAAAATTTTAACCAATGGGCCACCTTCACGGTCCATATGGACAATCCGAACCATCCATCGACTTCAGAGCGTGAGGCTGACCAAAACCCGACGGCTACAACAAGTTTTCTCGTACTTATGGACACACAAACCCCGACGCAAATAGGACCCAGTAGAACAATGTTTCCTAAAATGGAAACTGTCTGCACGTCATCTTGGCGACTTGCATGAAGGAGAGATCATCGAATCTCAGCCCTCCATTATCAGATGGATCCCAGTCGTCCGTTGATTTCTCACATGAGCAAGGGCTTTTTACCCACGACAAAAAGAAACAGCTTTTGGTTTTATCTGTGGTATTTGGGGCGGTTGCTAGGAAAATCGAATCCCAACCATCCATTCTCATCCAGCGGATCTGCGCACTAGAAATTGCTATATCAAAGGATGGATTTAAAAGGAAGCTAGGTTTTCTCTCCCCTTCGTACAAAAATCCCAGAAAATAGTCGTTTCTCTTCTTCATCCGAACCACCAGCCAAACATTCTCAGAGCTTCAACTT
Organism: Magnolia changhungtana; assembly: GCA_030180095.1. NCBI lineage: Eukaryota > Viridiplantae > Streptophyta > Magnoliopsida > Magnoliales > Magnoliaceae > Magnolia > Magnolia changhungtana. The sequence continues at coordinate 1,512,043 of JASAUF010000554.1, forward strand.
AGGGCATCCCTAAGCTCTTGTGCATGAATCCCAACCACCCCAAGGCTCTGATTTGAAGAAAAACCTGTCAGGTGGTGATCCACCATTGACGATGTGTCTTCTTCTTCATTAGAAAGTTGACATCGTTTGGTTGTGTGGCCACTGAATCCGTCAGTCGGGCCATCCCTGAGTCAAGTCCAGCCACTTCTGGACTTCCCAGAACCAAAAAAGAAGAAGGAAGAAGGAGCAGATAAAAGGAGGAAGAAGAAAGAAGAAGAAGGAGGGAGAGTTGGCACTGTTGCATCGCACGGAGCTGACAAGCGCTGCACCACTCTTCCATTGTCCAAGTCTGGGTCTATTAAGACCCTCTGAGCTCCCAAACAAGGAGGAGGATAGTGGAAGAAGAAAGGAAGGACAAGGAGAGAGAGAGAGAGAGAGAGAGATGGAAACGGGAGAGAGGGAGAACGTGAGTAGGGCTGTACATAGGGCTGAAAGTTGGGTGGGTTCAACCCGATCGACCCGTGACCAACCCGACATTGGGTTGGGCTCGGGCAGGATATATCGAGTTCGATCTGAAGCTTGGGCTATACAAACATCAACCCGATAAAACTTAGGTTGGGCTCGGGTTGAGGTCTCAGGTTGCTCAACCCAACCCGAACCCGATCAATATATAAGTTACTTACAAATTATAATTGAGTGTGGACCGTTTGTGTCAAAGGCACACTAGTGATATCAGGTCTCATTTGTCCACGTCATTTCTGAAGACTCAAGTTAACAACGTATGTCGGATTTCTCTCTCCCAAATAGATTGTGTGTTATGCTACATGACTTTTAAAGGAGTAGTTGTCCTATATTTTAGCTTCTTTTTTTAAAGAAAAAAATGAAGTTCTTTATGATGAATAATCACATATATAATTAATAAAATCATAGATACAAAAAATAAGTCCTATAATGAAATATAGTAAAATAATGTAATAACGAAAATATTAGTACGTATACTCGACCAACCCGATCAACCCGACCGAGTCCACTTGGGTTGGGCTTGGGTTGAGAATTCCCAACCTGAGGTTGGGTTGGGTTGGGTGGGGAAGGGTTGAGGTATATGAACCTTGGGTTGGGTTAGGGTTGAGCACCAACCCGCCCGACTTTCAGCCCTAGTTGTACAGCTAGCAAGTCAACTCGACTCACCTGCGTTGGGTCTCACCAACCACCTTGCTGGAGTTTTCCAGTTAAAACAGATATGAGAGAAAGAAAATGAAGATGGAAGAAAAGGAAGAGAGAAAAGAAAAGGGTAGAAAGAAAGGAGAAAGAAAGGAGAAGAATGGTTGGTTGTACCGAGTCAACTCGCCTGAAACCGAGTTCAAGTCGGTCAGTTTGGGCTTGGGGCCTGGTTTAGTCCAGCAAGTCTGCTAGGGTGCAGGTTTGAGTGAAGGAGAAGGTGAAAGAAAGAAAAGAAGGGGGAGAGGATGAGATCAAGAGAGATGAGCCGAGTTAACCCAGTTTGGGACCGAGTTAGATGGGCCGAGTCGAGCATGGGCCCTCAGTTTTATACTCAAGGAAATGGAGGAAACAACATGCTCATTTAGTGAGAATAACTTGCTCAGAAAAGGAGGAAAATCAACTCGCTTGACTCTAGCTGAGTCGACTCGTCATTGAGTCAACTTACATGGGTCAGCTTTCACTCCTAGCCTAAATTGTTTAATTCACTATTATCATTGGTGTTATTATAACTATTGTGGTTATTAAATGCGATTAGCTACTAGAAGGTTATTTGTGCTAGTACTAGTTACTATAAAACTACAACGGTTGGAAGTTAAATATTAGTATTTATTCCTAAATATTTCCATTTATAATAGATCACACTATGTATTACCATTTTTACCACTATTCTATGAGGATTGATAACCCTGGGTACGATTAGCCATTAGTAAAGTATTTGTGCTCAACCTAGTTATCATAGACAAGTTTTAGTTATTACATAGTAGAATTTCATGTAACTCTCTTAAACATCATTCTTAATGGTAGATCATAATATCTATTAGCGTGACTAAATCCATTATGGATAACTATTATTATTAGTATTATCGTTAGAAAATATTTATCGTTCTCCTTGTGGGATTAGTACAATCCTTGATGATATGATTATAAGTATAAATCCTTATTATATTAGTGTTGGTAAGGAAATCTTATTATTATTACTTGCCCTAATAATCATTACAAGAATAATGGATAATATTGGTATGTTTAGATATGAACTTGTGCACTTTTGTCATTAATACGGATCGATTAATACTTCGATTATGAATATTATTTGACCCATTGTATAATAATACTAATAATAATAATATTAATAATAATCTTGGATTCAAATCTTAGAATTTAAGCACCAAACTAAAAGATAAAACCATAACCCTACATCAAAACCCTAAAAATAAATAACTAAAACCCTAGGCTATGATCTCAAGCCCTAGGTAGTGTGTAGAGCATGGATCTAATTCTACAGGTTCTTGATTTACGATAGGGATTGATTCTAAGGAAACACACACTCTCTAGCAACGCCAGTAGGCGATTCCAAGTATAAGGTGATGATTCTTCCCCTTGAGCTTTCCATCTTCTCATTAGCTTAAGATTAGTTTTTATTTAAATTCATAATTGATATTTCCCTTTATAATCACATGTGTTAGCTGGTAGAAATTGAATTGTTGTATTACATGATTTATGATTATCCTGTATAATTGTTCATGCTTGTGGATTTATTTTTGTGGATTGCTTACAGACTTTAAAGTGGTACATTAGTGAAAAATTCCTACATATGAATGTACACCCATACTTAGGATGTAACTTGACTAGTTGTGATCGTAATGGACCTTCAACTTGGTGGTTATTGAGTGGTGGTCTAGATGGATCATTGATGTGGGCCTACCATCCAGGGTTGTTATGTCCAATAGTATTCAAGGATCGTCTTTTATCGCATGGTTTTGATATTCGCCCTATGTGGCCTGGTTTGATATCGCCCTATGTGGCTTTGTTCTAGTATTTTCCCTATATGGGTTAGATGTTTTATACTGTACAACCATGCGATGGTAAGCCCCATATATTGTAATATGGTTGGCCACTAGTCGACGGGGTACCATTAAACATCCTAAGGTGGTAGTCTCATGAGCCGAGGATGGTGGTATGTGACCTAGCTTGAGCTGTCGGCTATGCTAACACTAGTCTATACACTCCCTGTAGTAACCTTTGAGCTTATTTAAATTGGCTAGTTTTAAATGGACTAATAATAACTTGGCTAATCATGCATATATGGCATATTTATGATGGCTTGGATCATTATGCCCCGTGATTATGCTGAATGTTGCGCTAATGACCAGTAATTCGATTTATGATGATGACTCAGATCATCATGCTATGCGGTTACGCTGAATGTTGCGCTGATGACCAGTCATATTCCCATCCGAATGTTTTACCTAGGGTACAGACCGTCTAAATGTTTTACTCGGGTCGATATTGCATGGGTGACCCAACTTGTAACGCCCTAAAAATCGGGGGTCGAGCATAAACTCAACTCCCGAGTTCCAACGCATCACTTATGCAACTAAATGAATGATGATTGAATGTGATCAGTATTAGTGCAATGAACATGAGTGAGATTAAGCCAAAACAGCATATCATACTCCAGAGACAGTTAAATTTGCAAGCGGAAGACTGTGATAGATAGATAAAATATATAAACTGTGGTGGGTCTCCAGAGTGTGATAAAGTTACCAGGTTAAATAATTACAAGTATGATTTTAAATTATACCAAGTTGTGTAGTGTGATCTAGTCAACATCCCTGTAGCCCCGACAATCAAGGCACGGCTCTCACGAAGCCGCCAGAAAACAGCATATACGAGGAAGCATTCTCGTCGTCATAGAAGTCCGGCTCTACCTCAGAAGTAGCATCGCCATCTGCAATCAGACAAGGTCTGGTGGGTGTTCGGAACACCGTCCCGTATCGTGGGAGTGAGTGATCAACTCAGTGGAACAATAAAGCATAGGTTAACATGTTATCAATTCAGTCAAGCAGTAATGATAAAGCAGTACAATCAAACAAGTTTAACTACTCTTGATAAATGCAAGAATGAAATGACATGATGATGTATGCCCTTGCCAAACCACCCTCATGCGACAACACTTACGTTCGCGAATGCATAACTCCCTCAGTGCCCCACATCTACTAAGCACATGCGGTGCAATGATGCACATGATTTCCGAGTTATTATTAGTCCATTTCAAACAGCAATATTGGGAAACTAAGATACCTCCCTTGTATCATTCCCAAACATGATCCATTCTAGGGTCGTCAGTCCTAGTTAATCTCATATGATATTATGGTTTGAGAGGCGTAGCGAAGGCATCACAAAGGGCTCGTCACCGTCAAGACGGATACGAGATCTCACCGTATGCGGCTCAATTGTCGACCGTCACTCGTGTATGTGTCTCACCGTACTCGGCTCAATCACTAGCCGTCACTCGAATACTGGTCTCACCGTACTCGGCTCAACTCATACTCTAGTTCTTTATGAAAGACTCGTCGCCAATCACAGACACCTTGGAGTATACTCGAAGATACTACATGAGAGGACTCGTCGCCGTCAAAGACGTAGTACAGGTCTCACCATACTCGGCTCTCACCGTAAGTATCGACAGCACGAATACAGTGTCCCATACCACCGTATTCGGCTCACGAGTTTGGGTTGCTCAATGGTCACTACGGGGAGGCACATGGCCCCAGCATAGGCCGACAGCTCGGCCACGGTGTCCCATACCACCATGTCTAGCTCATGAGTCTTAGCGGATCGAGGTACCATGGTTAATGGGATTACCACTGGTAAGTTTGGTACCCTAGGTTCAAACAGTAATGACCAGACATGGTGAACACACATTCGACATATCGGGTTAATTGACGAGCCTGACTAGCTCGAGCGCACAACAAGTTGGGCGATGTGAAGCACAAGAGCACTCCGTGTGGCCAACCACTATCGCCAACCGAAGTACGACTCGGGTACGTCAAACACAACCATTGTCGCGACATGAATCTCAGCCACAATCTCAAGTCTGGTACCGAATGTTTGGACTATAGACATAGTCCCAAACTCAAACAGTTCTCATCAATAGCATGTAGAGTTAAGCATGATAAACAAAGTAACACAAACATGCTAGGAGGGATGTCATAAAGCATGTTATAAAGCATGATATAAAGCATGTTATAAAGCATGATATAAAGCATGTTATAAAGCATGTAATAGAGCACTATACAGATAGGGATACAAATACATATACATCATATGTGAGTGGTTGTAGTAAACAACCACATGGAGGAAATCCTACATGTCTCTAAGGTAGTCGAGAATTCCATCTCAGCACCGACCTACGGTGCAAACATCCAAACATTCACTCTCACAAGCATTTACACAAACACTTGGAGTATGCTATTTCAACATACATGACGTATATTAGTAAAACATGTATTAGGGCTATTCTTTCGCTAAGCTAGCATTTTATCCGCGTATATCGTAATCATACAGCAAATAATCATGACAATTGCGTTTCCAAAATTTACACGTATACGATATTTCTAGAATACACAATTTCAACATACGTAGTATTTACAAGCGAACATGTATTACGGCGATTCTTTTCGGCAAGAAATTAATTTATACGCACATAATATATTTATACAACAATTAATCATGACAAACACATCGCTAAAATATACACGTATACGGTACTTCTTACAATACCGTATTTCTACATACATGGTGTATATTAGTAAACATGTATTTAGGCGAACCCTTTCGCCAAATGAGTATTTTATCCATACATCATATATCCATACGACAAATAAACATGTCAAATACATTTCCATAAAAAATATGTATACGGTATTTTATACGAATACCTAGAGTATGTGAAATTCCAAATTCTACAATTTTAATTGAAATAGAAAACGAAAAGCACTTTGTACATGTGCAATTACATGCAGATCATGAATCTACCATTAACTGACATTGAAAGCGTTGAAAACCATAACTTATACACCTAAAGTCCTCACCTTTTGTCGTAGAATCGTAACGGAGTCGATAGGTTCGCTAAGCTCCCGTATTCGGCAGTTTGGCAACCTAGAGAACGAAACAGGTTAGCTATTTCATAACCTACAACCTATACAACCCTAAAACAGGTTAGGGTTAGGGTTTCTTACCTAGAAACGACACCTGAATCGCCGGAAAAGCGGTGAGAATGGAGCGGTGAAGCTCGAATAACGGCAGGGAAGAGTGGCAGGGAGTTCCTCCCACATCTCCCCCACTTTCTCTCTCTTTTCTCTCTCTCAAGTCCAAATTCGTATGGCTGCCATGAGAGAGGGTTTAAGGTCCTTATATAGCCTAAAAATTTACCGAAATAGACTTATGTTCAAGGTATACATACATTATAATCAAATCGGCATTGTTTCAGCTCAAAAGAGGGTTTCTGGCGGCCCTCCTTGAGCCAAAGGTCGGACTTAAGCTCATTAACACCAGATCTTCGTTCTATTAAGTTTTCGTTTCAGTCGGATTTCCAGATCACGCGTGGCGGACTAGTTTCAGTTCAACGGTCAGCGGATCTCAATCGGAGATTCCGAGTACATGTAAATGTGTATGAAATTTTTCCTGATCCGAGGGTGTAATTTGGTCAGATTCTGACGGTCTGGTTGCTTAAAACTGATCCGCAAGCAACGAGTCTCAGATTACTATTCAAGATATTTATTTTTAAAGAAAACAAGTGTTTTCACACTCTCGCTCTGGACTCAAGCGAACAGCCGTGGAACACTGTTTGGATTTGATTTCCGAGATGGTTGTCAAGCCCAGCAAGGCGGTCCTAGTTCCTTAACTTCGTGTTAATTGGACTTCCGACGTGCGGTCCAGATCCAATACGGAGTTTTGAGATGCTCCCGAGAGCAGCCGGGTAATGAGATTGATCCTAGATTTTAGGGTAACCTAGCGTCAATGATTCTACAAGTTTTGGGTCTTGCAGATCATATTTAAAGCGATTCAAATGGGTTTCGTAGCTAATCTAGTTTAGCACTTAGTTACTTTCTCTCATTTCTAAAGGATTTAATCCTAAGTGATTTCCGTCTGAGGTGGTATTTAGTCCTTTGCAGTTTGTATCTAAAGTGATCCAAGTTATACTACTTAGCTAGTTTAAGATAGTGTCTAGGGCGAAAGCGCTTTGAAAAATTGAAATAACAAGGTGGTGAAGGGTGAGATTTGTGAAGGAAATGGGTTCAAAGGCAGCTTTAAACATTGGGATTCAGTTCTGACAAGTTAATGAGGTGTTAGGATCAACTCATTGCCTAAGGACGTCTAATCCCATGTTGGCAAAAATCTGGGGTATTACAATCTACCCCCCTTAAAACAAAATTTCGTCCCCAAAATTGCCTAAGGGTAATAAGGAAATATTTAATTATTTCTTTTGCCTAAGTTTTATTGATTTCAAGTTTCTACGCGTGATAGGGTATGTACTAGCTAGTTCATTTTAGTCTACCCTCCTTAAAACTTATTTCTTTATCCATTTCTCATACCCTGATGGGTTGCTACCATTTATTTCTTTACCTATTTGGAGTCTTGACGACAACTCCCAACAATTTAGAGTAAGATAGCTGTTTTCATTGTTTGACCAACACGGAGAGACGGTAATGGTTGGTTTGATCCCGATACATCGATCATCTACTGGGCCAAGGTAAGAAGCTCATCGTATCACTTCCGAATCTTGGTGGATCCTGGTCTTCTGCTCGGCCAAGCAGTGAGTCCATTGGTAGTCGCCCAGGATTGAGAATTGGGTCAAGCCGCGAATGTTTCGCAGTTGTGTATTTCAGTAACTCCGTAGTCCGATCACTCTAGAAACGTAGGGAATGTCCATCATTGAAAGCTTCAAATTGTTTATTCTAAGGTTGCCCTTTAGGTCTTAGTCTAAGAGAGTCCTCGTTATTATCTATGTCAAAGGAAATGGTGAATCAAATCTTTCTAGATCATGTTAAATCGGTTTCTTATATTAGAACTTGCTAGGGCTTCTATAATGTGCATATGTTAACAAGCACCGTTTCGATCTTGGGCCAGTGGAGTAGGGTCCACCACGCTTCCGCTGTGCCACCCAGATCAAAGAGATGCAATAGGTGACCTAACCAGATTGGGCTTATAATGTTCTACCCCCCTTAAAATTTTATTTTCACCCTCAAGGCTTAAGATTTATGTCCTTCTCCGTACATCGGAACAAGGTATAATTTATAACCTATCCTTGACATGAAATGAGATGCGGTCTCCCACTACATCAGTCTTGGTACCTAGGATTATAGAAAGGGGTTATCACGGATGGGTGTGAGTTTGAGGCAAGATGCCTAATTCTACCAAGGAATTTTTTGTCGCGGTCCAGACTTATCCTATTTAATCATGTTTAGCTTAATAGGCAGGCTATCTTTTTTACGTTCATAAGCACAATATGTATGCCGACATGGCATGTGATTTGAGACCTAATTCCTAACTGTCTGTTGCCCATTTGGGCAATTCCTTAGGCCTAAAAGACAAAGTCTCTATCAGCTATATACTCCTAACACTTTTCAAGGACAAAATTATAAACTTTTAGTTGTAAATGGTCGGGCCAACACGGAAAGAAAATTGTGTAGTGGGTCTGAGTCGGTTAAGCCGAATAACTAAGTCTATTATTCAATTGGCTTAGCATAATATCACATCAACACCATTTGGCCAGTGGTCTTAAGTTGTATTAAATGGGACTGTATTGCTAATCCCACTTCGGGATTGGGAATGGCATGGTTGGTAGGAGGGTGGGTGGGATAAAAATAAATTTTATAGGCTTTAGAAAATGAGCCTTGGGTTAGAAAGTGTGAGATGGGATTTCCAAATCCCAGCATGATAAATTTCTAAGTGTAATTGAAAGGAAAACTCAGAATATTCTTTTAATTACATACATTTTAAACATGGTGTTGGAAAACATGGGATACAACCAATCCCCATGAAATCGAGAGAATGGCCGTAACCAATTCGAATAGGGCCATGGAAAGTGAAAGAAAAGTGAAGGGGAGAGAAAGTAAGGGATGGAGGTTTGTTCCTCCATGAGTTTGAGCCTCAACAGATGTTTGTAGAAGCCCAAATGAAAGGAAAGAAATGTAGGAATGAAGAAATGGAAGGAGTAGGGAGCTTACACGTTTTTGAGCTTCAAGTGGGGGGTGTTGGAGTCCAAATGAGGCAAACGGAAAGGGTAGAAGGTAGGTGTGGCTGTAAACGATGGAAGGGAGTGGGTGATGACCGAAAATGGGAAATGAGACGATTGGAGTGGCGATTTGAAGACAAAACAGCAAGAATAGGAGGAAAAGAGAGATTGGAGGGGCGTTTGAGAGAGAGGGGGGAAAAATGACGTGAAATAGGGGTCCCCCCAAAATTTCGCACGCACCACAGGTACCTAGGGGTCAGGCCGACCATGACCAGCACCGGCCCAACCCGAGTGGGCCAACCTGATCGCGGCGCGCCGCGGTGACCGCGGTGCCACCGCAGTCCACTTTATCTGGCACCGCGCCGCCGTAGCTCAGTGGTGTTCTCCACCATCCCAAAGTGCCAAATGCACCCTGGGTCCACTTGTTTCCCTCCCGGTTTGATGCGTGTGGCCCCCGACTCCGTTTCGAGTCATTTCGGGTCAAATCAGACGTATCTTGCAATCTGGAATGAGTTATCTGACGTAAAATATATGAATTTGGGGTAGAACGAGCTAATGAAGCCAACCAACCCAGCTATGTAGGGTAATGCAACCTGAAATTGCAAAAAAAGCCTCCGATTGATAGTCATTTCCCTGTTTTAATTTCTTTTTACTAAAATAGTAATTTTTATTTGATTACTCTTCATCTGTTGGGCTTTAGGAGTTGCGCTCATCGCGTAAAGAGCTTAGAATAATTAGGAGAATGGTTTGGTGAAGTCAAATAGGACACTTACTATTTTTGGCTGAAAGCCTTGCGCACTAGTAGACATAACAACCTAGGAGTTTTAGTTGTAGTTTGTTTCTGATTTCCTTCCCATTACTTGGTATTCCCATTTAAAGGGTTGTAAATTCATTTTTTTTGTCATTCATTAATCAATTTCGAATTATTAGAATTTATGCCTATTTTTTGCTTTTCTTTCCTCATGGATTCGAGAAGTCTCTGTGAGGAGTCCAGAGAAGCTCCGGGGATTCGGAGTAGTTATCCTCATCACGTTCATCCCTTATTCTACCGATGGTCAACGGTTGGGGTGAAGTGGATTGTAATCTAGACTCATTAATAGACGGCCTAGGAATGTTTTAACGTCGACTCGTGCAACCATGGTTGAATACAGACTCGATTTCGGCGTTCGTTTTCAGTGAACTAGCAGTTAGACGGAAAAGGGATGTCTAAGACTGTTTCTACATTCCGTCGCTCCCTCCTAAGTCAGAGTGCGTCAGTGTGCGTCGTGTGACTATAACCCAGGTCCGGTTTAATCCAAATCATGCTTTGATACCATCTTATAACGCCCTGAAAATCGGGGGTCGAGCATAAACTCAACTCCCAAGTTCCAACGCATCACTTATACAACTAAATGAATGATGATTGAATGTGATCAGTATTAGTGCAATGAACATGAGTGAGATTAAGCCAAAACAGCATATCATACTCCAGAGACAGTTAAATTTGCAAGCGGAAGACTGTGATAGATAGATAAAATATATAAACTGTGGTGGGTCTCCAGAGTGTGATAAAGTTACCAGGTTAAATAATTATAAGTATGATTTTAAATTATACCAAGTTGTGTAGTGTGATCTAGTCAACATCCCTATAGCCCCGACAATCAAGGCACGGCTCTCACGAAGCCGCCAGAAAACAGCATATACGAGGAAGCATTCTCACGAAGCCGCCAGAAAACAGCATATACGAGGAAGCATTCTCGTCGTCATAGAAGTCCGGCTCCACCTCAGAAGTAGCGTCGCCATCTGCAATCAGACAAGGTCTGGTGGGTGTTCGGAACACCGTCCCGTATCGTGGGAGTGAGTGATCAACTTAGTGGAACAATAAAGCACAAGTTAACATGTTATCAATTCAGTCAAGCAGTAATGATAAAGCAGTACAATCAAACAAGTTTAACTACTCTTGATAAATGTAAGAATGAAATGACATGATGATGTATGCCCTTGCCAAACCACCCTCATGCGACAACATCTTACGTTCGCGAATACATAACTCCCTCAGTGCCCCACATCTACTAACCACATGCGGTGCAATGATGCGCATGATTTCCGAGTTGTTATTAGTCCATTTTAAACAGCAATATTGGGAAACTAAGGTACCTCCCTTGTATCATTCCCAAACATGATCCATTCTAGGGTCGTCAGTCCTAGTTAATCTCATACGATATTATGGTTTGAGAGGCGTAGCGAAGGCATCACAAAGGGCTCGTCACCCGTCAGCACGGATACAGATCTCACCGTATGCGGCTCAATTGCTGACCGTCAGCTCGTGTACAGGTCTCACCGTACTCGGCTCAATCACTAGCCGTCAGCTCGAATACAGGTCTCACCGTACTCGGCTCAACTCATACTCTAGTTGCTGTGAAAGACTCGTCGCCAATCACAGACCTTGGAGTATACTCGAAGATACTATAGAGGACTCGTCGCCCGTCAGCATGAGTACAGGTCTCACCCTACTCGGCTCTCGCCGTAAGTATCGACAACGTGAATACAGTGTCCCATACCACCGTATTCGGATCACGAGTTTGGGTTGCTCAATGGTCACTACGGGGAGGCACATGGCCCGAGCATAGGCCGACAGCTCGGCCACGGTGTCCCATACCACCATGTCCGGCTCATGAGTCTTAGCGGATCGAGGTACCATGGTTAATGGGATTGCCACTGGTAAGTTTGGTACCCTAGGTTCAAACAGTAATGACCAGACATGGTGAACACACATTCGACATATCGGGTTAATTGACGAGCCTGACTAGCTCGAGCGCATAACAAGTTGGGCGATGTGAAGCGCAAGAGCACTCCGTGTGGCTAACCACTATCGCCAACCGAAGTACGACTCGGGTTCGTCAGACACATTCATTGTGGCGACATGAATCTCAGCCACAATCTCAAGTCTGGTACCGAATGTTTGGACTATAGACATAGTCCCAAACTCAAACAGTTCTCATCAATAGCATGTAGAGTTAAGCATGATAAACAAAGTAACACAAACATGCTAGGAGGCATGTCATAAAGCATGTTATAAAGCATGATATAAAGCATGTTATAAAGCATGATATAAAGCATGTTATAAAGCATGTAATAGAGCACTATACAGATAGGGATACAAATACATATACATCATATGTGAGTGGTTATAGTAAACAACCACATGGAGGAAATCCTACATGTCTCTAAGGTAGTCGAGAATTCCATCTCAGCACCGACCTACGGTGCAAACATCCAAACATTCACTCTCACAAGCATTTACACAAACACTTGGAGTATGCTATTTCAACATTCATGACGTATATTAGTAAAACATGTATTAGGGCTATTCTTTCGCTAAGCTAGCATTTTATCCGCGTATATCGTAATCATACAGCAAATAATCATGACAATTGCGTTTCCAAAATTTACACGTATACGATATTTCTAGAATACACAATTTCAACATACGTAGTATTTACAAGCGAACATGTATTACGGCGATTCTTTTCGGCAAGAAATTAATTTATACGCACATAATATATTTATACAACAATTAATCATGACAAACACATCGCTAAAATATACACGTATACGGTACTTCTTACAATACCGTATTTCTACATACATGGTGTATATTAGTAAACATGTATTTAGGCGAACCCTTTCGCCAAATGAGTATTTTATCCATACATCATATATCCATACGACAAATAAACATGTCAAATACATTTCCATAAAAAATATGTATACGGTATTTTATACGAATACCTAGAGTATGTGAAATTCCAAATTCTACAATTTTAATGGAAACAGAAAACGAAAAGCACTTTGTACATGTGCAATTACATGTAGATCATGAATCTACCATTAACTGACATTGAAAGCGTTGAAAACCATAACTTATACACCTAAAGTCCTCACCTTTTGTCGTAGAATCGTAACGGAGTCGATAGGTTCGCTAAGCTCCCGTATTCGGCAGTTTGGCAACCTAGAGAATGAAACAGGTTAGCTATTTCATAACCTACAACCTATACAACCCTAAAACAGGTTAGGGTTAGGGTTTCTTACCTAGAAACGACACCTGAATCGCCGAAAAAGCGGTGAGAATGGAGCGGTGAAGCTCGAATAGCGGCAGGGAAGAGTGGCAGGGAGTTCCTCCCACATCTCCCCAACTTTCTCTCTCTTTTCTCTCTCTCAAGTCCAAATTCGTATGGCTGCCATGAGAGAGGGTTTAAGGTCTTTATATAGCCTAAAAATTTACCGAAATAGACTTATGTTCAAGGTATACATACATTATAATCAAATCGGCATTGTTTCAGCTCAAAAGAGGGTTTCTGGCGGCCCTCCTTGAGCCAAAGGTCGGACTTAAGCTCACTAACACCGGATCTTCGTTCTATTAAGTTTTCGTTTCAGTCGGATTTCCAGATCACGCGTGGCGGACCAGTTTCAGTTCAACGGTCAGCGGATCTCGATCGGAGATTCTGAGTACATGTAAATGTGTATGAAATTTTTCCTGATCCGAGGGTGTAATTTGGTCAGATTCTGATGGTCTGGTTGCTTAAAACTGATCCGCAAGCAGCGAGTCTCAGATTACTATTCAAGATATTTATCTTTAAAGAAAACAAGTGTTTTCACACTCTCTCGCTCCGGACTCAAGCGAACAGCCGTGGAACACTGTTTGGATTTAATTTCTGAGATGGTTGTCAAGCCCAACGAGGTGGTCCTAGTTCCTTAACTTCGTGTTAATCGGACTTCCGACGTGCGGTCCAGATCCGATACGGAGTTTCGAGATGCTCCCGAGAGCAGCCGGGTAATGAGATTGATCCTAGATTTTAGGGTAACCTAGCGTCAATGATTCTACAAGTTTTGGGTCTTGCAAATCGTATTTAAAGCGATTCAAACGGGTTTCGTAGCTAATCTAGTTTAGCACTTAGTTACTTTCTCTCATTTCTAAAGGATTTAATCCTAAGTGATTTCCGTCTGAGGTGGTATTTAGTCCTTTGCATTTTGTATCTAAAGTGATCTAAGTTATACTACTTAGCTAGTTTAAGATAGTGTCTAGGGCGAAAGCGCTTTGAAAAATTGAAAGAACAAGGTGGTGAAGGGTGAGATTTGTGAAGGAAATGGGTTCAAAGGCAGCTTTAAACATTGGGATTCAGTTCTGACAAGTTAATGAGGTGTTAGGATCGACCCATTGCCTAAGGACGTCTAATCCTATGTTGGCAAAAATCCGGGGTGTTACACAACTGGATGATGTTTTCTAAGTTCGATGATTGTATTGGTGACCCGACTTGATGATATTTCTTAGGTTCAATGATTGCATTCACGCATCCATGCATCTAATAAAACTGCATTTACTTTATTTTGGTTGTTTGGATGTTTTATACTATTTCTTACCTAATGCGTCGGTGTGTAATCTTGAGGAGAATTCACACTGAGTTGGCCACTCATCCATCAAATATATAACCGTACAAGTAGCACAGGTGGCTTAAGTAATACGCATGTTCAGACTTAATGAGAAGCTGGGTATGATCCCCAGGGATGCATGACTATATTTTCCTGGAGGAGCTGCGTAATCTTACAGCTTATATTTATATGCTTTCTGTCATTCTTCATGTATTGAATCATGTAAATCTTATACTTGTTTAAATTCTGAGACCTTGGTTTGTATATGTCATTATGGGCAACTACTTGTATATTCTAAATTAAATTTAAAATTTCCCTTTATGCGTACTTGTCCATTCTATGCTCATTCGCTTACTCTGATGAAAGATAAAAGAAAAATATATACTCGACTTTGACCATCCTTTAAGGTTAACACTCGTGTTTTTGGGAAACGGGTCATATATTCGGGTCCTAAAAAGGCAGGGTGTTACAGTTGGTATCAGAGCATAGTTTAGACAAACTTGGCCTTAAAAAATGATTTTATACGAGCCTTAAATGTCTCAAGTTAGGATGTTTAAAAGCATAAATTTGTACTTAAAGTGAATTTCCCTTATACTTAGAAGAATGATTAAGAACGTAGAAATCCAAACTTAGGTCCCTTTAGAAATTACTAGGGTGAGCATCTGAAATTATGTGAATTTTCCCTTGTAGCTAGGAGAGACTGAGAATATAGGAACTCAAAAACTTTAGGGCCCCTTGAAACTTTTAAGTTAGACCTTTTAACTCTCACTCATGTAGGAATCCCTTAGAATTGAGAGGGAATGAAAACCTAGAAACTTAAATGTTAGGCTCCCTGAAAGATTGAACTTAGAAATAATCTTATGTTCCTTTGTAAATTTTAGGCTTAGTCATTGAACTTGGGAACTAAACCTAGGCATCGTTGAAAAACAAATATCTACTACGATGAACATAAGGCTAAACAAGGACATTCCTTATACTTAACTTCCAAATGAAGATTTGCTAGAAATTCAGGATGTGAAATTTCCTAAGATTTAATGGTTAGGGATAACGTCATCGTAGAAATCAATCAAATGGATCGAATTTAGGCTTTGTAGGAAATTCCTTATCCACCACATTTTACACTAGGTTGAACATGAGCACTTCCTAAAATCTAAGGAATTAGGCTAGCAATTGTTATTTGAATCTCTCAATACATCTTTTTCTTAGAAGCAACATTTTCCACAAATTTCAGCATGCAAGAATCAATTAGAGACGAAGTTATATGATCTTAGGTAAAATTTCAACCTTAGGCTAGGCATCTTGAAATTAGATTAGAAATCTTAAATCAACTTGACAACCTTTAGACTCAGGTTCCATGTAGGAATCCTTGTCTTGAGATTTCTAAGTAGTACTTAGAAAATCAGAGTGCGCATTAGAAGTGTAATGGGCCACATAGTTTTATCTGTCATGAAATTAGACGATCACATGATAATTCCCAAGGGTCTAGAACAATTGGGGTCACGGATTGATGGAACCATATATATAGAAAGTTACATGGTTTGACTTAAATTTGAAGTCCTAGCAAGTCTCAACGATTCGAATGCCCTGATCAAGTGAAGGATCAAGATTTAACAGGATTATGAGTTGATACTAAAATCTTCTGCTATACGTAGGCAAAAGATCGGTGTATTGGGCTCAAACCTACTACAACCATCTATTTCGTGACAGCTCGAACTTAGGAAAGTAGAAAAATCGTATTGGGGACTAACATTAGAGGTAAAAAAGAAAATAATGAGAAAGATACAATATTGCTGTTAGTTCCCACCTATAGAAAAATCCTAGTGTTGGTAGGAATTTAAATAAATTGCTAATTTTGTTTAATACTAGAATGACTTATAACCTTAGTGGAACTTAAATGCCTTGGTTGTCCTACTAGGCTGAAGACTCAAGGGTTATGGTAGACCTGTATACAACTTGTTGGGTTTTAACACTTAGACATATACATTGGCTGACTTGTTAAAATAGAGGTATGAAAGTTAGAAAAATCTACCTATAACCTATTTAAATCTAAGTTGTGATAGCACGCTTAGACAGATACGATATAGGATACACCATTAGGATGGTGTTGATAATTGAAATGTACGTTATTAATTCTCGAGGTGGAAATTTTCTTTAAGGGGGGTAGATTGTGATGACCCTGTCCTTGCAGTCGGTCGTGAGCACTTGTGCATCTAAATAACCCTAATGGGAGGGCTAGTGGATATGCAGAGACACCGTAAGTTAAAAGGTCATTCCCACTCATAATAGAAGTGGTGAATTTTGAGGACAAAATTCTCTTTAAGGGGGGTAGATTGTAACACCCCATAGTTTTAGTACTCAGGTGTTAGGATGGAAGCCTAATTTAGGATTTTAATAACCTTGCTAGACACTTGAATCTCACGATAGTTATCGCAGGCCTTAGACCGCACGACCCACTAATCGTTCGACTTATGCCATGATTATTAATGATCCAACCATTGGGTTATAAGATGATGACGTGGAGTGACCCACTTTTATGTTGGGCAATCCTAATCTCAAGTAATGAAACCAAAATGATCCATAGAAGTAGATCCCACATCTTAATTATATATATATGATAAATAACAACAACAATAATAATACTAACTAATATTTAAATATTATAAAATCATAAGATGGGTACTCCTAATAACCTATAGAGTTGCCCACAGCATGAATTATATACATATATATGTATGTGTGTGCATATAATAATAATAATAATAATAATAATAATAATAATAATACAAAATAATATAAATGCATATATACACATAACAAAATAAAATGAAATAAAATAAAATTATTATTATTATATGGGTAGAAACAAGTCTTGAAGATGTAAACACCCAGTAGGACCTTTTGACCATTGATATTTGGATTGAAATCAATCCAACCATCATATCGATGCAATTGGCCCTAAAGGACCCTAGTTTTGTTAGTACGACCCATCTAAACCTTGGATTTGCCCCATCTTCGGTCAAAGACCATGATAGGGCCCATCAAATAGAATGGATGGTGTGGATTTATCACAAATTCATGGTGGACCCCGCTTGATGGGCTGCGTGTGCACAGATGGTGCACATCAGCCATGCATCGGGCATGCCAGCTCGGTCAGCCAGCGCTGACCCGCGTTTTTCTCAAAACGGAGAGAATATCTCTCTCTCTCTCTCTCTTCACTTCCAACAGCGAACGAAGGGGCGTACAAAATTTTGATCAATGGGCCACCTTCACAGTCCATATGGACAATCCAAATCGTCCATCCGCTTCAAAGCGTGGGGCTGACCAAAACCCGATGGCTACAATAAGTTTTCTTGTACATATGGACACACAAACCCCAGCATAAATAGGACCCAATAGCATAATGTTTCCTAAAACGGAAACTGTCTGCACGCCAGCTTGGCAATTCGCGTGAGTGAGAAATCCTCCAATCTCAACCCTCCATTATCAGACAGATCCCAGCTGTCTGTTGATTTCTCATGTGAGTGAGGGTTTTCTACCCATTGCAAAAAAGAAACAGCTTCTAGTTTTATCTGTGGTATTTGGGGCGGTTGCTAGGAAAACCAGATCTCAGCCGTCCATTCCCATCCAGTGGATCTGGGAGCACTAGAAATTGCTATATCAAAGGGTGGAATCAAAAGGAAGCTAGGTTTTCTCTACCCTTCTTACAAAAATTCTAGAAAATAGTTGTTTCTCTTCATCATCCCAACCACCAGCCAAACCTTCTCGGAGCTTCAACTTAGGGCATCCCTAAGCTCCTGTGCGTGAATCCCAACCACCCCATGTAACGCCCTGAAAATCGGGGGTCGAGCATAAACTCAACTCCCGAGTTCCAGAACATCACTTATGCAACAAAATGAATGATTATTGAATGTTGACTGTATTCGTGCATTGAACATGAGTGAGATTAAGCCAAAATAGCATATCATACTCCAGAGACAGTTAAATTTGCAAGCGGAAGCCTATGATAGATAGATAAAATATATAAACTATGATGAGTCTCCAGAGTGTGATAACATTACCAGGTTAAATAAATACAAGTGCGGTTCTAAAATATACCAAATGTGTAAGTTTAATGTCTTTTATCCCAAGTACCATAACCCCGTCAATACAAAGATCGAGGTCTTGAGAGACCCATGAGAGATACGTATAGATAGGAGAACTCCTCCTCATCACCATAGAAGTAGTCGGCTCGCTTCACAAGCATCGCCATCACCGAAACTCAACAAATCTGTTTGGTGTGTACAACACCATCCGTAACGTGGGAGTGAGTAGCTAACTCGGTGGAACAATAAGGCATAAGTTATCATGTTATCAATACAATCAAGCAAGTAATGATAAAGCGATAAATCAAGCACTCTAGTTACTCGATTAATGCAAGTATGAATGCAGGTATGATGGATGCCCTCACCGACATACTCCCTCATGCGACACCATCTCACGTTCGCGGCATGCTTACATCCCACGGTGCTCCACATCTTCTAGGCACATGCAATGCATGATGAGCATGATTACCGAGTTTTTAATTAGTCCATTTCAAACGTGCGGGATTGGAAAACTAAGGTACCTCCCTTGTATCATTCCTAAACATGATCCATTCTAGGGTCGTCGATCCTAGTTAATATCGACGATGGTGTATTTTCTAGGTCACTGCAGAGGCGCTGTGGTACATTACGCACAAAGGTTGCACCACTCCCCATCACACCTTAAACGATTCATCACTATACTCTAAACAGGCCTAGTTCATACTCTATATATCGCGGCGAACCCTAAGGCGCACCTTGCAACTTCGAGAATATGCTCGCGGTCACTACAAAGGGCTGCCTGTGGTACATTACGCACAAAAGGTTGCACCGTTCCCCATCACCTTATCAATGTAGGCGACGACACGAATATAGTGTCCCATACCACCATAATCGGCTCACGAGTTAAGGTGCTCCGGGTCACTACGGGGAGGCACGTAGCCCGGCGTAGGCCGACGGCTCGACCACGGTGTCCCATACCACCATGCCCGGCTCATGAGTCTTAGCGGATCGAGGTACCATGGTTAACGGGATTTTTTCAGCGGTAAGTTTGGTACCCTAGGTTCAAGCATTAGCGACCAAACATGGTGAACATACATAAGACACACGGTTTACTTGACGTGTTGGTGGCTCGAGCGCACAACAAGTTAGGCGATATGAAGCGCTTGAAGCACCTCGTGTGGCCAACCACTATCGCCAACCGAAGTACGACACGGGTTCGCCAACACATCATGCGTGGCGGAACGAATCCCAACCACATCTTTAAGTCGATCTGGGATGCTGGACTATGAACATAGTCCCAAGCTCAGTCAAGTCCTAACCATAGCATATGAAATACGGCATGATAACATGGTAATTCAAGGACACTAGTAATCATGTTACAAAGCATATCATGAAACATGGTAATAAACAAATTACAAAGCATGTTCAAAAGCATTGTATAAAGCATTTATGCAAATAGGGATACAAATACTTATATTTCATAGGTGAGTGGTTTGAGTGAAGAACCACATGGAGAGTGTCATATGTGACTCTAAGGTAGCTGAGAATCCCATCTCAGCACCTACCTAAGATTCTAACACTTAGCACTTACACTCACAAGTGATTTCACCAACACTTGGAATGCACTATTTCAACATACATGACGTATGCTAGAGAAATGTGTACTAGGGTTGTCCCTTTGCCAAACTAATATTTTATACATATACATCATATTCATACAGCAAACAAACCTGACGATCATGTCAGCAAAATTTATACGTATAGGGTACTTCCTAGTGTACCCAGTTTCGACATACATCGTGTTTACAAGGGAGCTTGTAATACGGCGATTCCTTTCACCAAGCTAGTATTTTATTCATATATTGTATAATCATATATTAAATAAATATGTCAAACATTATTCCAAAAGAAATACGTATACGGTATTTCTAACATACACAATTTCAACATATCTCGCATTTACAAGTGAACATGTATTTTGGCTATTCCTTCCGCCAAACTAGTATTTTATTCATATATTATATAATCATACATTAAATAAACATGTCAAACACTTATCCAAAAAAAAATACGTATACGGTATTTCTACGTATACCTAGAATATGTGAAATTCCATATTTCACAACGTTAATCGAAACAGGAAACGGAAAGCACTTTGTACATGTGCAATTGCATGCAGATCATGAATCTACCATTATCTGACATTGAAAGCGTTGAAAACCGTAACTTATACACTTAAAGTCCTCACCTTTGCCTTTGGAAACGAAACGAATCAGCAAGGGTAGTAGAACTTCCGTATACGGGAGATTTCTAGCCTAAAGAGCGGAATCGGTTAGTCGTTACACAACCCACATCGATCCCACTTCAAATCAGACCTAGGGTTAGGGTTTCTTACCTTCAAATGGGATGGAAACCGTCGGGAAACCACCTGGAATGAAGCGGTGTAGGCCGTGTAACAGCCCAAAGCAGTAGGAGGAAGATCTCCCACAAAACCCAAGCTCTTCTCTCTCTTTTTCTCTCTCCCTCTAGGGTTTTCTCCAAAATTCGTATGGCTGTGAGAGGGGCTGTTCTAAGCTCCTTTTATAGCCAAAAACATTCGAAATTAGACTCATGTTCAAGTACTGCTAATATAGGATATTCGTCGCTTTTCCAGCTCAAAAGGGAAGTTCGGTGGCCCTCCTTGAACCAAACGTCAGACTTAAGCTCACCATCTATGGATCTACGTGGGATTACGTTTTTGACTCGATCAGATTCCCAGATCACACGTGGCGGACCACTTTCAGTTCGACGGTCAGTGGGCCACGATCGAGAAATTCCAAGTACATGTAAATGTTCTGAAATTTTCTTAATCCGAGGGTGTAATTTGGTCCGATTCGACGGTCGGGTTGCTTAATCTTGACGCGTCAACGAATGATGCGAGATCACTATTCCGGATATTTATTTTGGATGGGAATAGTGTTTTTCACACTCCTCGCTCCGAATCGAAACGAATGGCCATGGAACATCGGATGGAGCTGTTTTGAGATGATTGTTAAGCCGGTGGGGCGGTCCTAGTTCCTTAGCCGGGTTAATCGGACTCCGATGTGCGATCTAGACCTAATACGAAGTTTCGTTTCATTCGAAGAGAGACGGAAATGAGTTTGGTTCTAAACTTTAGGGTAACCTAGTGCCAATGATTCTGCAACTTTTGGGTCTTGCAGATCGTATTTAAAGCGATCCTAACGGATTTCGTAGCTAATCTGGTTTCACACCTAGTTACTTTGTCTCATTTCTAAAGGATTTAGTCCTAAGTGAATTCTGGTTGAGGTGGTACTCAGGCCTTTGGAGTTTGTATATAAAGTGATCCAAGTTATACTACTTAGCTAGTTTAAGATAGTGTCTAGGGTGAAAGTTATTAGAAAAATTGGAAGATCAAGGTGATGAAGGGTGAGGTTTGTGAAGGAAATGAGTTCAAAGGCGGCTTTAGACTTTGGGATTCAGTTCTGACAAGTTAATGAGGTATTACGATCGACCCATTGCCTAAGGTCATCTAATCCCAGGTTGGCAAAAATCCGGGGCGTTACAATCTACCCCCCTTAAAACAAAATTTCGTCCCCGAAATTGCCTAAGGGTAATAAGGAAAGATTTCTATTATTTCATTTGCCTAAGACTTATTGATTTCGAGTTCCTACGCGTGGTAGGGTATATACTAGTCTGGTTCCTTTTAGTCTACCCCCCTTAAAACTTAATTCTTCATCCATTTCTCATACCCTGATGTTTTACTACCATTTATTTCTTTACCTATTTGGAGTCTCGACGACAATTCCCACAATTTAGAGTAAGATAGTTGTTTTCATTGTTTGACCAACACGGAGAGACGGTAATAGTGGGCTCGATCCCGATACATCGATCATCCACCGGGCCAGGGTAGGAAGCTCATCGTATCCCTTCCGAATCCTGGTGGATCCTGGTCGTCCGCTCGTCAGCAGAGAGTCCATCGGTAGTCACCCAGGATTGGGAATTGGGTCAAGCCGTGAAAACTTCGCAGTTGTAGATGTCAGTAACTCCGTAGTCCGATCACTCTCTAAGAGTAGGGAATGTCCATCATTGAAAGGCTCAAATTGTTTATTCTAAGGTTGCCCTTTAGGTCTTAGTCTAAGAGAGTCCTCGATATTATCTATGTCCAAGGAAAGGGTGAATCAAGTCTTACTAAATCATCTTAAAACGGTTTCTCATAGTAGAACTTACTAGGGCTTCTATAATGTTCGTATTTATCGAGCACCGTTTCGATCCTGGGCCAGTGGAGTAGGGTCCACCATGCTTTCGCTGCGCCACTCTGATCAAGAGATGCAATAGGTAACCTAACTAGATTGGGCTCATAATGTTCTACCCCCCTTAAAACTTTATTTTCACCCTCAAGGCTCAAGATTTATGTCCTGCTCCGTATATCGGAGCAAGGTGTAGTTTAGGATCTATCCTTGACATGAAATGGGATGCGATCTCCCACTACATTGGTCTTCTTTTCATCAATGTTGTGTATTATGGCATTGATACCTATGGTCATAGAAAGGTGCTAAAGATGAAGGGTATTGTGGTTGATTCGGGGTCAGGTGTGAGTTTGAGGCAAGATGCCCAATGCTACCAAGGGGTTTTTGTCGCGGTCCAGACTTATCCTATTTAATCATGTCTAGCTTAATACGCAGGCAATTTTTTTTTTTTTACGTTCATAAGCACAATACGTATGCCAGCAAGGCATGCGATTTGGGACCTAATTCCTAACTGTCTGTTACCCATTTGGGCAATTCCTTAGGCCTAAAAGACATAGTCTCTACTAGCTATATACTTCTAACACTTTTCAAGGACAAAATTATAAACTTTTAGTAGTAAATGGTTGGGCCAACACGGAAAGAAAATTGTGTAGTGGGTCTGAGCCGGATACATAGACCTTCTGCCTCGCGATGACAGAAAATCGTCGTATCAGTCCTTAATCCTAGCTGATCCCGACCTTCTGCTTGATCAGAGCATAGGGTTCATTGGTCACAACCAGGATTGAGAATTCGATCCAAACCGCGAATACCTCGCTAATGTGTATTTTCTCTGCCCCGTGTTCCCGATTGTACTAAGTCCTTGAGAAGGCAATTCTGAGGGTGTATTGATTTGATCTAACATTAAATCCATGGGATACTGAGCGTGTATAGTTACTAATCAAACAACTTTTCTAAGAATTATTAAAGGAGCCTATGAGTATTAAGGGGTTTCAACAATGGAACGGGGTCTCGTTCCAACCTATTCAAGCCAATTAACTACGTCTATCACTCAATTATCTTAACATTGTTAGTCGTTTACATTCCTTAGTCTAATCAGCAGCCTAGGCTCAACTTATGAGCAGTGATAATCCACTAGTTGTAATCTAAAGTCTATGCTTATACACCAGATGATTTTATACCCTTTCTGAATAAAGAAATTATTTTATCGCCTAGGGTCAAAGTTGTCTGATTAGAATTGAGTTATACGTACTTGACGCTCGAGCATTTCACACATGCTCACACCAGCTAAGAAGATCCTGGGGTTTGTATTATTAATTTGTTGGATTTCCTGTATGGTCAGGTCTGTCGAAAACTAGGAGTATCGCTCTAGGTCCAAACTCTATGGGCCTATCTATCAAACAACCATTTACTCCAAAAGCTTAAGCTATCAGAGTGTGGTGGGTTAATGTATATCAAGGGACTTTATCACTTTAACACAATTTGGCCAGTGGCCTTAAATTGTATTAAATGGGACCGCATTACTAATCCTACCTTGGGATTGGGTGTGACATGGTTGGTAGGAGGGTGGGAGGGGATTAAATTTTATAGGCCTGGGAAAATGAGCCTGGTGTTGGAAAAACGTGAGATGGGATTTTCCATACCCCACGATGGGAAAATTTCTAAGTGTTATTGGAAAGGAATTCTCGAAATTTACTCTTAATTGCATACATTCTAAACATGGTGTCGGAAGACATAGGATACACCCAATCTAGGGGCCATACCCTACATATACATTTATTATTACTTTTACAATTCTATTCACCTAATCTTACTTAATGCGGTTGGCTGAACGGGCCCTAAACATCCTCACGCATCTAGAACATCATACCAACTACTACACCTATCATCAGGAAAACATAACCACCCTAAGATAGTAGCCGACGCAAACTACAAGACAACATATGGATGAGCTCGGATAGAGCCATGGAAAATGAGGATAAGGAAAATGGGGGGCTGGAGTTTTTTTTAGTTCTCCACGGATTGGAGTCTCATCAGGGATTGTAAGGGCCAAAAAGGCAGGGAATGAAGAAGGGAAGGGAAGAAAATGGATGGGTTGTAGTGAAAATGAGGGATTGAGTGATTGAGAGAAAGATTTGAGAGTAAAAATAATAATTTTTGGAGAAACAGAGAGCTTGGAGGTGTAGTTGAGAGAGAGGGGCAAAACGGACGTGAAACAGGGGCCCCCACAAAATTTGGTGGGCACCACACAGACCTATGGAAGTTCTACGCCTTTTCTGATATTTCTAGTTAGTTTATTATTTTAATTATTTTTCTAGTAGTTCATCATCAAGTATACTTCATCTCCACAAAATTTCATTAGATTTCGTCTTGTAGAAAAATTCTAAAAAATTCAAGAAGCAGCAGCTGTCCAAACTAATAATTTTTGGATAGTTGACACAATGACCCATGTTTAACTATATTAAATAATTTATTATATTTTTTACTTATTTTTATATGAAACTAGACTTTTCAAGCTTAAATCTGGCTTTTGAATCACCTAATTCAGAGTTATAACGAGGGAGTTATGACTTTTCAAAGTTGGATCAAATTTGCAGAAAAATTGTGGCCGAAAACGGGCCAGCCAATGACCTGCGGCCCGCCCGGGCCCGCTGGGCCGCGGTCCGCCGCGGTAACCGCGGTTCCACCGCAGTCCAACTTGTCCGGTGCCGCACCACCGCAGCTGGGGGGTGTTCTCCACCCTCCCAAGGGGCCAATGGTACCCCGGGTCTGTCCTGGGTCCCCCCGGATCGCATAGTATGGCCTCTAACTCCATTTGAGATGTTTTCGGTGTCAAATTACAAACTGGAATGAGTTTATATGATGTGTGGCATATGATTTTGGGGTAGGAGGAGCTGATCTATCCAATTAACCTATTTACTTGGTCAGATTCTAAAGTTTGAATGGTCAAAAGTCCAATTTATACATATATTTACTATTTATAGTAACTTTTTGTTTAAGTATTATTCTTCATTATTTATACATTAGAATTTATATCTAGTATGAAAGGATGAAAAAAAAAATTTAAAGAATGAAGTGGTGCAAGGAGAGATTTTGAAGAAATTGGGTAAAAAGGGGTTTTAGGCTTTGATGTTGTGATTGACCCACAACTTAAGAACATTCGTCTCTAAGAAACGACTCAAACCCGTCGACTGACGGCCTAGAAGTGATCGGGATTGTTTTGTATGATCATGGGTGCGTGCGGGCCCAAAATCAGCGGTCGATTTCGGTCGGTTTTTCCGTTCGGCGAATTTAGAAAATCTAAGTCAGTTTCTACGTTTCGTCGCTCCCTCCTAAGTCAGAGTGCGTCAGTGTGCGTCGTGTGACCATAACCCAGGTCCGGTTTAATCAAAATCATGCTCTGATACCATCTTGTAACGCCCTGAAAATCGGGGGTCGAGCATAAACTCAACTCCTGAGTTCCAGAACATCACTTATGCAACAAAATGAATGATTATTGAATGTTGACTGTATTCGTGCATTGAACATGAGTGAGATTAAGCCAAAATAGCATATCATACTCTAGAGACAGTTAAATTTACAAGCGGAAGACTATGATAGATAGATAAAATATATAAACTATGATGAGTCTCCAGAGTGTGATAACATTACCAGGTTAAATAAATACAAGTGCGGTTCTAAAATATACCAAATGTGTAAGTTTAATGTCTTCTATCCCAAGTACCATAACCCCGTCAATACAGTATCAGGTCTTCAGAGACCCGCCAGAGAGATACAGATAGGAGAACTCCTCCTCATCACCATAGAAGTAGTCCGGCTCTGCTTCACAAGCATCGCCATCACCTGAAACTCAACAAATCTGTTTGGTGTGTACAACACCATCCCGTAACGTGGGAGTGAGTAGCTAACTCAGTGGAACAATAAGGCATAAGTTATCATGTTATCAATACAATCAAGCAGTAATGATAAAGCAGTAAATCAAGCACTCCTAGTTACTCTGATTAATGCAAGTATGAATGCAGGTATGATGGATGCCCTCACCGACATACTCCCTCATGCGACACCATCTCACGTTCGCGGCATGCTTACATCCCACAGTGCTCCACATCTTCTAGGCACATGCGATGCATGATGAGCATGATTACCGAGTTTTTAATTAGTCCATTTCAAACAGCAGGATTGGAAAACTAAGGTACCTCCCTTGTATCATTCCTAAACATGATCCATTCTAGGGTCGTCAGTCCTAGTTAATATCAGACGATGGTGTATTTTCTAGGTCCTGCAGAGATTTGCCGAGAGTGGTCAGTACGCACAAAGGTTGCACCACTCCCCATCACACCTTAAACGATTCATCACTATACGTAAACAGGCCTAGTTCATACTCTATATATCGCGGCGAACCCTAAGGCGCACTTGCAACTTCGAGAATATGCTCGCGGTCACTACAAAGGGTCGCTGTGGTACATTACGCACAAAAGGTTGCACCGCTCCCCCATCACCTTATCAATGTAGGCCGACAGCACGAATATAGTGTCCCATACCACCATAATCGGCTCACGAGTTAAGGTGCTCACTGGTCACTACGGGGAGGCACGTAGCCCCAGCGTAGGCCGACAGCTCGACCACGGTGTCCCATACCACCATGCCCGGCTCATGAGTCTTAGCGGATCGAGGTACCATGGTTAACGGGATTTTCACTGGTAAGTTTGGTACCCTAGGTTCAAGCATTAGCGACCAAACATGGTGAACATACATAAGACACACGGTTTACTTGACGAGTTCGGCTGGCTCGAGCGCACAACAAGTTAGGCGATATGAAGCGCAGAAGCACCTCGTGTGGCCAACCACTATCGCCAACCGAAGTACGACACGGGTTCGCCAACACATCATGCGTGGCGGAACGAATCCCAACCACATCTTTAAGTCTGATACCGGATGCCTGGACTATGAACATAGTCCCAAGCTCAGTCAAGTCCTAACCATAGCATATGAAATACGGCATGATAACATGGTAATTCAAGGACACTAGTAATCATGTTACAAAGCATATCATGAAACATGGTAATAAACAAATTACAAAGCATGTTCAAAAGCATTGTATAAAGCATTTATGCAAATAGGGATACAAATACTTATATTTCATAGGTGAGTGGTTTGAGTGAAGAACCACATGGAGAGTGTCATATGTGACTCTAAGGTAGCTGAGAATCCCATCTCAGCACCTACCTAAGATTCTAACACTTAAGCACTTACACTCACAAGTGATTTCACCAACACTTGGAATGCACTATTTCAACATACATGACGTATGCTAGAGAAATGTGTACTAGGGTTGTCCCTTTGCCAAACTAATATTTTATACATATACATCATATTCATACTGACAAAAAAAACGACGATCATGTCAGCAAAATTTATACGTATAGGGTACTTCCTAGTGTACCCAGTTTCGACATACATCGTGTTTACAAGGGAGCTTGTAATACGGCGATTCCTTTCACCAAGCTAGTATTTTATTCATATATTGTATAATCATATATTAAATAAATATGTCAAACATTATTCCAAAAGAAATACGTATACGGTATTTCTAACATACACAATTTCAACATATCTCGCATTTACAAGTGAACATGTATTTTGGCTATTCCTTCCGCCAAACTAGTATTTTATTCATATATTATATAATCATACATTAAATAAACATGTCAAACACTTATCCAAAAAAAAATACGTATACGGTATTTCTACGTATACCTAGAATATGTGAAATTCCATATTTCACAACGTTAATCGAAACAGGAAACGGAAAGCACTTTGTACATGTGCAATTGCATGCAGATCATGAATCTACCATTATACGACATTGAAAGCGTTGAAAACCGTAACTTATACACTTAAAGTCCTCACCTTTGCCTTTGGAAACGAAACGAATCAGCAAGGGTAGTAGAACTTCCGTATACGGGAGATTTCTAGCCTAAAGAGCGGAATCGGTTAGTCGTTACACAACCCACATCGATCCCACTTCAAATCAGACCTAGGGTTAGGGTTTCTTACCTTCAAATGGGATGGAAACCATTTGGAAACCCACGGAATGAAGCGGTGTAGGCGTGTAATGACCAAAGCGAGAGGAGGAAGATCTCCACAAAACCCAAGCTCTTCTCTCTCTTTTCTCTCTCTCCCTCTAGGGTTTTCTCCAAAATTGTATGGCTGTGTGAGAGGGGCTGTTCTAAGCTCCTTTTATAGCCAAAACATTCGAAATTAGACTTAGGTTCGGGGAAGTCTTGCTAATATAAGATATTCGTCGCTTTTCCGGCTCAAAAGGGAAGTTCGGTGGCCCTCCTTGAACCAAACGTCGACTTAAGCTCACCATCTATGGATCTACGTGGGATTACGTTTTTGACTCGATCGGATTCCCAGATCACACGTGGCGGACCACTTTCGATTCGACGGTCGGTGGGCCACGATCGAAATTCCAAGTACATGTAAATGTTCTGAAATTTTTCTTAATCAGGGTGTAATTTGGTCGATTCGACGGTCGGGTTGCTTAATCTTGACGCGTCAACGAATGATGCGAGATCACTATTCCGGATATTTATTTTGGATGGGAATAGTGTTTTCACACTCCTCGCTCAGAATCGAAACGAATGGCCATGGAACATCGGATGGAGCGATTTTGAGATGATTGTTAAGCCCGGTGGGGCGGTCCTAGTTCCTTAGCTTCGGGTTAATCGGACTCCCGATGTGCGATCTAGACCTAATACGAAGTTTCGTTTCATTCCGAGAAGCGGACGGAAATGAGTTTGGTTCTAAACTTTAGGGTAACCTTGCGCCAATGATTATGCAACTTTTGGGTCTTAGATCGTATTTAAAGCGATCCTAACGGATTTCGTAGCTAATCTGGTTTCACACCTAGTTACTTTGTCTCATTTCTAAAGGATTTAGTCCTAAGTGAATTCTGGTTGAGGTGGTACTCAGGCCTTTGGAGTTTGTATATAAAGTGATCCAAGTTATACTACTTAGCTAGTTTAAGATAGTGTCTAGGGTGAAAGTTATTAGAAAAATTGGAAGATCAAGGTGATGAAGGGTGAGGTTTGTGAAGGAAATGAGTTCAAAGGCGGCTTTAGACTTTGGGATTCAGTTCTGACAAGTTAATGAGGTATTACGATCGACCCATTGCCTAAGGTCATCTAATCCCAGGTTGGCAAAAATCCTGGGCGTTACACCCCATGTAACATCCCAGATTTTTGCCAACCTAGAATTAGACGTCCTTAGGCAATGGGTCGATCCTAACACCTTATTAACTTATCAAAACTCAATCCCACAGTCTAAAATCACTTTTTAACCTTTTTCCTTCACAAATCTCACCTTTCACTACCTTATCCTTCAAAAGTAACTAAGTGCTAAACTAGATTAGCTACGAAATCCGTTTAATCTACTTTAAATACGATCTGTAAGACCCAAAACTTGTAAAATCATTGACGCTAGGTTACCCTAAAATCTAAGATCAATCTCATTACTCGGCTGCTCTCGGGAGCATCACGAAACTCCGTATCAGATTTGGACCGCACATCGAAAGTCCGAATAATACAAAGTTATAGGATTAGGACCGCCTTGCTGGGCTTGACCACTATCTCAGAAATTAAATCCATCTAATGTCCCGGGGCTATTCGCTTGAGTCTAGAGCGAAGAGTGTGAGAAACGTGAAATTAATTAGAAATAAAGTTCAATTTTAAGTAATCTGAGACTTGATGTTTGCGGGCCAAATATAAACAATCAGATCGTCGAAATCTGACCCAAATACACCCTCAGATCAGGAGAAATTTCATATACATGGCAATGTACTTGAAATCCCCGATCGAGTTTCAGTGACCGTTGAACTGAAATTGGTCCGCCACGTGTGATCTGAGAATTCGACTAGAACGAAAACTTAACTCCACCTAGATCCAAGGTTGGTGAGCTTAAGTCCAACTGCACACAGAAAAGGGGCCTCTAGAAGTGCTCCGTTGGATCGAAATGGACCCACTTTAGATATAACCTAAGTATACCTTGACCCTGGGTCTATTTTGCTAATGTTTTAACCTAATTAAGGACCTAAAACCCTCACTCTCTCATCCCATACGAATTTGAGAAAAACCTAGGAGAGAGAAGAGAGAAAAGAGAGAGAAAGTGTGAGAGAAGTGGGAGCATCTCCCTGCCACTCTACCCTGCCACTATACAAGCTTAACCATCACTTTTTAATTTTTTTCCCAACGATTTCGACTTCGTTTCTAGGTAAGAAACCCTAACCCTAATCTGTTTTGGAGTTTTGATAGTTGTAAGTTATGAAATAACTAACTTAAAGCATGTTATAGGTTGCCACATCACCATAGACAGAAGCTTAGCAAATCTATCGAGTTCATTACGCTTCTACGGCGAAAAGTGCGGACTCTAGACGTATAAGTTATGGTTTTCAAAACTTTCAATGTCAGATAATGATAGATTCATGATCAGCATACAATTGCACATGTACAAAGTGCTGTCCGTTTCATTTTTCAGATATACGTTAACTATGTTGAATATACTGTATTCCTCGTATTTGTAGAAAATATCGTATATGTATGAAATATGGATTTGTACTTGCCATAATTAATTGCTGTCTATGTATGCTAGATACATGTGTATCAACTTTTGAGTGAACGGATTAGCCTAACACCTGCTATATTAACATACATCATGTATGTTCTAGTTGTAGCCTAAGTGTTTGCAGAAATGTTCAAATGAATATGGAACTATGATTTATGCTTGCCATGACTATTGGTCGTGTATGCATTATCATGGTTCATGTGGCAATCCTTTGTGAAAGGATTCGCTACAACTCGCGTTTTAACCAGTATATTATAGGTATGTTGGAATGTGTAGTCTAAGTGTTTGTAAAAATGCTTGTATAGGTATGTACTTAAGCTAGTAGTGCCTTGTGTAGGTGTTGAGATAGGATTCTCAACTACCTTAGTGATGTGTATGATTTCCTTCATGTAAGTTGTTTAGTTTAATCACTTACTGGTTTATGAAATGTATGTGTTTGGATTTTCTGTTTGCATTGTGTTTTATAACATGCTTGTTAATATGTTTGAATTACTTATTTATTTAATTTTGCTCTGACTACTTCACATGTTTAAGTTGTATTCCATAAAATCCGTGAAGGGTGATGGAGGAGTGGTGTAATGATTCCGTGTAACAGCCCTGGCAGCCCTAAGCGGATGATATTGGATATTTAATTGTATGATTTGAAATCTTGATCCATTACTGCTTTAACGGTTCCGTAATTGAATGTGATTGGGGCTATTGTATAGTCCAGGCAATCGGTAACGGGATTGAATTCATGGCTGAGATTCATTCACCATGTGAGATGTGTTCGACGAACCTGAGTCATACTTCAGATGGCGATAGTGGTTAGCCACGCGAAGTGCTTATGCACTTCATGTCGTTCAACTTGTCATGCGCTCGAGCTAGCTGAGTTCGTCAAGTAACCCGATCTGTCTAATATATGTTCACCATGTTTGGACGCTACTGCTTGAACTTAAGGTATCGAACTTACCAGTGTAACACTGTTAACCTTGGTACCTCGATCTGCTAAGACTCGTGAGCCGGGCATGGTGGTATGGGACACAGTGGTCGAGCTGTCGGCCTACGCTAGGGTGATGTGCCTCCCCGTAGTGACCAGTGAGCAACCCAGACTCATGAGCCAAATACGGTGGTATGGGACACTGTATTCAAGCTGTCGGCCTACACTGCTTTGATGGGTGATAGGGGACTGGTGTAACGATTCCATGTAACAGCCCTGGCAGCCCTGACCATACCCGGTGTAGTGACCTCGAGCATACTCTAAATCTGTGGAGATGCGACGAGCCTTCCCATAGTAAACATAGTATAAACTAGGCCTGTATTGATAAGGTGATGGGGGAGTGGTGCAACGATTCCATGTAACAGCCCTTGCAGCGACCTAGAACCTCATCATCATATGAGATTATCTAGGATTGACGACCCTAGAATGGATCATTGTTTGGGAATGATATAAGGGAGGTACCTTAGTTTCCCAATACTATTGTATGAAAAGGACTAATAACAACTCAATAATCATGCTTATCATTGCACTGCATGTGCCTGGAAGATGTGGAGCCCTGAGGGATGAAAGCTGTCCCAGATGTAAAATGGTGTCGCACGAGGGAGTATGTTGGCGAGGGCATGCATCATGACTGCATTCATACTTGCATTAATAAGAGCATTTAGGAGTGTTTGATTGTACTGCTTTATCATTACTGCTTGACTGAATTGATAACATGTTAACTTATGCTTTATTGTTCCACTGAGTTGATCACTCACTCCCACGTTACGGGACGGTGTTTCGGACACCCACCAGACTCTGTCTGATTATAGATGGCGACGCTACTCCTGAGGCGGAGCCAGACTTTGTGATGACGAGGATGCTTTCTCGTATATGCTGTTTTCTTGTGGCTTCATGTGAGTGGTGCCTTGATCGACGGGGTTACAGGGATGCTGACTAGATGCCCTTACACTTGCTATTTGGTATTGAATCGCACATGTATATTCATTATGGTCCATTTTGGGAAGTATACATGTATTATTTAACCTGATAACATTATCACACTTTGGAGACTTACCTTAGTTTATATAATTGATATATCTATCACAGTCTTCTGCTTGTAATTTAACTGTCTCTGGAGTATGATATGTTATTTTTGTATAATCCCATTCATGTTTCAATGCTCTCATTATAATCATCATTATCTATGTTGCATAAGTGATGCGTTGGAATTCAGGAGTTGAGCTTTGCTCGACCCCCGATTTTCAGGGTGTTACAAAATGGTATCAGAGCATGATTTGGATTAAATTGGACCTAGGTTATGGTCACACGGTGGACTCTGACGTACTCTGACTTAGGAGGGAGTGACGGAACGTATAAATTGACTTAGGATTTTTCAATTTCACCGAACGGCGAAACCAACCAAAATCGACCGCTGAGATTGGGCCCGTACACACCCATGATACGCAAAACGATCCCGAATCACTTCTAGGCCACCAGTCGATGGGTTTGAGTCATTCCCTAGAAATGAATGTCCTTACGTTGTGGGTCAACCATAACACCTTACCTTAGTCTCAAAGCCTAAAACCCCTTTTTATCCAATTCCTTCAAAATCTCACCCTCCACCACTGTATGCTTCTTTTCTTTTAAGCACATTCATAATACACACCAATCCTAGGGTATAAATGATAAAGAACAATACCGAAACTAAAACTTATCATAAATATGAAATAAATGAATAAAATGGGTTTTGACCCTTAACCTTTTGGAATATAACCAAATAAATGGGTTATTTGGATAGATTAGCGCCTCCTACCCCAAAATCATATCCTACACATCACATAAACTCATTCTGATTTGCAAATTGGCCCTGAAAATGCCTCGAATGGAGTCGGGGGCCAAACGGAACACTTACAGGGGGACCCAGGGTGGGCCCCACACATTTTTGGGACCTAGGGGGGCAGGAGGGCCTCGTTGGAATGGTGAGCCCTCACCAGTTGGTCCAGGGGGTGGCGAGGCCCTCGCCAGGTCTGCAGGCTCAGCCGAGCGAGTCGGTCGGGCCGACGATGTTTGGGGGTTGTGGGACCCCCCTGATATAGGGTCTGTCCCCTAAAACTTTCCTAAACAACCACCTCCTTCACAAAGTGCCCCCTCAAGCTCTCTTTTCTCTTCCAAATGTCTATTTTTTGACAAAAAACCACCCCACCAATTGATCCCTCTCCCATTTTCGTGCACTCGCTCCACCACCCTGTCAAGACCCTCCTCCATTGCTGCCTACCCTCTTCATTCTCTCTCATTTGAGCCCTTACATCTCCCATTCGTGGCTCAAAATCATGTAAGCTCTCTAACCCATCTCAACTCTTCCTTTTCTTTCTTTAATCCTTGTCATTTGGGCCTGTACAACCTCTGTTGAGGCTCAAATTCATGGAGAACCAAAGACTCTAGCCCCTATTCCCCCTTATCTTCGCTTTTCCATGGCTCTATTCGAGCTTATTACGGCAGTATTTTCGATTTCCACCTTCCTCTCTCTCATGGGAAAGAAAAAGGGTGCCCCTCCTCCGTCGCCAGACTCGGATGTCGTAGTTGGTTGTTGCTGCATTAGGATCTTTGTATTTTCATGTTGATAGAATGTGTAGAATGTTTGACGGGTTGGAGTTGTACATGACAATTATGAACTCCTCCACCCCTCCATTACACCTCTCGGCCTCACCATTTCACACCCATATGGGCACAACAATCCACATTTTTGTGTCCCGCAACTTTCACAACCTCCAAATGTTAGGACATTTAAGGCCCGTTCGGCCAACTGCATTAGGTGAGCTTACGGTGGATGGAATTGTAAAGGTAACAATAAAGGTAAGTGTAAGGTATTGTCCCTAGATTGGGTGTATCCCATGGTTTCCAACACCATGTTTGGAATGTATGCAATTAAAAGTAAATTTCGAGATTTCCTTTCAAAATTACACTTAGAAATTCATCATCATGGGATTTGAAAATCCCATCTCACACCTTCCAACACAAGGCTCATTTTCCACAGCCTATATCATTAATTTTAATCCCCACCCACCCTCCTACCAAACATATCATTCCCAATCCCGAAGTGGGATTAGCAATGCAGTTCCATTTAATATAACTTCATACCTCTGGCTAAGTAGTCCCTTAGAGTTTTTGACCTAGAGTTGGTACTCCTAGGTTATGCAAACAAATCTGACAGTATAAGAAATCTACTGATGTAATAACCTAAACCCTAGGACCTCTTAGTTGGTCTGAGCGTATGTGAACTGCTCGAGCATAGTCAAATTTAAGTTCGGGCAACTTAATTCTAATCAGACGGCTTTTGACCCTAAGCGATAAAACATCTTCTCATATTAAAAATGGTATGAAATCATCTAGTGTATGAGTATAGACTTTAGATTACGACGATTGGATCATTTTTAGGAATGTACATTAAGACTAGACTACTGGTTAGGTTAAGGAAGGTAAAAGACTAATTAATTATGCTAAGCCAATTGAATAATAGACTTAGTTATTCGGCTTAACCGACTCAGACCTACTACACAACTTTCCTTCCGTGTTGGCCCTACCACTTACAACTAAAAGTTTCTTAATTCGTCTTTGAGGAGTGTTAAGGACATATAACCAATAGAGATTTTCTTTTTAGGCCCAAGGAATTTTCCAAATGCGCAACAGACAGTTAGAAATTTAGTCCCAAATCGCATGCCATGTTAGCATACATATTGTGCATATGTGCGTAGAAAGATAGCCTGCCTGTTAAGCTAGACATGAGTAAATAAGGTAAGTCGGGGCCGTGATAAAGGTCCTTCTTTGGTAGAATTAGGCGTCTAGTCACCAACTCACACCCGTCCCTGAAATCAACCATAATACCCATCATTTTAGTTCCTTTCTGTAAACATAGGTACCAATGCCATAGTACACATCATCGATGAAAGGAAGACAAATGTATTGGAAAATTGTATCCCACTTCATGTCAAGGATAGGTCCTAAATTACACCTTATTTCAACATACGGATCAGGACATAGATCTTGAACCTTGAGAATAGAAACAATTTTAAGGGGGGTAGACAAGTTATGAACCCAGTTGATTTAAGTAGGTATACACGTTTACCCGTTCATGGGCGCAGCGGAAGCATGGTTGGCCCTTGCCCCACTGGTCCAGGATCGAAAGAAATTACTCCCAGTTATACACAAGATTAAGTCATTAAATAGGATCTGAATCTTCCTTAGAATATAAAGCAATTAGGGTTCAAGTGTTAAACAATTTCATATTACAGAATAGGCCTAACAATGGGTACGAATCGAATTACAATAGCCAAGGTCAACGCATCTACAACTGTGCTCATTGAATAAGAACATAATAGAAGCCCTAGTAACTTCTACTATGAGAAACCGTTTTAGGATGATCTAGTAAGATTTGACTCACCATTTCCTTGAACATAGATAATATCGAGGACTCTCTTAGACTAAGACCTAAAGGGCAACCTTAGAAATAGAAAATTTGAACCTTTCAGTGATGGGCATTCCCTAAGTTTTTAGAGTGATCGGTCTACGGAGTTACTGAAATATAAACTGCGAAGCATTCATGACTTGACCCAATTCTTAATCCTGGGCGACTACCAATGGACTCACTCTTGGCCGAGCAGAAGACCAGGAGCCACAAGAACTAGGAAGGGATGCGATGAGCTTTCTACCCTGGCCAGGTAGATGATCGATGTATCGGGATCAAGCCCACTATAATTGTCTCTCCGTGTTGGTGAAACATTGAAAATAGTTATCTTACTCTAACTAGTTGGGAATCGAAGTCAAAACTCCAAATAGGGAAAGAAATCCATTGTAGCAAACCATCATGATATAAGCAAGGGATAAAGAAATAAATTTTTAAGGGGGGTAGCCTAAAATGTACTAGACTAGTATGTATAAGATACACCTTACCATACGTAAATCAATAGGTCTTAGGCAAAGGAAATAATAGAATTCTTACTTATTACCTTTAGCCAATTTCATGAAATTATTTTTAAGGGGGGTGGATTGTAACATCTCGAATTTTTGCCAACCTGGAATTAGATGTCCTTAGGCAATGGGTTGATCCTAACACCTTATTAACTTGTCAGAACTCAATCCCACTGTCTAAAATCACTTTTTAACCCTTTTCCTTCACAAATCTCACCTTTCACTACCTTATCCTTCAAAAGTAACTAAGTGCTAAACTAGATTAGCTACGAAATTCGTTTGATCTACTTTAAATACGATCTGCAAGACCCAAAACTTGTAAAATCATTGACGCTAGGTTATCCTAAAATCTAGGATCAATCTCATTACCCAGTTGCTATCGAGAGCATCATGAAACTCCATATCAGATCTGGACCGCACATCAAAAGTTCGAATAATACAAAGTTATAGGATTAGGACCGCCTTGATGGGCTTGACCACCATCTCGGAAATCAAATCAGCTAATGTCCCGAGGCTATTCGCTTGAGTCTGGAGCGAAGAGTGTGAGAAACATGAAATTAATTAGAAATAAAGTCTAATTTTAAGTAATTTGAGACTTGATGTTTACGGGCCAAATATAAGCAATCAGACCGTCAGAATCTGACCCAAATACACCCTCGGATTAGGAGAAATTTCATATGCATGGCAGTGTACTTGAAATCCCCGATCGAGTTTCAGTGACCGTTGAATTGAAATTGGTCCGCCACGCGTGATCTGAGAATCTGACTGGAATGAAAACTTAACTCTACCTAGATCCAAGGTTGGTGAGCTTAAGTCCGACCACACACAGAAAATGGGCCTCTAGAAGTGCTCCGTTGGATCGAAATGGACCCACTTTGGATATAACCTAAGTATACCTTGACCCTGGGTCTATTTTGGTTATGTTTTAGCCTATATAAGGACTTAAAACCCTCACTCTCTCATCCCATACGAATTTGATAAAAACTTAGGAGAGAGAAAGTGTGAGAGAAGTGGGAGCATCTCCCTGCCACTCTACCCTGCCGCTATACAAGCTTAACCATCCCTTTCTAATCATTTTTCCGACGATTTCGACTTTGTTTCTAGGTAAAAAACCCTAACCCTAATCTGTTTTAGGGTTTTGATAGTTGTAAGTTATGAAATAACTAACCTAAAACATGTTATAGGTTGCCACATCACCGTAGACAGAAGCTTAGCAAATCTATCGAGTTCATTACGCTTCTACGGTGAAAGGTACGGACTTTAGATGTATAGGTTATGGTTTTCAAAACTTTTAATGTCAGATAATGATAGATTCATGATTTGCATGCAATTGCACATGTACAAAGTGCTGTCCATTTCATTTTTTAGATATACGTTAACTATGTTGAATATACTGTATTCCTTGTATTTGTAGAAAATACCGTATATGTATGAAATACGGATTTGTACTTGCCATGATTAATTGCTGTCTATGTATGCTAGATACATGTGTATCAACATCCGGGTGAACGGATTATCCTAACACCTGTTATATTAACATATGTCGTGTATGTTCTAGTTGTAGCCTAAGTGTTTGCAGAAATGTTCAAATGAATATGGAACTATGATTTATGCTTGCCATGACTATTGGTCGTGTATACATTATCGTGGTTCATGTGGCAATCCTTTGTGAAAGGATTCGCTATGACTTACGTTTTAACCAGTATATTATAGGCATGTTGGAATGTGTAGTCTAAGTGTTTGTGAAAATGCTTGTATAGGTATGTACTTAAGCTAGTAGTGCCTTGTGTAGGTGTTGAGATAGGATTCTCAACTACCTTAGTGATGTGTATGATTTCCTTCATGTAAGTTGTTTAGTTTAATCACTTACTAGTTTATGAAATGTATGGGTTTGGATTTCCTGTTTGCATTGTGTTTTATAACATGCTTGTTAATATGTTTGAATTACTTGTTTATTTAATTCTGCTCTGACTACTTCACATGTTTAAGTTGTATTCCATAAATCCGTGAAGGGTGATGGAGGAGTGGTGTAACGATTCCGTGCAACAGCCCTGACAGCCCTAAGCAGACAATATTGGATATTTGATTGTATGATTTGAAATCTTGATTCATTACTGCTTTAACTGTTCTGTAATTGAATGTGATTGAGGCTATTGTATAGTCCAGGCAATCGGTAACGGGATTGAATTCGTGGCTGAGATTCATTCGCCACGTGAGATGTGTTCGACGAACCTGAGTCGTACTTTAGATGGCGATAGTGGTTAGCCACACGAAGTGCTTATGCACTTCATGTCATTCAACTTGTCATGCACTCGAGCTAGCCGAGTTCGTCAAGTAACCCGATCTGTCTAATGTCTGTTCACCATGTTTGGATGCTACTGCTTGAACCTCAGGTACCGAACTTATCAGTGCAACTCCGTTAACCTTGGTACCTCGATCCGCTAAGACTTATGAGCCAGGCATGGTGGTATGGGACACCGTGGTCGAGCTGTCGGCCTACGGCGGGGCGATGTGCCTCCCCGTAGTGACCAGTGAGCAACCCAGACTCGTGAACCAAATACGGTAGTAAGGGACACTGTATTCGAGCTGTTGGCCTACACTACTTTGATTGGTGATGAAGGAGTGGTGTAACGATTCTGTGTAATAGCCCTGATAGCCCTAACCGTACCCACTGTAGTGACCTCGAGCATACTTTGAATCTGTGGAGAGGCGACGAGCCTTCCCGTAGTAAACAGAGTATAAACTAGGCCTGTATTGGTGAGGTGATGGGGGAGTGGTGCAACGATTCCGTGTAACAGCCCTGACAGCCCTTGTAGCGACCTAGAACCGCATCATCGTATGAGATTATCTAGGATTGATGACCCTAGAATGTATCACTGTTTGGGAATGATATAAGAGAGGTACCTTAGTTTCCCAATACTGATGTATGAAAAGGACTAATAACAACTCGGTAATCATGCTCATCATCGCACTGCATGTGCCTGGAAGATGTGGAGCACTGAGGGATGAAAGTATGTCACCGACGTAAGATAGTGTCGTACGAGGGAGTATGTTGGCGAGGGCATGCATCATGACTGCATTTATACTTGCATTAATAAGAGTATTTAAGAGTGTTTGATTGTACTACTTTATCATTACTGCTTAACTAAATTAATAACATGTTAACCTATGCTTTATTGTTCCACTGAGTTGATCACTCACTCCCACGTTATGGGACGGTATTCCGGACACCCACCAGACTTTGTCTGATTGCAGATGGCGACGCTACTCCTGAGGTGTAGCCAGACTTTGTGACGACGAGGATGCTTTCTCGTATATGCTATTTTCTGGCGGCTTCATGTGAGTCATGCCTTGATCGACGGGGTTATAGGGATGCTGACTAGATGCCCTTACACTTGCTATTTGGTATTGAATCGCACATGTATATTCATTATGGGCCACCGTTGGGTTGAGTGGCCACTGAATTCATCAGTTGGGCCATCCCTAAGTTAAGTCCAGCCACTTTTGGACTTCCCAGAAACAGAAAAGAAGAAGGAAGAAGGAGCAGATAAAAGGAGGAAGAAGAAAGAAGAAGAAGAAGGAGGGAGAGTTGGCGTTGTTGCATCGCACAGAGCTGACGAGCCACACCCCTCTTCCATTATCCGAGTCTGGGTCCGTTCGGACCCTCTGAGCTCCTAAACAAGGAGGAAGATAGTGGAAGAAGAAAGAAAGGATAAGGAGAGAGAGAGATAGAGATGGAAATGGGAGAGAAGGAGAACGTGAGTAGGGTTATACAGCTGGTGAGTAAACTCAACTCACCTGCGTCGGGTCTCGCCAGCCGCCTCGCTAGAGTTTTCCAGTGAAAACAAATATGAGAGAAAGAAAATAAAGAGGGAAGAAAAGGAAGAGAGAAAAGAAAAGGGGAGAAAGAAAGGAGAAGAATGGTTGGTTGTGCTGAGTCAACTTGGCTAAAACCTAGTTCGACTCGGTCAATTTGGGCTTGGGGCCAGGTTTAGTCCAGCAAGTCTGTTGCGGTGCGGGTTTGAGTGAAGGAGAAGGTGAAAGAAAGAAAAGAAGGGAGAGAGGATGAGATCGAGAGAGTTGAGCTGAGTCAACCCAGTTTGGGACCGAGCTAGATGGGCTGAGTCGAGCACGGGCCCTTAGTTTTATACTCAAGGAAATGGAGGAAACAACATACTCATTTAGTGAGAAGAACTTGCTCGGGAAAGGAGGAAAATCAACTCGCTTGACTCTAACTGAGTCGACTCGTTGTTGAGTCAACTTACATGGGTCAGCTTTCTCTCCTAACCTAAATTGTTTAATTCACTATTATCATTAGTGTTATTATAACTATTGTGATTATTAAATGCGATTAGCTACTAGAAGGTAATTTGTGCTAGTACTAGTTACTATAAAACTACCACGGTTGGATGTTAGATATTAGTATTTATTCCTAAATATTTCCATTTATAATAGATCACACTATGTATTACCATTTTTACCACTATTCTATGAGGATTGATAACCCTGGGTACGATTAGCCATTAGTAAAATATTTGTGCTCAACCTAGTTATCATAGACAAGTTTTAGTTATTACATAGTAGAATTTCATGTAACTCTCTTAAACATCATTCTTAATGGTAGATCATAATATCTATTACCGTGAATAAATCCATTATGGATAGCTATTATTATTAGTATTATCATTAGAAAATATTTATCGTTCTCCTTGTAGGATTAGTATAATCCTTGATGATATGACTATAAGTATAAATCTTTATTATATTAGTGTTGGTAAGGAAATCTTATTATTATTACTTGCCCTAATAATCATTACAATAATAATGGATAATATCGGTATGTTTAGATATGAAGTTGTGCACCTTCGTCATTAATACAGATGGATAAATACTCCGATTATGAATATTATTTGACTCATTGTACAATAATACTAATAATAATAATATTAATAATAATCTTGGATTCAAATCTTAGAATCTAAGCACCAAACTAAAAGATAAAACCATAACCCTACATTAAAACCCAAAAAATAAATAACTAAAACCCTAGGCTATGATCTCAAACCCTAGGTAGTTTGTAAAGCATGGATCTAATTATACAGGTTCCTGATTTATGATAGGGATTGATTCTAAGGAAACACACACTCTTTAGCAACGCCAGTAGGCGATTCCAAGTATAAGGTGATGATTCTTCCCCTTGAGCTTTCCATTTTCTCATTAGTTTAAGATTAGTTTTTATTTAAATTCATAATTGATATCTCCCTTTATAATCGCTTGTGTTAGCTGGTGGAAATTGAATTGGTGTATTACATGCTTTATGATTATCCTGTATAATTGTTGATGCTTGTGGATTTCTTTTTTGTGGATTGATCACGGAATTTAAACTGGTACATTAGTGAAAAATTCTCACATATGAATATGCACCTATACTTGGGATGTAACTTGACTAGTTGTGATCGTAATGGACCTTCGACTTGGTGGTTATTGAGTGGTGGTCTAGATGGATCATTGATGTGGGCCTACCATCCAGGGTTGTTGTGTCTGATGATTTTCAAGGATGGTCTTTTATCGCATGGTTCTGATACTCGCCCTATGCGTCCTACTTTGATATCGCTCTATGTGGCTTTGTTCTAGTATTTTCCCTATATGAGTTGGATGTTTTATACTGTACAACCATGCGATGGTAAGCCCCATATATTGTAATATGATTGGCTACTAGTCGACGGCGTACCATTAAACATCCTAAGGTGGTAGTCTCATGAGCCGGGGATGGTGGTATGGGACCTATGCCCGAGCTGTCGGCCTACGCTGGGTTATACGCTCCCCATAGTGACTTTTGAGCTTATTTAAATTCGCTAGTTGTAAATGGACTAATAATAACTTGGCTAATCATGCATACATGATATATTTATGATGGCTTGGATCATTATACCCTGCGAGTATGCTGAATATTGCGCTAATGACTAGTCATTCGATTTATGATGATGACTCGGATCATCATGCCCCGCGATTATACTGAATGTTGTGTTAATGACAAGTCATATGCCGGTTCGGATGTTTTACTCGGGGCACAAACCGTCTGGATGTTTTACCCGGGTCAATGATTGCATAGGTGACCTAACTGGATGATGTTTCCCAGATTCGATGATTGCATGGGTGACTCGACCGGATGATGTTTCCCAGGTTCAATGATTGCATTCACGCATCCATGCATCTAATAAGACTGCATTTACTTTGTTTTGGTTGTCTGGATGTTTTATACTATTTCTTACCTAATGTGGCGATGTGTAATCTTGAGGGGAATTCACACTGAGTTGGCCACTCATCCATCAAATATATACTCGTACAGGTAGCACAGCTGGCTTAACTAATATGCATGTTCAGACATGATGAGAAGTAGGGTACGATTGCAAGGGATGCATGACTGTATTTGCCTAGAGGAGCTGTGTGATCTTGCGACTTATATTTATATGCTTTCTGTCATTCTTCATGTATTGAATCATGTCAATCTTGTACTTGTTTAAATTTTGAGACATTAGTTTGTATAAGTTATTATAGGCAACCACTTATATATTCTAAATAAAATTTGAAAATTTCCTTTATGCTTACTTGTCTATTCTACGCTCATCTGTTTACTCCGAAGAAAGATAAAAGAAAAATATATACTCGACTTTGACCATCCTTTAAGGTTAACACTTGGGTTTTTGGAAAACGGGTCATATACTCGGGTGCTGAAAAGTTGGGGTGTTACAACACTCTACGCTAGCTTACCGCCCCATCAAGCGCAGAACTAGGTAAGTGGAAGAGACCTCACTATCCGCTTACCAATATCGGCTTCGCTCGGCTCGTCAATAGCAGACCCATTTATGAGCTGGTCGGACTCAGCCTAACATTACCTACTCCCTCAAGCGGGTAAGGCCACACCCCCTCCTAACCGACCATGACATAGTAGTTAACACAGCCTACTGGTATACGACTCTCATGTGCTCATATATATCCACTCGGTCTAGACATTGAGGCATCTCCTAGCCTCGGGGGTTTAGGAATTTTCACCTAGGGACATCTATCGCACCCATATGCTAGAACCAAACATTTCATTGTCCCATCTAGTCATCCACGACATGCCTGTGGT
Source organism: Magnolia changhungtana (assembly GCA_030180095.1). NCBI lineage: Eukaryota > Viridiplantae > Streptophyta > Magnoliopsida > Magnoliales > Magnoliaceae > Magnolia > Magnolia changhungtana. Next base: position 1,556,660 of record JASAUF010000554.1, read on the forward strand.
GGCCACCACCCTAATGTTGTTAGGGCGTACGGTGGTCATATCACAAAATATGAGATGCATGAGTCATACCATCCAGTCATGCATCAAACCTGCATGTACCGCACGCTCATTGGGGCAACTCCGTCTCTTAGAGAGTCTGACAAATAATCAGCCCAATGGCACATGTTATGCTCAATCACTCCTCATAACAAGCATGCGGATGATGCGTATGGGCATGTATCATGAAGTTTACCAAGCATGATTATAATCACATACATCATAGTGGGTCAGTATAAGACGGCCCATGGCCCGTATAGGTGAATGGGTGGTGTATAATAATCACCTACACATGGTGGGTCTCACACATACAATGGGCCTCACGCATATAATGGTCCTCACACATATGATGGGCCTCTTACATCATAATGAGTCTTATACAATCACAATGGGCTTCATACAATCACAACAAGCTTCGTACCATCACAATGGGCCTCATACAATCAAAATGGGCCTCATACAATCACAACGGGCCTTGTACCATCACAATGGATCTCATGCAATCATAATGGGCCTTATATAATTATACAATGGGCTTTATGCAATCACACAATGGGTCTTATATAATCACAATGGGCCTCGTACCATCATAATGGATCTTATACAATCATAATAAGTCTCATACAATCACAATGGGCCTCATACAATCACAACGGGCCACATACAATCACAATGGGCCTTGTACCATCGCAATGGATCTCATGCAATCAAATGGGCCTCATGCAATCACACAATGGGTCTCATATAATCACAACGGGCATCATATAATCACAATGGGCATCATATAATCACAATGGGCCTCATACAATCACAATTAACCTTACAATGACCTTATACAATCATAATGCTATACTAACACATACTCAGTGCGTATACTAATATAGTTATAATCAATAATCAGCCTATATATGGTGGGGTCAGAAGGATAGCAGATCTAATCCATAATATGAGGATTGGTCCTCAATAGTGGATATATAAAATCTAATAGCATAGATTCTTCTACCTACGGTGAGAGGTGATGATGCATCCTCCTCATAACAAGGATGGGTCTAAATGGCCTACTCATGAGCCTAAGAGTGGGCTTCCAGGTTTGGGTACTTCTACTAGCATCAATGGGGACCCAAAGAATTGGGATAACCCAATAAGGTGAGATGGATCATACTAATAATAGTAGAGGCCCATCAATTTGGGTTAGCCCACTAAGGGGGAAATGAGAATAAGCCTAATACAATCACAAGGGGCCTCATAAGATTTCAATGGCTTGTATCATGATGTTATACTAGCACGTACTCATAGTTAGCATCGATAATCGGCTTATAAACAAGGTGGGGTCTATAGATGGACAGTAGATCCATAACATGGAGGGTCATTCCTCAACGGTGGATATACCAAATCTAATAGCACGGATCCCTTCGTCTACAGTGAGGATGAACTCTCCTCATATCAAGGTTGGGCCTAGGTGGCCCACCTATAGCCCTAAGGATCCGGAATGGGCTTCCATCACCATACTATCATATGGCCCACTAGATACCTTAAGGTGCCCAAATAAGTCCTAGATGGACTCCAAGATTTAAAAAACAACCCTACTAGCAACCAATGGGGGCCTAACATTTTGGGTTAGCCCAATAAGAATAGATGGATCATGCAATTATCAATGAGGCTCAATGATTAGGGTCAACCCACTTAGAGAAGGATGAGAATGGGCCTAACAAAGGCCTAAGGGAAGGTCACAATGTGGACATTTAACCAACATTGCTCCCAAAGAGTGACCCACATAGAGCCAAACATATGGTGGGGCCCATGGCCTCATTCAAGGGCCTAATAGACATCATATTGGGCCACATCCCATGGGCCTCATATACATCACAATAGGCCCCATCACTTAGGCCTCATATACACTGCAATGGGCCTCATCACTTGGGCCAACCGGGTGTCCAACCGATGGATGGTCTGGATAATAAGAAACATCACGGTGGGTCCTACACATACAACAGGTGGGCCCTGTGTGTATAGCAGATGGACCCCGCATGTACAACAAACGGACGTCAGCGTGGATGAAACACGAACATTGTGGTAGGTCCCACCGTCCCTACTGGATGGTGTGGATATACAACACATACCGCATAGCCCACTGTCCCATGTGGACGATGTGGACAGAACAGATACATCAGGTGGTCCCACCGTCCTCATGTGCGAATGATGGTGAATATAACACATACACCAAGGTCAGTCATGGACGAATGGTGCGATATATAACACATACATCATGTGGGGCCATTGACGGACGGTTAGAATAAAACCCTTACATTATGTGGGGCCCTTGGACAATAGGGATAAAATAGATGCATCATGTGGGCCACTAGGATGGACGGTCTGTATACAACACATACATTATGTGGGTCCCACTGATCTGGATGATCTGTTAGCGGGTGGGTGTCCACCGTCCGGACTATGGACGGTATGGATATAACATATACATCATGGGTGGGTCCACGTACATGGTCCACCAGAGATTTGAATCCGCCACATTCTTAGACGGTGCGGATAAATCACACACGTCCAAGTGGGTCCATGTGGTAGACGGTGTGAATGAAACACGTACACCATGTGGACCCCACATCCAAACAATGGACGGAGTTGGATGGATAGCGTGGATAAATCACACGTACCTTGTGTGGGACCCAGAACTTGCTGACGTCACATACAACAGCTACATAGCTGGTGTGAGGTACTTCAGCCAATCAGCTTATAGCAGGTGGGTCCCATGTGGAGCCCAACATAATATAATAATAATAATAATAATATATTATTATTATTATTATTATTATTATTATTATTATTATTAATTGTCCAGCCCCTGGACGTCCATTTGATGGACAATCTGGATACAAAACACATTTTAAGGTGGGCTCCACCGTGATGGATGGCATGGATATACGCACGCGTCAACCTTGGATCATATGATATTTGCACTTTCCTTCGTGCAGGCCTATCCAGACGGACAGGCAGCAAGCCAGTCTGCTAGACAGTCCAACAAGGTGAGCCCCATGGATGGCTGGCATGGATAAAATACATACATTATAATGGGGTTCATGGATGGTCTGAATGTGTTGTACACATCAGGTGAGCCATCTTACATTATCACTAAAAAAATGAAATGAGGGAGTGAGAGAGAGAGAAAGAACGGCGTGATGGAGGGACCCCACCACTATGGGCCCCTCTAGGTCTATAACATACATCAAGATGGGTCCTATGTAAATGAAAATTAAAAATCAAAGAAAGAAAGGAAGGATCTAATCCTAGACCAAGAACCCACATTTTCACTTCTTATAGGCTCCTTGATCTCTCGAGCTCCTAAGCTTCCTCTTTGATGAAGGATAATGAGAATTGAAGGGTTTAATGGTGAGATCTTAGGGTAGGAAGTGGACCACACTTGGCTCCTTGCCCTCCTTAAACTTGGACAGTCCTCCCTCTTGGAATGGGTAGAGAATGAGAGAGAGAGAGAGAGAATAGGATTTTTATTGTAAGGGAGATGGGAGGAATGCGTGTTGTAAGGGAAGTGACATGAGAGGTATGGGCTTGGTTGACTTTGGGAATGGAAGAGGCATGGGTTGCCATGTTTTGTTGGTAAGAGAGGGATGGGTTGTGCTTGATTGATTGATGTGATGTTTGGGTAGAGATTCTCTCGGGATTCACAATGAGCGGCATTTCTTCAAAATAAACGCGAGCCCATAACTCCTGGCCTGGGTATTGCATCAGTGCGTAAGTCACGGCATTAGAACCGCGGCGACGATGCATCGCAATGGTACAAGTCTCGGGCTGAGTCGACCCTGATCTACGGGATGCGACTTAGGGTCGCGTGCGAATGTTGACTACAGGTTGTGGGTCGTTAGAATTCAACATGGAGGATCGTGGAAGTCGAAGGAATGGTACGGACTAGGATACTGGCCTTACAGTATTTTAAGTGATAATTAGAGGGTAGAGTTCATCCTCTAAAAATGAGTTACACTTTTACCTCATGTACAAAAGTTTCGATACAAATAAAAGAACAAAAAAAAACTCTTACGGTCTCAAAGAACAGCTGCAAAACACTTTTCTTTCTAACTGGATAACTCTACTTGATACTTGAATTGAATCTAGTATATGAGTGTAAACTTAGATTATAGCTAAAGTTTAACTAATGCTAAAGAGCATAAGATAATTGAGAGATTGATTTGATTTGGTTTGTTTGGTTAGTACAAGATGGATTCTTCTGTTGAATTCCTTCACTATTTATAACCTTAAGTTGACCCTTTAGATGCTTCTTACATTCTGTTTCAGCACTACTTGCTTTTTTTGCTTCTAAACTGGTCATCTGTCCTATAATCGCTTCAGCACAGTCACTCTTCCCTCGACCATGTGGACGTTGAAGGGATTTTCCAGGGGGACAGGATATCAGATCGCTTTTCAATGTGTTTCCTCACTCGAGGGTTTTTGTTTGGGGGTAAGAAGGTGTTATATTTGACCGGAGTCGCCACTAACCAATTATTTCAATATTACTACAAATACTTAAGATCGATAATCTGAATATCCTAAACCATAAGATGACTCTTGAGTTTGTGTTCTAGAGATTCCACGTAAGGGACAGCAGTTACAAAGATGTAAGGTATTATGCACCTACTCTACTTGTACATATGTACGGTCTTTACTTCACATGATAAGACTAATTTATGAGGAATGTGATTAGTTATCGTGTGAAGAAGATATAATGTGATACGATGGTAATGATGGTGGGCAATCGATCCGAATCTTTTATGGGCGAGATCCGATTATATCGGCAAGTCGAAGAGCATACGTTAGAACCGACAAAGTGCAAGGTGCAAAATATGTAAAAATGTGATGTATGAGATATTCAATACTATATTGATGCTTATGATAAAATGACGGCTAGCTAGCTAAAGTTTATGGTGGGTAGGCTCCAACTATATCGGCAAGCCACAAAGTATACGCCCGCTAGTTAGATAGATAAAACAATGGGGATGTAATGTAATGCTGATGTGTAACACCCTGTACTTTTCAGTACTCGAGTGTCACCATTTAGATCTAAATTAGTTTACACGTGTGTGGGAACACACGTAACTTACCTTACACATCACCATCCAACGACTCTCAATCTATCCATCTCAACCGTCTAGTACAACCTTCATTCGTATAATAAGCCATCCATCCGATTAATTTTTCAAAATAGTCCATCACAACTTCAGATTCACTTATTTTAGGATTTCAATCACCTTGATAGACAAATCTAACCATCCATTGTCAATATCAGACTCTATATCATTAAATTCGTCGTCCATCAAGCCATAGCGCCAAGGATCTATAATATGCATTAATTAGAACCTAAACACACGAGTAAACCATCATGTTTCCTCTGAACTAGGTAGGGAGCTCTAAGGATCACTAATGAACAAGTCCGGACATGATCTGACTGTTGAATCGACGAGTATCACCATATGAAATGCAAAGCCATCAAATAAGGCCCACCTGAGCTTTGGATCTACCTATTTTTTTATCAGAGGACTTGATTAGGGCTTTAAGGAGAATGGTTGGAGTGGATTTGTCGAATACATTGCGATGGGCCCCACACACAGTGCAGGTGTACGACAGTGTGCGTGTACCATGACCACATGACCTGGTTAAGACATGTTTGACCTGCTAACCCGAGCAAAGGAGGAAACATCCTTTTTTTCCTTTCTTTTTCCCGCCAATGATTGAAAGAGTTCATCCATTTGAAAATGGGCCCACCATCTGAGATTAGACCGATGGTCTCTGAGATCAGACCGATGATCTGGACCGTCCATATTATCAGTGGGCCAAATACGACTAAACCCCGGGAAGTTGCACCCATAGTTGGATATAGGTGTGCGCACAAAGATTGGCATAAGTAGAGTTATGCCTTCGGTGTTTTGTTAAAAATGGAAAGATTCTATTTTTAGGTGTCATGCTGGCAATCCAAGTGAGCAATGATAGGCTGATCCTAACCCTTCAATCAAACAAATGTCAGCCATCTAATGCCTTTCACGTAGATTAGGGCTTCCCATAGAAAACCAACAGCAAAACCTTCATATCACTAGCTGTTTTAAAAACTAGTTGTCAGGATCAAATCCTAGCCATATGTTCTTCATCTAATGGATCAAGTGGGAGCTAGGGTTCATTATAAGCATGTGAGAATTGAGAAATAGGGCTCATTCTCTATTTTTGGTGGCCACGCTTAAAAAACAGCAGCCACCTTCCGTCTCAAGACCCGCCACCCAAACCTCTATGGAACTTCAAACTCCCCATTTCACAAGCTCCTCCAAGCCCGTCCGGATCATTCGACGCCTTCAAATCGAAGGGTGAAGCAGCCAAAGAGATTCTGTCATTGTCCACCACCGTCTTCCTCGTTCAAAGCTGCACTGAGTCGTCTCGAGTGTGGGGCGATGTCTGGTCGAGTCTGGACCCCATGAAAATCTAGAGAGAGAGAGAGAGAGAGAGAGAGAGAGAGGAACAAGAAGAAAAGAGGGAGAAGAATAGTAAGAAGAAGGAGAGAGTTTGTGGGAGGATGTCATTGTGCCGCACCAAGCGGTCTAGGTTCCATCTCGAGTTCAAGTCGAACTAGATCGAATTGTGCTTTAAAACAGCGGGTGCAGGCTGAGTCTAGGCCCGGTTCAGGTCCTCCTAGTGAGGGAAAGAAAATGGAGAAAGAAAGGAGAGAAGACAGAGAGTGGGTGTGCATATGCATTGAACTCAGCCCAACTGAGTCGCTGGTATGACTACCTAGCTCATGGGACATGCGGTCTGAGTCTGGGCCAAGTCCAGGCCCTATTTGGTCTAGTAGGAAGGTGAGAAGAAGAGAAAGAAAGGGGAAAAGAGAAACGAGAGAGGGAGAGGGAGTGAGTCAACTTGGTGTGGTATTGTATGACCATAACTGAGTTGACTCAGCTAATGACTCAAGACAAGGGTTGTTGTTGGGCTAATGGACTTGTCAATCATAGAAGAAAAGGAGAAAGGAAAGAAGAAGAGAGAGACAAGTGATGGTGAGTCGAGTCGACTCAACCGAGTCAGCTCGGTTTGAGTGCAATCGAGGCTAGCATCATTTGATGCAACAACACTTAAAAACCTCTGTTGGAGAGACCTAGATCCCATCTAGTGTCAAAGAAGCTCGACCTTACATCAAGTTGTATCAAGCCTGGTAACCATGGTAAGAGAGTTAACTTTGAGTCTTCTTTTCGCCTTTAATTAACATTTGATTTAGGGGTTGATCTTGTCTAGTCATAGCAGTTGGAGAGTAGAGTTCGAGTCGCACCAAGTGTATCAGGTTGGCAACTAAATTGGGTGGAGTTGGTCCGATTTAGATTGGGGCCGAAGCAGGTTGAACCAAATCATCCTTGCAAGTAAGTTACCCATTGATGTTATATGGGTGTAGATTTGTTGAGGTTAAAACTAAACTAGGTATGCTTTGACTTGTCTTGGATCGAGCTAAAGTCGTATCAGAAATCAACTTCTGCTTAAATCAAGCAGATTAAGGTAAATTAACATCTCATACCTTCTATTAATGGCTTAACCTGGATTAATTTATATTATTAATTCTTCTATAATCAAATGTAAGGCTAAAAATCCTAAACGTCATCCTAGTCACATGAATATTGTGATATTGCAATCTAATTAGGCAGATTGTGTTGATTTCGATCTTTAAATGTACAACGACTCTAACATCATTGGGAGTAATTTGAACCATAAGGTGATGATTTATTCCCATGGATCTTTCCACTTTCCTATTAGTTTAAGTGATACTTACTGTTTTAATCTCAGTTGATAATTGATATCTCTATTACTTGCACTAGTTGTTGGATTTGACTTCTAACTTATATGCTCAACATTTATCTTCTATAAACATATGTATGTTGCACTTGTATACCTTCTAATGTTTGTGAATTACTTGTGGATTGCTTATGGAACTTACACTGATACATCTATCAGTGGGAAACCCCACATATAAATGTACATCCAGACTTGGGATGTAACTTGAATGATTGTGACTATAATGGGCTCCCGACCTAGTGGCCATTTTACCTAAGTTTGTTGTGAATATTTGCAGATCCTTGTGCCCTCTGTAGCTTGATATGATATTTTCCCTTTACGGCATTGAGTTGATATTTGCCTTCTGTGGCTTTGAGTTGATGTTTGCCCTCTGTGGCTTTAAGTTGATAATTGCCCCACATGCCATTGATCTAATATTTGCCCATATGGCTTTCATTTGATATTTGCCCTAAGTGGCTTGATGGATTTATTTTGTATATTTATGCGATGGTAAGATTCATTTGTTGCAATATGACCGATCACTAGTTGAGGAGGTTACCATTAAACATCCTAATGTTGGAGTCTCATGAGCCGGAGATAGTAGTATGGGACACTAGGCCCGAGTCGTTGGCCTATGCTGGGTGATGAGCCCCCCATAGTGACATTTGAACTTTCTTAAATTCACTGGTTGTAATTGGAATTATAACGGATGGGCTAATCATGTATTCATAGCATACGGGCGATGACGGGTGGCAAATTCTGAATGTTATATCACGTGCCCTTAGCGAGGTATCGTTTCGCTAGCACCTAGACCATCGAATATCAACCCACACATATGATATACTTTGAGTTTGATCACTATGCTTGTACGTGATGTGCTTACGCCGGTGACTGGTCGACCATTGACCCACGTATGTGATCTACTTTCAACTTGATTCCTATGCATGTATGTGATGTTTCAAATCTTCGATTCTCTTCATTCTTCACTTGCTTTCCTTGGATCTTTGGCATCTGAATTCTTCATTAATGACTTCCAAATCTTCAATTCTTTATTATCTTCTTTTGAGCTCTAAATCCATCATTTTAAGCACATATTTATCATAAGCTTTCAAATCACCTCGCATGACAAAATGTATATAATTAAATCAAATTATCAATTAAATACTATAAAAACTAATGTAATTGAAGAGTTAAATATGCAATATTTGAGTCTTGACACACCCCCAACCAGCATTTTGCTAGTCTTGAGCAAAACATGCGAAAGATACTTCGAAAACCAATGTATAATTTTCATATGCTCAAGTGGTTCTAAAAACAATCTATATTATAGAAATCTAAAATACATTAATGTTGAGTACTACTTTCTCCTAAACTCTAGTACTTTGTAAATTTCCTAATCAAGTTCAAAGTATTAATCCTCTAATTAGAACAATTCTAAACATTGGGTTCCATGCGTGCATAGTGAAGTCTAGACTTATCACAACCAAAGGTTAAATTCTCTATTTTCATGATAAAAATGAGAATCTAAAGAGTTCAAGATAACCAAAACTTGCCTTACAGTTCAACACTCTATTCTTCTAGCTTTTGATTTTTCCATCGATGGCTTTCACACCATTTCACTTTTTCTTCTTTTCAACAGTCCTTAATGAACTTTAATAGGTAGCCCTTTTCGATGAAAACTTTTTGTTTTTGCGGAGTATTTTCTTCTTTTTTTCACTTTTTTTTTCTTTTCATTGAACATGATGGGCAAATTCCCCAGGTTTTAGTTCTTATCATTGTTAATATTCATCAAGTTAACAATTTAATATCAAACTAAAACTTTAATGTGTAAGCTAGATTTGACATATGAAACCATGACTCAATCAATGTTTAAAACACTTAATTAAGAGTTAATAACTCAATTTAATTTTGAAATCTATCAAATAACTAAAATCAAAGAGTCATAAATCATAAACATTAAGTATATTATAATTCTAATCTATGAATTAATTTCAAAATCACTTAAATTCAGAGAAATTTCAAGAATTTTGAAAAAAAAAAGTTTATCACTCAAAAGTTTAACAATTTTGCTCAAATCCGAAGAATTTCCAAGGGAAACTTACCCCTAACCTAAAATCTATATTGTCCTCAATGTATAAACATATGTAATAAGAGCAAAATGAAGAGCAACGAAAACAAAGGGGAATAGATGAAGAGTACCTGTAAAGTGAATATGATCTTCCAATAAAATGTGGTTTTAGTGACTAAACTAAACTGCGAAAAGCAAACTAATCCTTTAAAAAAAAAAAAAAAAACAAATAAATCAAAGAATCCTAAACTAGGATAGTAAGGGAAAACTACTTAATCATGTAGCAAGGTTCCTCATTTGACTAGATGCACCGTCTAGTACAACCTTCATTCATATAACAAGTCATCCATCCGATTAATTTTTCAAAATAGTCCATCACAACTTCAGATGTACCTATTTTAAGTTTTCAATCACCTTGATAGACAGATCTAACCATCCATTATAAATATCAAACCCTAAATCATCAAATTCGTCATCCATCAAGCCATAGGGCCAAGGATCTATAATATGTATTAATTAGAACCTAAACACACGAGTAGACCATCACGTTTCCTCTAAACTAGGTAGGGAGCTCTAAGGATCACTAATGAACAAGTCTGGACATGATCTGACCGTTGAATTGATGGGTATCACCATATGAAACACAAAACCATCAAATAAGACCCACCTGAGCTTTGGATCTGCTTGTTTTTTTTTTTTTTGTCAAAGGACTTGATTAAGGCCTCTAGGGAGAGTGTTTGGAGTGGATTTGTTGAATACATTGCGATGGGCCCCACACATGGTGCAGGTGTACGATAGTGCACATGTACCCATGACTATAAGACCTGGTAAAGGCACGTTTAACCTGCTGACCTGAGTAAAAGAGGAAACATCCTCTCTGAGCCTAGTCACTATGCTTACACTGGTGACCAGCCGACCATTGACCCATGTACGTGATATACTTTGAGCTTGATTCCTATGCATGTACGTGATGTGCATTGAGCTTGGTCACTATGCTTGTACGTGATGTATGCATGTGATGTGCTTACGTTGGTGACTGGCCATATGCATAGACTGTTACGCCCCAAACTCGAAAACCGGGCTCACAAAATTTCCGATCGCTGAATCCGGCACTGACACCTCCGTAGTACCCCATTCTTGGCTCCTGGCACCCATTTACTAGGTTCAGATGCTGGAATCCTACAAGGAGGATTTTCAACATCAGTTTGATTCGTAATGAGCATAACCATAAGCATAACCCATGAACAATAACCATAAGAACGCTATCATAAAATCCACTATGATTAAAAAATTATAAGTACAATGTGTATAAAGGAAATACAATGATGATAGACAAAAGCTCCAAGATGATCTATTATGCGCTCCTGCCTCAGTGCTGCTACAATCCAAAGTCACCTACACGCAACGGTCGTGCATAAGCTTACGGAAAGCTTAGAGGGTGGTGAAAGCGTGTGCGCAATGTAGTGATACAATTTGTAATATCAGAGTAATGCGGAATATGCTGATGAATCCATAAATACTATTAGCCGTACTAAGGCTATGCGATGTAAGGCATGAATGATGTCGGCCATACCAAGGCCATGCGATGCAAGATGTAACTCAAGCATACCAATCCTCATCTGAGTCCGTATATCAATACAGCTCAACTCTAGAATATCATCGTGGTCTAGTACACTCCAAACCAGATTGTCGCCCCATCGCGCGCAACAAGGTGAGTGGAAGAGCACTATCCGCCTGCCAATATCGGATCAGATCAGCTCGGCTCATCTATAGAGGATCCATTCCTCAAGCTGGTCAAAATCAGCCTAGCCTTTCCCTCTCCTCTCGAGCGGGTAAGGCCACACCCCCTTCCAACTGACCACGACACAGTGGAAGCGAGACCTTCTGGTATTCGACACTTGGCGCTCATGCATCCACTCGGTCTAGACGTTGGAGGAACCTCCTGGTACCATAAGAGTTTAGGGAATTTCACCCAGGGACATCTATAATATACCATGTAGAATAAGATTTTTGGTGTTCAATCCTGCCAACCACAATATGCCTGTGGAGGCTATGGCCCTGATGTTGCTAGGTCGTACTGTAGTCATGTCACACAATGCGAGATACACGAATCACACTATCTAGTCATGCGGTAATCCTGTGCGTATCACGCGCTCATGTGGGCAACTCCCCTTATCAGGGAGTCCCATAACAATCTGCCCAATGTCATGTACTATGATCAATCATTCCTCATATCAAGCATACATATGATGTGTATAGGAATGAATCATGGGGCTATACTAAGCATGTTATATGATGACGATGTATCGCCCCCCCCCTATATCAAGGTTGGGTCTAAGTGGCCTACCTAAAGCCTAAGGATCCGAAAAGGGTTCCTTCTCTATACTATTATATAGCCCTGCAGATGCCTCAGGGGGCCCAAATGAGTCCTAGATAGACTCTAAAATAATAAAATTAATCCTACTTACAACCGATGAGGACCTAACATCTTGGGATAGTCGAATGAGAATAGATGGATCATGCAAATGGGGCCCAATAATTAGGGTCAACCCACTTAAAGAATGACATGAATGGGCCTAACAAGGACTAAGGGAAGGTCACATTGAGGACATTTAACCATTATTATCCATTAATGTGGACATTTAACTAACATGACTCCCAAGGAGTGGCCCACATAAGGGATTCATACACAACGTAACGGGCCACACATACATCGCATTGGGCCTTACTCATGGGCCTCAGATATAACTCAATGGCCATGTCTTATGGGCCTTGAATACATCACAATGGGCCTTGCCCATGGGCCTCAAATAGATCACAATGGGCCTTGCCCATGGGCCTCAGATACATCACATTGGGCCTCACCCATGGGCCTCAGATACATCACATTAGGCTTAGCCCATGGGCCTCAGATACATCTTAATGGGCCGTGCCCATAGGCCTTAAATACACAACAGGTGGGCCCTACACCTGGGGCTCATACACATCAGATCGAGCCTCTCATACATCACTTTTGAGCTCACCAAACGGGCCACATATATACCATATTAAGGTGGGCCCTGCATGTCCCAAGTGGGCCCCATACATATTATCTAGCCTCACGTGGCAGCCAAAATAGATGGACAGCGTGGCTGTGAAGTACATTAGAGTGGGTCCCACCGTCTAGATGGCGAGAATACAATGCATATATCATGGTGGGCCACACCTGTCCAACATTCGGAATGGACAGCATGGCTAAAAATACATATATCAAGGTGTGCCCCATGGCACACCGTCTAGACAGATGGTGTGGAATACATTACATTAATCAAGGTGGGTCCATGTGGTGGCCCACCATCTGGATGGATGGTGTGGATCAAACCCAACACATGTTGGGCATGGATGAAACACTACACCATGGTGGGCCACATCCAGCACCAATGAACGGCCAGGATAGAACACATACTTCACAGGGTGCCCGGCACTGTTGGGCCGTGCAGATACAATACATACCCCAAGGTGGGCCCCACCCCACACATGTAGCACGTGTGGGTGGGTCCTATATCCTGTGCATGAGTGGGCAGCGTGGATGTAGGGCATACGTGAGGTGGGTTCCCACTTGATGGATGAACGGTGTGGATGTAACCCACATATATCATGTGGGGCCCACCGAAATTGCTCCGTACAACAGCTATATGGTTGGCTACTGACCAGCGTACACCAGCCAATCTACTTCCATTCAGCAGGTGGGTCCCACCTGTAGCCGACCATATATATATATATTATATTTATTTATTATTATATTATACATATATATATATATTATATTTTTTTATACCTCTAGCATCCAGCCCACCGTCCAGCAAGCTGGACAATGCTGGATGGCGCACATACATCATGGTGGTCCCACGTAGTAGGCCACTAGATTTGAATCAAGATGATATTTATTTTTCCCTTTCATCCGGGCCTATGTGACAGTCCGGTCATGCAGGCCCCAAATCAAGATCTAGGTGGCCCACTTGTTGGAAGGCAGGGATAAAATACACACATCATAGGTGGGCTATCGTTCATAGGGAAAGAGAGAGTGAGAGAAAGAGAGAGATCGGCAATGACGGTGGGGCCCCGCCACTATGGGGCCCTCTTTGATACAAAGCATACATAAAGATGGGTCCCACCATATGTGGGCCCTTAAATCTCAAAAAAATAAAAATAAAAGATGTATATCCAAGATCACCCACCATTGATCTTCTTGGTCTGGTGGAATGCCAAACTCCTTGGCTTCGATCTTAATGGAAGATGATGAAGTATTGAGGGTTGAGATGGGAGATGAGAGGGTTAGGAAGTGGGACACACACAAAACTCTTGGAGCTTAGAATGCTTGGATGTCGGATTATTTTTGGGTTTCTTGGAAAAGAAGGGAGAAATAAGAGAGAGAGAGAGAGAGAGAGAGAGAGAGAAAAGATGGGATTGATTAATGGATGGGAGAGAGAGAGAGGAGATAGGACAGAAATGTTGACTTTTGGGGTTGTTGTGTAAGAGAGGTATGGGTTGTGATGGGGTGAGTGATGTGTTGGGTGATGTGTTGAGTGATGTGTGTACTTAATTTGTACATGACCCTTGATGGGATTGATGAGATATTTTGTAGAGATTCCTCTCTCGAACTATGCAAATGCATGACATTTCCTCGAGATATGCATGGGCCCACAGCTCCTAGCTTGGGCATCGCCTTGGTGTGTGAGACGCGGCGTTACAACAGCGGTGACGATGTGGTCGGTAGAGTACAAGTCTCGGGTTGAGTCGACTCAAGTTGACAGAGTGCGACTCAGGGTAGTGTGCAAACGCCGATTACAGGTCGCGGGTCGCTAAAATTCGACAGGGAGGATCACGAAAATCTACAAAATGGTATGGACTAAGATATGGCCTTACAGCTCTTCCCACCTAATAAAAATTTCAACCTCGAAATTTACATTATCGCACAAATAGACATAGCTTATAAGGAAAGAGGGAAACGTCGTATCATGATATAAAATCAGAGACATCATATAAAATGCAACACATAATCAATCATAAAAAAGATGGGGATAACGCTCTCAAATCTCGGCCTCACGCTTCTAAGAAGCCTCCTCAACATAATGGTTATCCCACTGAACCTTCACCAACGGAATGACCTTGGTCCGGAGTTATCTGCTCCTTCTAATCAAGAATATGAACTGGCTGCTCAATGTAAGAAGCATCTTCACGAACCTCTAGCTGCTGCCAATCAATACAGGAACTATGTCTGACCCACACTTCCTCAACATAGAAACATGAAAAATGTTGTGGACGCCAGACAACTGAGATGGAAAGGCAAGCTGATAGGCTACAGCCCCAACGCGCCCAGTGATCTCAAAAGGTCCTATGAATCTTAGAGCAAGCTTACCCTTCACTCCAAATTGAACTACATCCTTCATGGACAAGACCTTGCGATACACATGGTCCCTTACAGCAAACTCCAAGGGATGACGCTGACGATCAGCAAAACTCTTTTACTGGCTCTGAGCTGTGTGCATCATCTGCCTGATGATATTGATAGCCTCTAACATCTGCTTGTACAAGCATGGGACCTAGGAGACGACGCTCTCCAACCTCGGTCCAACAACTCGGTGATCTACACGGTCTGCCATATAGTACCTCAAAAGGAGCCATGTCAGTGGTTGCCTGATAGCTGTTGTAATAAGCGAACTTAGCTAATCGCAGATACTCATCCCAGCTACCCCCGAAATTAAGGATCTGGTTAACCCTCTCCGTTTGGCCATCGGTCTGAGGATGATACGCGATGCTGAGCTACAAAATAGTCCATATCGCTCTCTGAAAGCTCCCCCAAAACTGAGACGTGAACTTTGGGTCTCGGTCAGAAACGATTAAACTGGAATGGCATACAGTCTCACAATCTCCTCGATGAATAATCTTGTAAGCCGGTCCATAGACCAAATCTTACAAATCCCAAGAAAATGTATCGACTTTGTCAGATGATCCATAACAACCTAGATGGCCTCATGACCGCGCTGAGTACTCGGCAAGCTCATAATGAAATCTGTCGACATGTGCTTCGGCTTCCACATCGGGACAGTCAACAGTTGTAATGAACTAAGGGTCTCTGATGATTGTCCTTGACACGCTAGCATGTGTCACACTTGACCACAAAACTGGTAATTCAGCGCTTCATCCCTGCCCAAGAATATTGTCGCCTCATGTCATGGTACATCTTCGTCGAGCCTGGGTGGATAGAAAACCATGATCAATGTGCCTCGGTCATAAGGTCTCTACGCAACTCAGGAATATCCGGGACACATAATCGGCCTCTAAAGCGAAGTCCATCGTCAGAACCAATCTGCCAATCTAACTGACTCTCAGATGACGCCTCAGCCCTATAACTCTACAACAACTCATTAGCCTACTGAACCTCGATCACCCTTGCGACAAGAGAAGGTTGAATCGATAGGCTTAATAACTGCACAATAGAAAACTGCAGACTAAACTCAAAATCATATGCTGTCATATCCTCAAGCATCCTCCACTCCTGAATCATCATATGCGCCACCAGGCCTCGTGGTTGATAACTGAGGGCATCCGTTGACACGTTTGCCTTGCCTGAGTGGTACTGGAGATCAAAATCATAGTCCTTCAGAAGCTCCATCCAACACCTCTGCCTCATGTTTAACTCAAACTGTGAGAAGAGGTACTTCAAGCTCTTGTGAGCTGAGAAGAGCTTGAACCTAACCCCATAGAGATAGTGCCTCTACACCTTTTGTTAATCCCAAACCTAAAAATCGGACTCACAGGAATCCCGATCGCTGAATCCGGTGCTGACAACCTCTATAATACCCCATTCTCGGCTTCCAGTGCCCATACACCAGATTCCAATCCTGGGATCCTATAAGGAGGATTTTCCAACGTACATTTATATCATAAGAGGCATAACCATAAATTTTCCCAAATCACAAAGGCAACATAATCATCACATATCCACTAATATGAACATTTGAATACAATGCTGAAAGGAAAATACATATATCGATAATCAAGCTCCAGAAGTCCGTTGCATGCTCCAAGCTTAGTGCTGCTACAACCTAACGTCACCTGCATGCATTTATCGTGCATAAGCTTATAGAAAGCTTAGAGGGTGGTGAAAGTGTGTGCACAAGGTAAGTGTCAAAAATGCAATATAATGCCATAAATCATATAACATTGGTAATACAGGAAAGATCATGAATCATACAATATCAGAGTAAGTGGAAATATACAGGTAAGTCCATGAGTGTCATCAGTCGTACCAAGGCTATGCGATGCAAGACATGAATGTTAATGGCCATATCAAGGCTATGTGATGTAAAAACATAATAAGCCAATATCAGATGTCGAGGATAAATGTAATATGCAATGCAAATGGAATGACCAAGCTGGAGTGTGAAGTCTGGATGATAGTACGTAGTATCGCAAGCTACGGGGTTCATCACAAAGGATTTCTATCCAAACCAGTCGCATACCTAAATTTGGATAGTCAAACTCAATGTGGTAGACTCTTGATCTCAATTAGTCGAGCGTCCAACTGAAATCATGGCCATGTGAAGGTACACAATAATTAGTTGCGCACCACCAGCCCGAGTAGATAGTGAATGAATGAATGAATGAGTAAATTACTGAGTATGTAACTCATGCTCAATTAGTCCACATATCAATACTGTACATCTTTGGGATCATTACCGAGGTCTAGTACACTCCGAACTAGATTGCAGCCCCATTGCACGCAATAAGGTGAGTGGAAGAGACCACACTATCCGCCTGCCAATATCGGGCCCAACTCTTCTATAGCGGACTCATTCCTCGAGCTGGTCAAACTCAGCCTAACTTACAGCCCCCTCACTCGGGTGGATAAGGCCACACCCATTTCAACCGACCACGACACAGTGGGAGACGCGACCTACTGGTATTTGACACTCGGGCACTCATGATATCCACTCGGTCTAGACGTTGGAGCATCCCCTGGCCATGAGAGTTTTAAAGACTTTCACTCTATGGACATCCAAAGTGCCCATATGCTAAAACCAAACATTTTTGGTATCCCATCTGGCCATCCACGATATGCCTGTGGAGGCTACGACCCTAATATCGCTAG
The DNA here is from genome assembly GCA_030180095.1 of Magnolia changhungtana. Taxonomy (NCBI): domain Eukaryota; kingdom Viridiplantae; phylum Streptophyta; class Magnoliopsida; order Magnoliales; family Magnoliaceae; genus Magnolia; species Magnolia changhungtana. Next base: position 1,574,716 of record JASAUF010000554.1, read on the forward strand.
GGCGTATAGTAGTCACATCACACAAATGCAAGATGCATGAGTCATATCATCCAGCCATGCATCAAACCTGAGCATACCGCGCGCTCATGTGGGGGAAACTTCGCCTATCAGGGATCCCATAAACAACCTGCCTAATGGCATATGCAATGGTCAACCACATCTCATAGCAAAACATGCAGATGATGCATATGAGCATGTATCATGACACTATGCTGTCACATACTGATAATCAGTATCGATAATCGATACTGATAATCGACCTCGATAATCAACCTCAACAATCGGCCTCGACAATTAGCCTCGATAATCGTCCTCGACAATCGGCCTCGACACTTGGCCTCGACAACCAGCCTTGAAAATTGGCCTCGATAATCGACCTCGACAATCGGCCTCGACAATTGGCCTCAACACTTAGCCTCGACAACCGGCCTCGACAATCGGCCTCGATAATCAGCCTCGACAATCGGCCTAAAAAATCGGCCCAAATAATCAGCCTCGACAATCGACTCAACAAAGGCCTAAGGGAAGGACCCAATGTGGATGTTTAACCATCATTGCCCATAGATGTCGACATTTAACCAACATCGCTCCCAAGGAGTGGCCCACATAGAGCCAGACATAAAGTAAGCTCATGGCCTCACACAAGGGCCTAATATACATCACACTGGGCCATAAATACATCACATCGAGACTCATTAATGGCCACAATTACATCACAATGGGCCCCATACAATCACAATGGGCCACATACAATTACAATGGGCCTTACACAAGGGTCTCATACATTAAGTAGGCCGCATCACATGGGCCTTATACATCACATCGGGCCGCATCAATTGGGCCTAATACACAGTATTATGGGCCGCTCACATGGGCTTAATACACATCACTATGGGCTGCTCGTATGGGCCTAATACACATCACTATGGGCTGCTCACATGAGCCTAGTACACATCACTATGGGCCACTCACATGGGCTTAATACACGTTACTATGTGCCGCTCACATGGGCCTAATACACATCACTATGGACTGCATCACATGGTCCTAATACACATCACTATGGGCCGCTCACATGGGCCTAATACACATCACTATGGGCCGCACACACGGGCCTAACACACATCACTATGTGCTGCTCACATGGGCCTAATACACATCACTATGGGCCGTATCACATGGGCCTAATACACATCACTATAGGCTACATCACATGGGCCTAATACACATCATTATGGACTGCTCACACGGGCCTAATACACATCACTATGGGCCGCTCACATAGGCTTAATACACATCACTATGGGCCGCATCACATGGGCCTAATACACATCACTATGGACTGTGAAAGTGCCCTGGTTTGTCAATTAGAGTGATCATTGAGTTAGTTAGACAAAGGAGCCTCATAGGAAGATTAATCAAGCGTCTGCCTCAATAGGAGGTGTGCCCGAACTCGTCATAGGTAAATCTTAGCATCACATCCCATGTCCCAAAACACCAGGTAATTAAAACCCTTAAAATGGAATAGAACATCCTAAGGTTTTTGGTTAAAACTTTTTCAAAACTTTAGGAAAATCTTTAAGTTTTCTACCTTTGTTGATCTATTGACAATTGGTTCGATGAAATCAAACCCTGTTGTCGATTCCTCGAAGCTCACTCGATCTTATCGAAATGAGGACCTAAGATGTCTAGCAACCACAAAGATATCTGGACTAACTTATCGCTGAATTGATGGACTCATCGATATAATCGAAGTTTGAATCTCGATTCCATCAAGACAACTCGATAAAATCGACATTTAATCTGTTGTGTCCAAAGTTTTGCTAAGGCAAATCATGTAATCCTCGATATATCGAAAAGCTCCTCGATATCCTTGGAATTCAAATCTCAATGATATCGGAAGCCCCTCGATGATATCGGTCCAGGACACAAATCTATCCAGCAAGTTTTTCAGGTTATTTTTCTTAGATCGAGGGTCACTCGATAAAATTGATATTCAAATATCGATCATATCGAGGTATGGTCGATGTCTCGAAAGTGGACAAAAACTGTCCAGCAAGCTTATAGGAAAATTCCTTGGAATTATTGATGAATTGATACTGCCCTCGATATCATCGATATTCAAATTCCGATGATATCGAGTGATGCTCGATCATATCATATACCTGAAATATTTCAAAGGCAAGTGCTCTCACATTTTCAAATGTCGAGGAATCGAACCTCGTGTTGATAAAATCGGGGTTCAAAATTTGATGAAATCGATGCACATTTGATTTCCTCAACCAGTTGGCAAAAATTTTCAAAAGTGCTTTGACAGTTGAGTTAGTATCATCGAGCAGCCAGACGATGCTATCGAGAGTATACGCTCGATGATATCGAACTCTATCATAAATGTGACTGTTTTATATCCACTGGAACCTTTTGCCTATTTAATGAGAGCTTGCCCTTGGTTGTTGGTAGAGAAAATAGAGAGTTCTTTTGAGTGTTTAACCCTATATTATATACCTTAAGCCTTTTCTCTCATGGAAGTTTATCCTCCAATCACCCTCATCATTGACATTTAATAAAGTGGATTGGGGAATGAACTTCAGCATTCAAGGATCCTACAGCTACCACCTTATTAGCAAATCATTAAGTTGGGATGCCTTGAATGCATAGATGATTGGAATCGTTCTATCTCCCTTATAAGAAAATATTTAATGGAGTAGGATTCCATCATAACCTTGACCCAACCCGTTTCCTTGTATTGGTACATCTTCTAAGTTGCGATTCAAGGGAGCTGAAGATTCTTCATCATTAAAGGAGGAGATCTTCATTAACGCGCTGAATGGGGATCATCTACTTATCTATAAGTCATTAGAGTCCAGAGGACCCTTACGATCATTCCTTCTATAGGATTGGGTCTAAGGTGTTTCTCACCCCTTGTAAGTCCTCATAGGAGGCCTCCAGCAGGAGTGTATGTGAGGGTGCTTTGTGTTGACCCTTGCTCTGTAGAGAGCATAAACTCCTAGGTCCTTATGTAAGTCCTTGACCTGTGTGATCTAAAACTTGGGTGCTTTTGTTGACCCTTGCTCATGGGAGCATAAACTGGTGAGGTTCCTTATGTGGATCCTTAGCTTGTATGGCCTAAAAGCCGAGTGCTATGTGTTGACCCTTACTCATGAGAGCATAAACTGTGTCGTGTAATTGCGTTGTTTCAGCCTAAGTGTAGGTTGTACTGGTTAGACATGAACCTGATTTAAAACCTCCGGTTTGAGGTGAACCTATTGTGAAACCTCCTTTAGTGAGATCCGGTACACTCAAGGGTTAAGTGCGTCCACCGAAAGTGGAGTAGACAAGTAGTCGAACCATTGTAAAAATGACTGTGTTTGTGATTGCTATTGTCTTCCATTACTTGTGTGATTTTCTTAAATGCTTTCATATGTGATTATTTGAGATCACATCTCACACACAGTCACATTCATCATAAACTATGATTCGCATCTTGTTTATCCTTCAAATAGTTTTATGACTAGATCCTCTTTTTGACGTGAAAGCCATTAGAGTTACTCTAAAGAAATCCTGATGCATGCATATTTACTTAGGATAAGATTGATAGGATTTTAAATAACCATAAAATATTAAAAAGTCCTATTCACTCCCCTCTAGGACATATTGGCATATTCCCACTTCTACTAAAGAGGTCATTACCGTTATTTCAATTGGTATCAGAGTGGGTCTCTTATAGGGGCTTCACCACCTAGAGAGTGATCTTGACTGAAGTTGGTAATATGGCCAAAAGAGAGTGCTCATCGGTCACTAGACCTCTAATATTTAATGGATCAAATTATGCATACTGGAAGACTAGAATGCGTTACTTTCCAAGATCTTTGGATCACGATGTTTAGGACATTGTTGAAAAAGGATATGTGCCACCAACCGAACAAATAGTACTTGAAAATGGCACAACTATCACCAAACCAAAATCCAAAGAAATGTGGACATCATTCGATAAAAAAAAACAAACATCTGAAGCTAAAGCTATGAATGTTATCTACTATGCTATGTCCCAAGAAATTTTTAATCAAATCAGCATGTGTGGGACAGTCAAAGAAGCATGGGATTTGTTGGAAACAACCCATGAATGAACAAGCACTGTGAAGAGATCCAAACTGCAACTCCTAACATCATAGTTAGAAAGTCTCAGAATGGAAGAGCATGAGACCTTCGTGGAGTTTTTCACAAAACTGAACATCATTTGCAACTTCATGGGTGGATTAGGTGAAAATGTTCCGGTCTAAAAAATCTGTAGGAAAAATACTACGATCATTACCGGAACGGTTTAATCCTAAAGTAACAACCATTGAAGAGTGTAGAAACATGGATGAAATGAAAGTAGAAGAATTAGTAGGTTCCCTACAAACATTTGAACTACACTTCAAACAAACCCCTAAATCCAAAACTACTGTCCTCAAAACTTCAAAGAATGCAACAAATGAGGACATTGAAAGTAAAAGAGGCAAACTCATAATGTAGTGACTCAGAGAGCGTTGGAGACCAGAAATCTCTAAAAATTCTTATGGTCTCCATTGCCTCAACCATTCCCATTGAAATTGAGAATGTTGAAGAACCGCAAGCCACTAAATCATTTCCATCAAATGATGAAGAAACTGAGAAGGAAGAAGAAGAACAGGATAAACTGCATGATGCTTACAATCAACTCTACATTCATAGCATCAATATCCTTAAAAGACTTGGAATAACTGAAATTAAAAATGAATTGCTGCAAAAAGATCTCGATAAAACTTTGGAAATTAATACACATCTAATTAATGATTTACAGCAATACCACTCAGATAATGATAGACTAGAAAGAATCAATATCTTCCTTAAATCCGAGTCTGAAAAACTAAACAAACAGGTTAAGCTATTAAAAGTTAAAACATGCTCCTTCAAAATGAAACTCACACACTCCTGTTTGATTTAGAAGAATCCAGAAAAACTGCTAAGTTAAACTATAAATTTTCCCATAGTGGTGAGAAATTAGAAAAACCCTTAAGTATGGGAAGACCCGAAAAAGACAAAAGTGGCTTAGGATATGATAAGTTTAAGACAAAATCTGAAAATGCAGCACCAATGGCTGAAAAATTTGCTGCTTCAGGAAGTAAAACAAGAACTACTCCAGTTTGTCATTCATGTGGTGATTCTGGTCATTATAAGTTTGAATGCATGTCACCTAGGAGAACTCAACACAATTCTGGTCAAAATCACACTGGAAAACACAGACTAACCAGAAAAATAATACAAAATGTCAAGAGCCCACTTAGGAATATGGATATAAGAAATGCACATCCATCACCACCCAAAATGATTAACAGAATGAAGTAGTTATTGAATCAAGTAGCAGAATTAAACAAGAAAATAAATGAATGTGTGAGACAAGGAAACATGATTTAGTTACCCAACTTGATTAAAGAAACTAAAACTACCACAATTAAAAATCCTGTCACAAAATGGGTAGTGAAAGAAAAGAAAAATTGCCTTGTTACTTACTCAAATCATATAACAGGCAATGCTAAGTGATACGTGGATAGCGGATGCTCAAGACATGTCACAAGTGACAAATCCCTTCTTTCAAACTATTCAAATCTTAATGATGGGATAGTCACCTATGGAGATGGAAGCACTGCTAAAGTAATTGGACATGGAATTATCAAAGGAATAAATCGCCAAAAAATGAGAATGCCTTTTGCATAAAAGGATTGACAAATAATCTTCTGAGAATCTCTCAAATATGTGACAATGTGCATGTGGTTACATTCAACAAACAGGAATGCGAAATCCTAAACCTATCAGGTAAATCAATAATGAAGGGTTGTCGCACAAATAACCACTGCTATGTCATTAAAGGCAAAGGAAGGACTGATCCATATGCCTAGAAATATTGAGCATAGAAAAACAAGTCCAGGTCATGCATTTAGACCTGGATAGTTGCTAAAAAGATGCAATTTTGCTAAACCTTTAATGATACATCTGAGGTCCCTCACCTTAATCTTTTTGTATATAAACATCCTAATGTTTATAATTTTGGATTGTACAATGCTTGTACAAATTTTTGTTGTGTATACTATTTGATTCAAAGATATACTATATTATACATGAAAGTTTGTCGAAATGCGAAAAAATGAAAAATATTCACCTTCGATATGTCTGTCGATAAATCATGTGGACCAAGAATCGATACCATCGACAACCTCTCGAGTATCGGAAACGTCAGGTCGGTTGGTCTACCCTTGAACTCTTCATTGAAAACATCAATTAGGGTATATCGATATCATCGAACCGATGTTCGATGATATTAAAGGTTACTGCTCAATAAAAGTCGGAAGAACAGAAAAAGAGTTTTACTTGTTGACCTTATTTTGGCATTGCATCTCCCAGAACAGTTTTCCTTATCTTGGCTAGTTATCAATATCTAGAATCCAAATCTCTTTTCATCTCAAGCAGAAATGTCTAAAGACAAAAGTCTAGTTCTTCTACAAAGTACCTCAACTGAGAACAAGAAAGGTAAGAAGAATGCAACTGCCTCATCTTCATTTTCAGACATAGAAATCATGGTAGAACGAGCTGTTCATAGGAAGTGCATTGAACCCTTTGGGATCATCAATCTCTTAGAACTGATTGGGTAGGACAATATCGTAATTTTTAGAGGAGGATTTCAGTATGATCTTGTGCATCAATTTCTGAACTTAATCTACAACGTTGAAAATAATCCTCCACTCATTTCAGTCGCTGTCATAAATCAGACTGAGCACATCACCCTTGGACTGATAAGTCATTTGGTTGGTCTAGAAGTCATTAAGATACCTATATCAGAATGGAATATGAATGGTCTTAAAGTATGGGGAGAAGTTACTCGAGCTTTATGTAATGGCGCTACAATACCCAGAAATGCAAAGAGTATTCTTCATGTTAAGCATCTCAATCCTATCTATAAAATTCTTCACAGCATCTTCAACACAAATGTCTATCCCTGTGAAGTTTATGGCAACAAGCTTTCTCCATACATTCTCAATATTCTATATGATGTTCATCAAGGTATTCAAGTGTGTCTACCCACTCTTCTTCTACAATAGTTAATTAGTGTGACTATAGAAGAATACATCACTACACTTCCGTTCCCATGTCTTATGCCCAAGCTTTCCTGATAGATTGGGCTACCTCCTACTAATGATCTCTCGCACCAGTGTGCCTGGTTCAACTACGAAGACATTTGTAACTTGAATATCATTGACAGCGTGTTTCGTGGTGGAAAAACCAATCCAACCGCGGGCAAGGGCAATCCTGTGCACAGCCTCGACTCCGTCAATATCATTAAGGCTTTCACAGAACAAGACATTGTGCAATAACTTCTGGATGGACAATCTCACATGATGAAACGACTCGACGACTGTGAAGTCTGTCTTTCAGAGAGTAAACACATGTTAATGGCCATGTAACGTACTACAAAAAAAATTCTGGATTCCCTACCTGAGTAATGAGCATACCCAGGCTTTCTTTATCAGTCGTGCGTCCTTCCTTTAATCACATACCTGGAGTCTCCATGGAATGCTTAGGGAAAAAATATCTTGTTGAATGCCCTACACTCATATGAGTGTATGTGATGAATTACTAACTTGTAGAGTTTGACATGTTTTTTTTTTTTTTTTTTGTTGTGATATCCTTTGAGTGAGGAACATACTTTTTTATGTGCTCATGTTTAGGCCAGTTTGGATGGTTTTTGTTGTTTTGGACTAACTGTTGCTCACCTGCCAACCTTGGGCAGTGCTCATTTTGGATATCTGTTTTGATTATGGTTGTTTATACTTCATATATATATATATATATATATATCTTTACTGCCATGTTTCTTTGGGATGCTTACTGGTCTGCTTTAATTGATGCTATAATTTGTGCATCTTGTCCCCTGTTTTATCTGGATTATATCGACTGTGGTGTGTGATGCATGTGATGCTTGATCTTTATCTCCATATTATCTACTTACTACATTGCTCTTCTTTTTCCTAATATACATACATGTTTTTCTGTAACAAAATGTCCTTTTACATCTATCTTATGATTATGCTATCTGAATTGTGATTCTCCCATACGCTTCAACTTCAGTCAATATCTATTCTTATGATATCCTTTGCCGATGACTGACAAAAAGGGGGAGAACAAATCCACACCCTGAAGAAAAATTGTGTGTGTATCTGTTTGTGGAGGCTAGTGCAAGTGTTAGGGGGAGCAGCTGCAAGAAAACAGGGGGAGATTGTTGTTAGGGAGCAACTACTAAATGTGTGTGTGTTCTCTAGATAACTTTGTAAAATTGTATAAAGTTCATGTACACACAATTTAGGGTGTTAGTCTAGAAGTTGTTCTAAGGTGTTTAGATGTTTTGTCACGTAATTGATAAAGGGGGAGATTAAAAGTGCCCTGGTTTGTCAATTAGGTTGATCGTTGAGTCAGCTAGACAAAGGAGCCTCATAGGAAGATTAATCAAGCGTCTGCCTCAACAGGATGTGTGCTCGAACTCGTCACAGGTAAATCTTAGCATCACATCCCATGTCCCAAAATACCAGGTAATTAAAACCTTTAAAATGGAATAGAACATCTTAAGGTTTTTGGTTAGGAAACCTTTTCAAAACTTCAGGAAAATCTTTAAGTTTTCTACCTTTGTTGATCTATCGACAAGTGGTTCGATGAAATCGAACCCTGTTGTCAATGTCCTCACAGCTTACTCGATCTTATCGAAATGAGGACCTAAGATGTCCAGCAACCAGAAAGATATCTGGACTGAATTATCGTTGGATCGGTGGACTCATCGATATCATCGAAGTTTGAATCTCGAGTCCATCGAGACGACTCAATAAAATTGACATTTGGTCAGTTGTGTCCAAAGTTCTGCTAAGGCAAATCATGTAATCCTCAATATATCGAAGAGCTCCTTGATAGATGATATCGGAAGCCTTTCAATGATATCGGTCTAGGACACAAATCTATCCAACAAGTTTTTCAGGTTATTTTTCTCGAATCGAGGGTCACTCGATAAAATTGATATTCAAATATCGATCATATCGAGGCATGGTCGATATCATCAAATGTAACACCCTGAAAATCGAGGGTCGAGCATAAACTCAACTCCTGAGTTCCAACGCATCACTTATGCAACAAAATGAATGATGATTGAATGTTGTCGGTATTAGTGTAGTGAACATGAGTGAGATTAAGCCAAAACAGCATATCATACTCCAGAGACAGTTAAATTTGCAAGCGGAAGATTGTGATAGATAGATAAAATACATAAACTGTGGTGAGTCTCCAGAGTGTGATAACGTTACCAGGTTAAATAATTATAAGTACAATCCTAAAATATACCAAATGTGTAAGGTCCTCTAGTTAACATCCCTATAATCCCGTCGATCAAGACACGACTCATGTGAAGCCGCCAGAAAATAACCAATACGAGCAAGCATCATAATCAATGTAAAGGTCCAGCTCCGCCTTAGAAGTAGCGTCGCCATCTGCAATTAGACAAAGTCTGGTGGGTGTTCGGAATACTGTTCCGTAACATAGGAGTGAGTGATCAACTCAGTGGAATAATAAAGCATAGGTTAACATGTTATCTAAATAGTCAAGCACTAATGATAAAGCAGTACAATCAAACAATCCTAACTACTCTTATTTAATGCAAGTATGAAATGACATGATGAATGCCCTTACCAAACCACCCTCACAGGACACCATCTTACGTTCGCGACATATGTTCATCCCTTAGTGCTCCACATCTACCAGGCACATGCAATAAGATGATGATCATGATTATTGAGTAGTTATTAGTCCATTTCAAACAGCAGGATTAGGAAATTAAGGTACCTCCCCTGTATCATTCTTAAACATGATCCATTCTAGGGTCGTCAGTCCTAGTTAATCTCATACGATGGTGTATTTCTATGTCGCTGCAGAGGCTGTCAGGGATGTAATGCACAATGGTTACACCACTCCCCCATCAACTCTTTAACGATTCATCACTATACAGATACAGGCCTAGTTCATACTCTATACATCGCAGCAAAACTCTAAGGCTCACTGCAAATTCAGAGAATGCTCGAGGTCACTACAAAGGGTTGTCAGGGCTGTTACGCACAAAGGTTACACCACTCCCCCATCACCTTATCAATTTAGGCCGACAGCACGAATATAGTGTCCCATACCACCATAATCGGTTCGCGAGTCTGGTTGCTCACTGGTCACTACGGGGAGGCACATGGCCCCAGCGTAGGCCGACAGCTCGACCACGGTGTCCCATACCACTATGCTCGGCTCATGAGTCTTAGCAGATCGAGGTACCATGGTTAACGGGATTTTCACTGGTAAGTTTGGTACCCTAGGTTCAAACAGAGGCGTCCAAACATGGGGAATATACATAAGACAAATCGGGTTGCTTGACGAGCTCGACTACCTCGAGCACACAACAAGTTGAACGACATGAAGCGCATAAGCACTTCGCGTGGCCTAACCACTGCCGCCAACCGAAGTACGACTCGGGTTCATCAGACACATCCTACGTGGCAAAAGAATCTCAGCCAGGAATTCAATCCCATTACCGATTGCCTGGACTATAATCATAGCCCCAAACACAATCAATTACAGAACAGTTAAAGCAGTGATGAATCAAGATTTTAAATCATAATCAAATATCCAATAATGTCGCTTAGGGCTGCCAGGGCTGTTGCACAGAAACGTTGCACTGCTCCCCCATTACCCTTCACGAATTTCATATAATACAACATAAATATGTGAAGTAATCAGAGCAAAATTAAATAAGTAATTCAGGCATGTTAACAAGCATGTCATATAGCATGTTATAAAGCATGTTAAAAAGCACTATATAAACAAGAATACAAAACATATATTTCATAAGTAAGCGGTTAAAGTAAACAACTGCATAGAGGAAATCATGCACATCTCTAAGGTAGTTGAGAATCCCATCTCAACACCTACCTAAGACACTATCATCCAAACACTTACTCTCACAAGCATTTTCACAAACACTTAGAATACATTATTACAACATACATAGTGTACATTAGCAAAACATGTATTAGGGTGAATCCTTTTGCTAAACAAGTATTTTATCCATATATAATATATTCATACAGCAAATAATCATGGCAAACACATCTCCAAAATTTATACGTATACGGTACTTTCTAGAATACACTATTTTTACATACATAGTGTACATTAGCAAATCATGTATTATGACGAGTCCTTTCACCAACTAAGTATTTTATCCATATATATTATATTCATACAACAAATAATCATGGTAAACACATTTTCAAAATTTATACGTATACGGTATTTTCTACAAATACCTAGAGTATGTAAAATTCCATATTCTTCATCTTTAATCGAAACAGAAAACAGACAGCACTTTGTACATGTGCAATTGCATGCAAATCATGAATCTATTATTATCTAACATTGAAAGGATTGAAAACCATAACCTATACACCTAAAGTCCTCACCTTTTGTCGTAGAATCGTAACGGAGTTGATAGGTTTGCTAAGCTTCCGTATTCGGCAGTTTGGCAACCTATAGAATGAAATAGGTTAGCTATTTCATAACCTACAACTATCAACACCCCAAATCAGATTAGGGTTTCTTACCTAGAAACGGACCTGGAATCGCTGAGAAAGCGATTGGAATGGAGTGGTTAAGCACTAATAGCAGCAGGGTAGCAAGGCAGGGAGATCCTCCCACAACTCCCACACTTTCTCTCTCTTTTCTCACTTCTCTCTCTAGGGTTTCTCTCAAATTCATATGGCTGTGAGAGAGAGGGTTCTAAGGTCCTTATATAGCCTAAAAAGTCTCTGAAATGAGTTGTGGACAAGGTATACTTAGGTTATAACCAAAGAGTCCATTTTTTAGCTCAACGGATGACTTCTGGCAGCCCCCCTTGAGCCAAAGGTCGGACTTAAGCTCATTAACACAGGATCTAGGTTTAGTTAAGTTTTCATTCCAGTCGGCTTTCCAGATTGCACATAGCAGACTAGTTTCAGTTCAACGGTCAGTGGATCTCGATCGGAGATTCTAAGTACATTGATATGTTTATGAAAATTTTCCTAATCCAAGGGTATAATTTGGCCTGATTCGAACAGTCAGGTTGCTTAATACTAACCCACAAGCGACAAGTCTCATATTACTATTTGAGATATTTATTTTATAAAGAAAACAAGTGTTTTCACACTCTCTCGCTCCAGACTCAAGCGAACAGCCGAGGGACACTGTCTGGATTTGATTTCCGAGATGGTTGTCAAGACCAGCGTAGCGATCCTAATTCCTTAACTTTGTATTACTCGAACTCCAGACCTGATACGGAGTCTCAATGCGCTCCCGAGAGCAACTGGGTAATGAGATTGATTCGAGATTTTAGGGTAACCTAGCATCAATGATTCTATAAGTTTTGAGTCTTGCAGATCGTATTTAAAGTGGATCAAATGAATTTCGTAGCTAATCTAGTTTAGCACTTAGTTACTTTGTCTCATTTCTAAAGGATTTAGTCCTATAAGATTTCTATCTGTGGTGGTACCTGGGCCTTTGTAGTTTGTATATAGAGTGATCTAAGTTATATACTTAGCTAGTTTAACATAGTGTCTAGGGTGAAAGTACTTAGAAAAAGTGAAAGAAGGATGGGATTTGTAAAGGAAAAGGGTTAATAAATGATTTTTCGAATATGGGATTGGGTTCCAACAAGTTAATTAGGTGTTAGGATCGACCCATTGCCTAAGGACGTCTAATTCCAGGTTGGCAAAAATCCGGGATGTTACAATCTATCCCCCTTAAAACAAAATTTCGTCCCTGAAATTGCCTAAGGGTAATAAGTAAGATTCAATTATTTCTTTTGCCTAAGACTTATTGATTTCAAGTTTCTATGCGTGGTAGGGTATATACTAGCCTGGTTCATTTTAGTTTACCCCCTTTAAAACTTATTTATTTATCCCTTGCTTATATACTGATGGTTTGTTACAATTTATTTTTTTATCTATTTGGAGTCTTGATGACAATCCCCAATTATTAGAGTAAGATAGTTATTTTCATTGTTTGACCAACACGGAGAGACGTTTATAGTGGGCTTGATCCCGATACATCGATCATCTACCAGGCCAGGGTAGAAAGCTCATCATATCCCTTCCGAATCCTGGAGGATCCTGGTCTTCCGCTCGTCAGCAGAGGGTCCATTGGTAGTCGCCCAGGATTGAGAATTGGGTCAAGCCGCGAATGTTTTGCAGTTGTGTATTTCAGTAACTCCGTACTCCGATCACTCTAAAAACGTAGAGAATGTCCATCATTGAAAGGCTTAAATTGTCTATCTCTAAGTTTGCCCTTTAGGTCTTAGTCTAAGAGAGTCCTGGGTATTATCTATGTCCAAGGAAATGGTGAATCAAATATTACTAGATCATCCTAAAACAGTTTCTCATAGTAGAACTTGCTAGGGCTTCTATAATGTTCGTATTTAACGAGCACAGTTTCGATCCTGGGCCAGTGAGGTAGGGTCCACTACGCTTTCGCTACGCCACCCAGATCAAAGAGGTATATTAATTTGACCTAGCTACATCTATCGGTCTCTAGCATTCTCTAATGTAACCGGGAGTCTAGTCTTAATTTAGGGGTAGTAGAAATTCATAGGTGAGTACAAAGTCTATGCTTATACACTAGATGATTTTATACCCTTTCTAATATAAGAAATTGTTTTATCGCTTAGGTCAAACGTTGTCTAATTGGAATTGAGTTGTACAGACTTAAATTTAACTACTCTCGAGCACTTCACACATGCTCATACCAGCTAAGAGGTTCCTACAGTTCACATTATTAGTTTGTTGGATTTCATATACGGTCAGGTTTGTCGAAATCTAGGAGCACCGCTCTAGGTCCAAAACTCTAAGGGCCTATTTGTCAAACAACCATTTACTCTAAAAGCTTAAACTGTCAAAATGTGGTGGGTTAATGTATATCAAGGGACTTTATCACTTCAATACTATTTGGCCAGTGGTCTTAAGTTGTATTAAATGGGACTGTATTGCTAATCCCACTTCGGGATTGGGAATGGCATGTTTGGTAGGAGGGTGGGTGGGAATTAAAATTAATTTTATAGGCTTTGGAAAATGAGCCTTATGTTGGAAAGTGTGAGATGGGATTTCCAAATCCCATGATCATGGATCTCTAAGTGTACTTGGAAAGGAAAATTCTGGGATTTACTCTTAATTGCATACACTCCAAACATGGTATTGGAAAACATGGGATACACCCAATCTAGGGGCCATACCTTACACATACATTTATTATTACCTTTACAATTTCATCCACCTAAACTCCCTTAATGTAGTTGGCCGAACGGGCCCTAAACGTCCTCGAATAGAGCCATGGAAAAATGAAGGAAAGGGAGGAAAGGGCTGAGATCTTTAGGTCTCCTCAGATTTGGGTCTCAACAGGGGTTGTAGAGGCCCAATTGACAAGGAGTAAAGAAGGGAAAGTGAAGAAAATGGATGGGTTAGAGAGCTTACGATTTTGAGCTTCAATTGGGGGTGGAGGAGCTCGAATGAGAGAAAAATAAAGAGGGTAGGGGGGTGTGTATTGTTATAAACGATGGAAGTGAACGGGTTGTGACAAAAAATAACGGAATGGGTGATTGGAGGGGCAATTTTTGCCAAAAAATTAGAAGTTTGAAAGAGAAAAGAGAGCTTGGAGGGGTGGTTTGTGAATGAAGTACGCATTTGGGAAGGTTTTAAGGGACGGCCCATGCATCAGGGGGTTACCCTAGCCCCCAAATGCGATCAGCCCGACCGGCCCGCCCGTGCCAACCCGAAATTTGCCGAGGCCTTGCCGACCAATGGTCCAGATCTCGAGGGCTTGCCCCATGGGCAAGACCCTCCTGCCCCCTAAGCTCCAAAAACCCTGGGTCCCACCCTGGGGCCTTCCGGAATGGTGTGGATAGACCCCCAACTCCGATTCACTTAATTTCGGATAGTTTTGGGCAATTTCGGACGTATCTTGCAATCTGGAATGAGCTATCTGACGTAAAATATATGATTTTGGGGTAGAACGAGCTAATGAATCAACCAACCCTGCTATGCCAGGTTGCGCAGCCCGGAATTGCGAAAAAACCTTGGATCGATGGTCATTTCCCTGTTTTAATTTTGTCTTTACTATAAATAGTAGTTTTAGTTTGATTACTCTCATCCGTTGGGCTTTAGAAGTTGCGCCCAACGTGAAAAGAGCTTAGAATAATTAGGAGAACGGGTTGGTGAAGCCAAATAGGACACTTACTATTTTTGGCCGAAAACCTTGCTCACTAGTAGACATCACGACCTTATAGTAAGTCACGAATTCTAAGAGTTTTAGTTATAGTTTGTTTCTGATTTCTTTCCCATTACTTGGTATCCTTATTTAAAGGGTTGTGAACTCATTTTTTTCATTCATTAATCAATTTCGAATTTATTAGAATTTATTTCTATTTTCTGCTTTCTTTTCTCGTAGATTCGAGAAGTCTCTGTGAGGAGTCTAGAGAAGCTCCAAGGATTCAGAGTAGTTATCCTCATCACGTTTATCCAATATTCTACCAATTTTCAACGGTTGAGATGAGGTGGATTGTGATCTAGACCTGTCGTTTGACGGTTTAGAAGTGTTCCGGGATCATTTCATGCAATCATCGAGGCCTACGGGTCCAATCTCTACAATTGATCTCATCCAAATGTGCTATTTGGCGAAATTGGAGAACCTAAGTCTGTTTCTACATCTCGTCCCTCGTTCCTAAGTCAGAGTGCGTCAGAGTGCATCGTGTGACCATAACCCAGGTCCGGTTTAATCCAAATCATACTCTGATACCATCTTGTAATGCCCTGAAAATCGGGGGTCGAGCATAAACTCAACTCTCGAGTTCCAACGCATCACTTATGCAACAAAATGAATGATGATTGAATGTTGTCGGTATTAATGTAGTGAACATGAGTGAGATTAAGCCAAAACAGCATATCATACTCCAGAGATAGTTAAATTTGCAAGTGGAAGACTGTGATAGATAAATAAAATACATAAACAGTGGTGAGTCTCCAGAGTGTGATAACGTTACCAGGTTAAATAATTACAAGTACAATCCTAAAATATACCAAATGTGTAAGGTCCTCTAGTCAACATCCCTGTAATCCTGTCGATCAAGACACGGCTCACGTGAAGCCGCCAGAAAACAACCAATACGAGCAAGCATCATAATCAATGCAAAGGTCCGGCTCCGCCTTAAAAGTAGCGTCACCATCTACAATCAAACAAAGTTTGGTGGGTGTTCAGAACACCATCCCGTAACGTGGGAGTGAGTGATCAACTCAGTGGAACAATAAAGCATAAGTTAACATGTTATCTAAACAGTCAAGCAGTAATGATATAGCAGTACAATCAAATAATCCTAACTACTCTTATTTAATGCAAGTATGAAATGAAATGATGAATGCCCTTGCCAAACCACCCTCATGCGACATCATCTTACATTCGCGACATGTGTTCATCCCTCAGTGCTCCACATCTACTAGGCACATGCAGTGCGATGATGAGCATAATTACCGAGTAGTTATTAGTCCATTTCAAATAGCAGGATTAGGAAACTAAGGTACCTCCCTTGAATCATTCCCAAACATGATCCATTCTAGGGTTGTCAGTCCTAGTTAATCTCATACGATAGTGTGTTTCTAGGTCACTGCAGAGGCTACTAGGGCTGTTACGCACAATGGTTACCCCACTCCCCATCACCTCTTTAACGATTCATCACTATACCGATATAGGCCTAGTTCATACTCTATACACCGCGGTAAAACTCTAAGGCTCACTGTAAATTCAGAGTATGCTCGAGGTCACTACAAAGGGCTGTCAGGGCTATTACGTACAAAGGTTACACCACTCCCCCATCACCTTATCAATGTAGGCCGACAGCACGAATATAGTGTCCCATACCACCATAATCGGCTCGAGAGTCTGGTTGCTCACTGGTCACTACGGGGAGGCACGTGGCCCCAGCGTAGGCCAACAGCTCGACCACGGTGTCCCATACCACCATGCCCAACTCATGAGTCTTAGCGGATCAAGGTACCATGGTTAACGGAATTTTCACTGGTAAGTTTGGTACCCTAGGTTCAAACAGAGGCATCCAAACATGGTGAACATACATAAGATAAATCGGGTTGCTCGACAAGCTCGACTAGCTCGAGCACAAAACAAGTTGAACGACATGAAGTGCATAACCACTTTGCGTGGCCTAACCACTGCCGCCAACCGAAGTACGACTCGAGTTCGTCAGACACAACTTACGTGGTAAAAGAATCTCAGCCACGAATTCAATCACATTACCGATTGCCTAGACTATAATCATAGCCCCAAACACAATCAATTACAAAAGAGTTAAAGCAGTGATGAATCAAGATTTTAAATCATAATCAATTATCCAATAATGTCCGCTCAGGGCTGCCAGGGCTGTTACATGGAAACGTTGCACCACTCCCCCATCACCCTTCACGAATTTCATGGAATACAACATAAACATGTGAAGTAATCAGAGCAAAATTAAATAAACAAATAATTCAGGCATGTTAACAAGCATGTCATAGTGCATGTTATAAAGCATGTTAAAAAGCACTATATAAACAAGAATACAAAACATATATTTCATAAGTAAGCGGTTAAAGTAAACAACTGCATGGAGGAAATCATGCACGTCTCTAAGGTAGTTGAGAATCCCATCTCAACACCTACCTAAGACACTATCATCCAAACACTTACTCTCACAAACACTTAGAATCATTATTACAACATACATAGTGTACATTAGCAAAACATGTATTAGGGAGAATTCTTTCGCTAAACAAGTATTTTATCCACATATAATATATTCATACAGCAAATAATCATGGCAAACACATCTCCAAAATTTATACATATACGGTACTTTCTAGAATACATTATTTCTACATACATAGTGTATATTAACAAATCATGTATTATGGCGGGTCCTTTCGCCAACTAAGTATTTTATCCATATATATTATATTCATACAACTAATAATCATGGCAAACACATTTTCAAAATTTATACGTATACGGTATTTTCCACAAATACCTAAAGTATGTAAAATTCCATATTCTTCATCTTTAATCGAAATGGAAAACAGACAGCACTTTGTACATGTGCAATTGCATGCAGATTATGAATATATCATTATCTGACATTGAAAGTGTTGAAAACCATAACCTATACACCTAAAGTCTTCACCTTTTGTCGTAGAATCGTAACGGAGTCGATAGGTTGGCTAAGCTTTCGTATTCGGCAGTTTGGCAACCTATAGAATGAAATAGGTTAGCTATTTCATAACCTACAACTATCAACACCCCGAATCAGATTAGGGTTAGGGTTTTTTATCTAGAAATGGAGCTGAAATTGCCGAAAAAGTGATTGGAATGGAGTGGTTAATCACTAATAGCAGCAGGGAAGCAAGGCAGGGAGATCCTCCCACATCTCTCACACTTTCTCTCTCTTTTCTCACTTCTCTCTCTAGGGTTTCTCTCAAATTCGTATGGCTATGAGAGAGAGGGTTCTAAGGTCCTTATATAGCCTAAAAACTCTCTAAAATAGACTTATGGACAAGGTATACTTAGGTTATAACCAAAGCGTCCATTTTTCAGCTCAACGGAGGACTTCTGGCGGCCCCCCTTGAGCCAAAGGTTAGACTTAAGATCACTAAAACAGGATCTAGGTTTAGTTAAGTTTTCATTCCAGTCGGCTTTCCATATCACATATGGCGGACCAGTTTCAGTTCAACGGTCATGGATCTCGATCAGAGTTTCTAAGTACATGGATATGTTTATGAAATTTTACCTGATCCGAGGGTGTAATTTGGCCTGATTCGGACGGTCAGATTGCTTAATACTGACCCGCAAGCGACAAGTCTCAGATTACTATTTGAGATATTTATTTTATAAAGAAAACAAGTGTTTTCACACTCTCTCACTCCGGACTCAAGCGAACAGCCGCGGGACACTGTCTGGATTTGATTTCCGAGATAGTTGTCAAGCCCAGTGTAGCGGTCCTGATTCCTTAAGTTCGTATTACTCGGACTCCCGATGTGCAGTCCAGACCTGATACGGAGTTTCAATGCGCTCCAGATAGCAACTGGGTAATGAGATTGATTCGAGATTTTAGGGTAACCTAGCGTCAATGATTCTACAAGTTTTGAGTCTTGCAGATCGTATTTAAAGTGGATCAAATGAATTTCGTAGCTAATCTAGTTTAGCACTTAGTTGCTTTTCTCATTTCTAAAGGATTTAGTCCTATAAGATTTCTATCTGAGGTGGTACCTGGGCCTTTGTAGTTTGTATATAGAGTGATCCAAGTTATATACTTAGCTAGTTTAAGATAGTGTCTAGGGTGAAAGTACTTAGAAAAAGTGAAAGAAGGGTGAGATTTGTGAAGGAAAAGGGTTAACAAACGATTTTTTGAATATGGGATTGGGTTCCGACAAGTTAATCAGGTGTTAGGATCGACCCATTGACTAAGGACATCTAATTTCAAGTTGGCAAAAATCTAGGATGTTACATCGAAAGTAGACAAAAACTGTCCAGCAAGCTTATAGGAAAATTCCTTATAATTATCGATGAATCGACACTGCCCTCAATATCATCAATATTCAAATTCCGATGATATAGAGTGAAGCTCGATCATATCATATACCTGAAATATTTCAAAGGCAAGTGCTCTCACATTTTCAAATGTCGAGGAATCGAACCTCGTGTCGATGAAATCGGAGTTCGAAGTCCGATGACATCGATGCACGTTCGATTTCCTCGACCAGTTGGTAAATGTTTTCAAAAGTGCTTTGATAGTTGACTTCATGTCATCGAGCGGCCAGTCGATGCTATCGAGAGTATATGCTCGATGATATCGAACTCTATCATAAACGTGGCCATTTTATATCCGTTGGAACCTTTTGCCAATTTAATGAGAGCTTGCCCGTGGTTGTTGGTAGAGAAAATAGAGAGTGATTTTGAGTGTTAACCCTAGATCATATACCCTAAACCTTTTCTCTCATGGAAGTTCATCATCCAATCCACCCTCATCATTGGCATTCAATAAAGTGGATTGGGGAATGAACTTCCGCATTCAAGGATCCTGCAGCTACCACCTTAATGGCAAATCATTAAGCTGGGATACCTTGAATGCATAGATGATTGGAATCACTCTATCTCCCTTATAGGAAAACATTTAATAGAGTAGGATTTCATCATAACCTTGACCCAACCCGTTCCCTTGTATTGGTACATCTTCTGAGTCGTGGTTCAAGGGAGCTGAGATTCTTCATCATCAAAGGAGGAGATCTTCATCAACGCACTGAATGGGGCTCATCTACTTATCTGTAAGTCATTAGAGTCCAGAGGACCCTTGTAATCATTCCTTCTGTAGGATTGGGCCTAAGGTGTTTCTCACCCCTTGCAAGTCCTCATAGGAGGAATCTAGTGGGAGTGTACGTGGGGGTGCTTTGTGTTGACCCTTACTCTGTGGAGAGCATCAACTCTTAGTTCCTTATGTAGGTTCTTGACCTGTGTGGTCTATAACTTGGGTGCTTTGTGTTGACCCTTGCTCATGGGAGCATGAACTGGTGAGGTTCCTTTTTTGGATCCTTGGCCCGTGTGGCCTAAAATTCGGGTGTTGTGTGTTGACCCTTACTCATAAGAGCATAAACTATGTCGTGTAGACACGCTGTGTCAGCCTAAGTGTATTAGTACTGGTTAGAGTTGAACTTGATTTAAAACCTCTGGTTTGAGGTGAACCTGTTGTGAAACCTCCTTTAGTGAGATCCAATACTCTCAACGGTTAAGTGCATCCGCCGGAAGTGGAGTAGATGATGAGGGTCAAATATTGCATATCAGACCCCAGCTATTGCCTGATTTTACAAACATAATAACGCCGAACTTCATATTTTAATTGTGTTTTTGTTACAGGATGAAATCAGGAGTATTATTGCAAAATAATGTTAAAAGCATGGATTTCATGTTCTGAAGTCATCAGAGCACGAGAACGACCCCAGGGAACTAAGATCAACGCTCGAGATCCAAGGAAATCAAGAAACTGAAGCCAAAGGGGCCCAAAAAAGGGTCCAGAATGCAAGATCACATGGTTCCCGCCATCCAATCAGTTCAAAACTTCATACATGGGATGAGACCCATAATTTAACTGTACATATTAAATTTCAGCCATTGATGATCTCGGGAAGTGCTCCAACTGACAATTCAACCCACGAATCGTTGATTTCAGGCCCACCTGATATCTGGAACTGTCTCAAATTGGGTTTTGACGGGTGAAATAATATGAGGAAAAAGATGGATGGTGCAGATTTTGCACAAACATTACAGTGGGCCACGCACGTGATGCATGTACACCATGCACATGCGCGCCCGCCGTGCACTGTACCCGTATCTCGGTCAGCGAGACGCTGACCCGCGCACCGCCTTCCTCAAAAACGCGAAACTGTTCCAGCGTCCGCAAACGACGATCGGTCGTTGGAGTTGTGGGTCCACACCGTCCATCAAACAGAAAATCCGCGTCCGCGTTGCGCAGCAGCGAACGACCGGCCGCTGGCCGTTTTTGCGAAGCGTTGTGGGCCCCATACGTCGCCCGTACGACTGATCCGAGCCGTCCATCGTGTAGAGGGCCGCGAGCACTACAAACCCATGTTGATATTCCACTCCCATGCGTACACACGTGTGCGGTACAGAGGCCACAAACAGGCTGCTCGGCGACGTTCAAAACTGATCTTTTCGAGATTTCTTCTGTGGGTCGCGCCAATGGACCTTCAAAACCACTCATTCTTGACTGAAATTTCTTCCTGAATCCAATGGATGGGGTGGATTTTCCAGAAAACACCTCCGTGGGGCCCACCGATCACGGTTGCGAAAATCTGCACTTCGAGTCCGTCTCACGACTCGCCACCGATTCCACCATTCAACAGCCTATAAAAGGGAAGTTTTGGACGTGGGAGAGGCATTCAGATCCAGAGAATTGGAGATCCAGAGCCAGGGAGAGAAGGAAGAGAAGGAGAAAGAGAGAGAGATTGTTCGGTTTGGAATTTTAGTTTATGAATTTTATTTAATATTTTTTATGGATTTTATGGGTAACTAATCTCTCAGCTAGGGCTGAGATGAAGCCCTTAATTTGATCAGCTCTTGTATTGGTTGATTTACTTTGAATTTTATTTAATTTGTTTCTTTCTCTGAGTGGGCTTTATGGGTTTAAATTCCATACTTCTCCATCTATGAACTTGACCAAAGTATAGATGGATGTTGTTTGGATGCTTATTACAGGTGCTTGGGTCTGATCAAGAACAGGTTTCCTATAGAGGAAGGAACAGGGTGCTTTAATGAATTTTGCATACCATGTGCCCGACCAAGGACATGGGATGTATTGTTCATGGCATTGCTTAAAGGAATTAGACAGTCTGTATGCCCGATTTAGGACACAGATTGTGCTTTCTCTATTTAAGTGGTATCAATCTAGATCAAGGTGAATCAACAGACAAAACAAGGGTTGGGATAATTAGGGGTGGATTCAAAAGTCCTAGTGTTTTCTCTCTGATTGAATTTTCTTCCCTATTCTTAATTGTTTTTATTTTTTTTGTCCTAGAATTATGCTTAGTAGTTCATACCATTATTTGTTGGATTAGTTAAGGAGAGTCTCAGATTTAAATTGTGACGATCAGTCCTTGTGGGATTCGACCTCGATCTTACCGAGTTTATTACTACATCACAACCCTATACTTGGGGAGTGAACAAGTTTTTGGCGCCGTTGCCGGGGACTGTTTCGTTCCAAATTGAATTTAAGATTCTCTCTTATCATAATTCATAGCTTAGGATTTTATTAACTTAGAATTTTTTTTCTTTATTTTAGAACTAACCTATTTCCTGTTTTGTAGGGTCCTGAAATAAACTTCTAATTTGGTAATCCCTTCTAAGTTTCTTACTTTTTCTAATTTCTATTTTTAGAATTAGGATTTTATTTTTTTAGAAATTTTTAGTTTCTAATTTTAGATTTAGATTATTCTTTTAAGTAACTTTCTATTTTCTAGTTTTAGAAAATCTTTTTTTCCTTTTTAGAAACTAACTTAGCTTTTTATTTTTAGTAACTTTCCAATTCTAGGATTTCCTTCCTTTTTAGAAATTGACTTTTTATTCTTTAGAAAATTTCTAATTTTAGATTTTCTGTTTTAGAAACTAACTTGTTTTGTTTTCTTTTGCAGGATTTTAACATAGATCTCCAATTGGTAACATCTTTCTAAATTCTCCAGTCCTCTCTACTTTCTATTTTGAGATTTAAGTTTTCAATTTTTTGGAATTTTCTACTTTCTAACTTTGGATTTGGTAACTTTCTATTTTCTAGTTTTAGAAACTTTCTTTTTAGAAATTAACCGTTGCTTAGGATTTTTCTATCATTATTTTAGGAAACTTGATTTATTTTTGTTTTTATTTACAGGAATTGAGGAAGGAAGCTACTAAGTGAAGGAGGAGCTTCTTAAATCTTCTGCCATCAATCATCTCCTTTTCCTGGTTCTTTCTTCCCATTCTTATTCACATAGTTTTAACTTGTTTTTTTTTTTTTTATAGCATAATTTCTAGTTCTAGTTTTCTTTCTCTTAGGTTGTTACTTAGTTTATGCTAGGACGTAGATCTCTAGATAAAGAACTAGCACCTTTTGATCCTGAAATAGAAAGAACATTCCATAGAAGATTGAAAGACATCTCAGTTGAAATGGCAGAAGAGAATGGAACTAAAACTCTTAGAGATTATTCAGCTCCTGTCCAATTAAATGCGCCTTCATGCATAGTGTTGCCCACCACCACGGCAGCACACTTTGAACTCAAGGCTGGGTCATACGAGCTTGTTGCCTTCCTTTTATGGGTTGGACAAGGAGGACCCATATCATCATGTGAAAGAATTCCTAGACATTTGCTCCACCTTTAAATTTCAAAACTTCTCGAGACGATTCGATCCGCCTACGCTGTTTCCTTTTCATTGAAGGATAAGGCGAAAGCATGGTTGAATTCTCTAGAAGTTGGGTCTATCACTACATGGGACCAATTGTCTAGAAAGTTCTTAAATAAGTTCTTCCCTGTTCACAAAACTAATGCTCTCCGTAGAGAAATCACTAATTTCACACAAAAAGAGGGAGAGCACTTTCATGAATGTTGGGAAAGATGGAAGGACTTACTTCTTAAATGTCCACACCACGGTTTTGAGAAGTGGCAACAAGTGCAATACTTTTATGACGGTTTGACACCCCAGAACCGTCGCATGGTTGATGCCACCAGTGGAGGGTCCTTCATGACCAAAAGCGATACCGAAGCATGGAAATTCTTTGAAACCTTATGTGAAAATTCCCAGCAATGGGACTATTCAGATAGGGGTGAAAGAAGTTCCCAACCACAAAAGAGAGGTGGCATATATGAGATAGGAGTCACACCAGATCTCCATGCCAAGATTGATGGCCTGACAAAGAAGGTTGATGCTCTGATGTTACATAATGGACCTCCACAAACAACTCAAGCCGAGGCTTGTGCCATATGTTCTAGTTCTACCCATCCTACGCAATCTTGCCCATCCGGTACAAAGATTTCCAGAATTCCTCTCTCGAACAAGTTCATGCTTGAACACCTTTCGAAACCACGGGAATGATCCTTACTCAAACACGTACAACCAGGTGGGCTAGGCATCCAAATTTCTCTTGGGCAAAAGGACCACAACAAGGAGGACCATCTGGAAATCCTCCTATGCAACCTCAACAGTTTCCACAATATCAACAACTGCCTGCACAATCAAGGAAACCATCTCTTGAGGATACACTCCATCTTTTTATGCAGAGTTCTCTCCAATTCCAAAAAGACACCCAACAAACCTTACTAGCCAACCAGCAAAGCTTACATGCAAATGCGCAATCCATTGCCAAGCTGGAAGTACAAATGGGTCAACTAGCTGCTACATTGAGTGAGAGAGAGAAAGGCAAGTTCCCTAGTCAACCTGTGGCTAATCCAAAGGGACAGTATGAGATTGGCTCAAATTCCAACCAAGGGCAATATCATGAGCAAGCCAAATCGATCACTACCCTTAGGTCAGGCAAACAGATTGACAACAGAATAGAGATGCCTAGGGATGAATCAAATTCTAAAGCGGAAGATCAAGATGAAGCAGAGAGACACACCAATGCATCCAAAATTCAAAAGCTCTCTGACTCTCCAGGAACCACTAATGTGCCACCCTACGTGCCCAAAGCACCATTTCCTCAACGTCTGGCACCAATGAAGAAAAGAAATAACTTTGATGAAATCCTGGATGTGTTTAAAAAAGTGCAAGTCAACATTCCGTTACTTGATGCCATCAAGCAAGTCCCTCCTTACGCTAAGTTTCTTAAAGATTTATGCACTCAAAAGCGTAAGCAGAATGTTCATAAGAAAGTCTTCCTGGCAGAGCAGATCAGCTCCATGATTCAACATAACACCCCTCCTAAATTTAGGGATCCAGGAGCTCCCACCATTTCTTGCGGCATAGGAGATCATAAGATTGGGAAGGCATTACTCGATTTAGGGGCGAGTGTTAATTTGTTACCTTATTCGGTTTATGAGCAGCTAGGACTTGGTGAGTTGAAACCGACTAAGGTAACATTACAACTGGCTGATAGATCTGTCAAGGTTCCCCGGGGTGTTATTGAAGATGTGCTAATCCAGGTTGATAAATTCTATTTTCCAGTGGATTTCATAGTTATAGATACTCAGCCTGTCCAGAATCCTCATAGTCAGATCCCAGTCATCTTGGGTCGTCCATTTTTGGCCACATCTAATGCTATTATAAACTGCCGGAATGGAGTTATGAAATTGTCCTTTGGTAACATGAATATTAAACTCAATGTTTTTAATGCAGGACAACAACCCGCGGATTTGGACGACATTTTTGAAGTGGACATGATCGAGAGCCTTGTGCAGGACTCCTTCCGTACATCTTTTGAAGATCCTCTTGAGACCTGCTTAGCACAATCGGGCATGGATTTTGATATCGATAGTCCCATCCACGAAGTCAATGCCTTTGCTCGACTCTACTCCTATATTGGAGACTGAAAAATGGAGAGCGAAAGTGGAACCTCTTCATCCCTCTGAGACTCTTCCTGACAAGACACGTTTCTAACTCGAGAAGGCAAAAGAGAACAGGCTGCTTAATGTTCTTAGAGCATATAAGGCAGCAATTGAACGGAAGATAGCAGAAATACAAGGAGTATGCCCCACTGTATGTAAGGATCATGCTGTGGAAATGTCACGTAAAATACAAAGGAAGCATGATCTTAACATGGAAGAAGTCGTTCGAGTAGAAGTCCTGAAATTATTTGACGACAGTGTCAGTTACCTCCTTTCAGATAGCACAGCTCATGGGAACTCACATCACTTGTCTGGGATTGGTTAACCACGTGTTGAGGTAAGTTCTTTGGCGGACCCTGGTCATAAAGATTAATGAATTCATGGTCCGTTCTTGTCTGGCTGAAGACGTTAAACTTAGCGCTCCTGGGAGGCAACCCAGCATTTCATTTGATTTCTTTTTCCTTATTAGTTAGTTCAATGTTTGTGGGTAACATTACTGCAAACCCTCACGAGACTACAACTCGTCCACTAGGGGTAACCTAGGGGTTTAAAGGCTTGTTGCATACGCTAAATGCAATCGAGAGCACCTGCGAAAGTGGTATAGGTAGGATCTTCTTTTGTTTTCTTTTTGTTATTATTATTTTTTTTTTTTCATTTTTACTTCTGTTGATCTCTCTCTTGTGCTAACTCGCTTTCGAGTTGAAATTTTTTAGAGAAAGCTTCTTGATTCTCCATCCAGGTATTATCTTTCCATCACTCCTCTTTTATTCTCATTGTCCCATGTGCATTATATGCTTATTTCTTTTACATTGAGGACAATGTAGATTTTAGGTTGGGGGTGGGAGATTAGGTTACCTAATCAGTATTTTCTTGGTCTTGAGCAAAATTTGTGAAAATTTTAAAATTTTTTCTGGAATTTCTATTGAATTCAAAGTGATTTTGACTTGTTTTTATTTTTTTTGTCCTAGAATTATGCTTAGTAGTTCATACCATTATTTGTTGGATTAGTTAAGGAGAGTCTCAGATTTAAATTGTGACGATCAGTCCTTGTGGGATTCGACCTCGATCTTACCGAGTTTATTACTACATCACAACCCTATACTTGGGGAGTGAACAGTAGACAAGTAGTCGAACCACTATAAAAATGACTATGTTTAAGATTGCTATTGTCTTCCATTACTTGTGTGATTTCCTTAAATGCTTTCATATTTAATTATATCTGAGATCACATCTCACACACAGTCACATCCATCATAAACTATGATTTGCATCTTGTTTATCCTTCAAATAATTTTATGATTGGATCCTCTATTTGGCTTGGAAGCCATTAGACTTACTCTTAAGAAATCCTGATGCATGCATATTTACTCAGGATAAGATTGATAGGATTTTAAATAACCATAAAATATTAAAAAGTCCTATTCACCCCCCTTTAGGACATATTGGCATATTCACACTTCAACTAAAGCGGTCGTTACCGCAATTTTAGACCGCTCACACTGGCCTAATACACATCACTAGGGCCGTTCACACGAGCCTAATACACATTACTATGGGCTGCATCACATAGGCCTAATACACATCACTATGGACCGCATCACATGGGCCTAATACACATCATAATGGGCCGATCTCACGGGCTTAATACACATCACCATGGGCCGCTCACATGGGCCTAAAACTCGTCACTATAGGTTGCATCAATTAGCCTCGAATACACAATAGGTGGCCTCAAATACAACTAATCAGGCCCACCATTCTAGGTGAGCTATCTACACCATACATCTATTTTTAGAGATCACTTACCAAAAAATGAATCATATCGAAAGATCATCTGGACCACACCCTAAATAGCGGTGGAGATAATGATTTCCACAGTTTAAAATCCACAGGGGCAACCATAACGTATACTCTCCATCCAATCTAGTCATATGGTCACAAAGACCTAGATTAAGAGGGAAAACAAATTTCATATAGATCCAAAACTTCTATGACCCAAAAATGGGTTTCAATGGTGGACATTCAATCTCCACTGTTTTTTGCAGTGTGGTCCACCTGATAAATCTGCCTCATTTTTGTCTTAAGCCTTAAGATGAGCTTGCCAATTGGATGGACGATTTGGATATAACAAATGCCTCTGATCATACCTACATAACTTACTGACACAAAGCTAGGTAGGGTTCCCACTGTCCGATGGACGTTTGGGATATAATACATATATTGCGTGGGACCCACGGTCTAGATGGGACTCACAGAACTTGCTGATATCAACCTCAGTAGCTATATAGCTGGGGTGCGTTAGGCCAGCCAATCTGTTCCCTCTCATCAGGTGGGACCGACGTGGGGCCCACCATAAAATACATGAATATATATATATATATAATATGTATCGTGTATATATATATATATATAATATGTATCGTGTATATATATATAATATTATATTAATATCTGATCCAGCGTCCAGCCTTGGACAGGTGGCTTGAATATAAAACATATACATCACGTGGGGACCCTTTGGATGGACGGTGTAGATCAGTACATACATCAAAACAGGGCCCCACAGCTGCTGGACAGCGTTGAAGAAACACATGCATCACGGAGGGCAGCACCACTGCACCGTCCAAACACTCCAACACCGTCCAGATGATCTGGACGGTGTAGATGAAACAAATAAATCATAGTGGGTCTCACAACACCTATCAGACGGTGTCCAGCATCGTCCAAAGCACTGGATGGTGTGGATGGAAGACATATATCACGGTGTGGTCCCACGCCCCTTGCTGGATGGTGTGGGTGCCACACGTGCAGAGGGTGGGGTCCATGAATGGACGGTATAGATAAAACACATGCACCACACGTGGGTGGCCCACAAAGCTTTGGATCAAGCTGTTATTTGTGTTAACCTTCATCTAGGCGCTGGACGCCCAACAGACGGACGACCTGGATGAAATGCATACAGCAGGTGGGTCCCACAAATGTGTGGGCCACACGTGCCATCAAGGTGGGCCCATGTTTCGTTTCAAGCCGATATTTGTATTTTCCTTCATCTAGATCTGTCCGGGCGGATAGGTAGTGGCCTGTTCGTTGGACGCCAGTAAGGTAGGCCCCATTGATGGGATGACGTGGATCATACATCACAGTGAGGTCCACAACACATGACAAAGAGAGAGAGAGAGAGGGAGGGAGAGAGTGAGAGAGAGAGAGAGACGTGAGAAGGGGAGGGACCACACCACTATGGGCCCTCCCCATACAATGCATACATTGAGATGGGTCCCACCACATGTGGGCCCTCAAATCATCAAATCCCAAAAAAATTACCCACAGTTAGATCTTCTTGGACTTCTTCTCCCATCAACGCATCCTAGAGCTCCAATGGAACTTGGTTTAAGGGTTGAGATGAAGCTTGGATGGTGGAGATGGGAGGTATGAAGGTGGGCGACACTAGCTTCTCCTCTCTCCCATGGAAAGTGTTTAGACATTGGGTTGCTTGGGAAAATGAGAGAGAGAGAGAGATGAGAGAGAGAGAGTTGACTTTAGGGAGGGTGGTTGTACTTGGGGATGGGTGTTGTACTTTGACTAGTGATGTAATTGATGAGATTGATTTGATTAGAGATTCTCTTGGGTTTGCAAATGTACGGCGTTTTCTTCGAACTGAATGCGGGCCCACATCTACTGGCCTGGGTATTGCCTCGACGCGCAAGATGCGGCGTTAGAACCGGTGCGACGGTGCAGTCACTAGGGTACAAGTTTCGAGTCGAGTTGACATAGATATACAGGATGCGACTTAGGATCAGCGCAAAGGCCGATTACAGGTCGCGTGTTACCAGAATTCGACCAGGAGGACTGCGGAAGTCTACGGAATAGTACTGTTTAGGGTATAGGTCTTACAGCTCTCCCCTCTTAATAAAAATTTCATCCTTGAAATTTACAGAATAGACAAGGGAAGAGGAAGCATCATCATATATATGTCAGGCACAATCAGTTTACATAAGGATGGGGAGAGCGCTCTTTAATCCCAACCTTGCTCTCCCAAGATGCCTCATCAACACTATGGTGACCTCTACTGAACCTCAGATCCTAGATAAAAAATAATCAAAACTAGGATACCTTTCAGCCTCACCATCTCACCAATGACTAATCTAACAAGATGGTCCTAATGCCTGGTCGTGTGAATTGTCGGCGACTCCTCCTAATGACTGAGGGTCCTGCTAAGCTACATATAACATGTCCTAGGCCTGTTAGGGAGGTGTATGTCCCCCCTCAAAGAGGTCGTTACTGCTAAAAATGGGGGCACTCACACTTACGATGCCCCTTCTCACCACATCTAAAGCAAACACCCGTGAACGGTCTCTTTGGTGGTGTTGAAAGTGCCGCTGACACTCGAAAAGATGGATGGTTCCTGTGCCTCTGTGGTCGTCAACACTGCTGCTGCTGGGAATTACCAGAGGGGGTTTTCCTTTTCCGGTCTCCTCTGTGGTCATGGACCCTCTGCGAATCGTTCCATTCTGCCTCGTAGATCTAGGCCCTCTGAACTACCTGCTTAAAGGTCAGGAGCATGTGTCTGACGACACATCTCTTGAGGCCAAAACGTAAGACGTTCTCAAAATAGTGGGCCTTTCACTCCTCATTATCAACTAAATATAGTGTGAACCTCGATAGCACCACGAAACGAGCCGCATACTGTGCCACAGACATGTCTCCCTATACCAAGGTCTCAAACTCTAACGCTCGCTACCGACGAATGTGGTCAGGGAAGTACTGTTGGTCGAATCGGTCTATAAAATCCTCCCATGTCTAGATGAAATCAAGCTTTATAACAAGGGTAACGGAGGTCCACTAGTGCTCGGCCTTACCCTAGAGAAGAAATATGGCTAACCAGACCCGCTGTTGGGTTGTACATCCCATTGTATCAAAAATCTTCTCTACCTTAGAGCGCCATCTCTCGGTTGCTGTCGGGTCTGGCTCGCCCTGGAAACACAGGGGATCGAACTGTCGAAACTCTAGAAGAATTGCGCTCACATGCTCCTACTCTGCTTGGGCTAGCGAAACAACGGGGTGCCTGCCCTACCCCTGAAGGTCGGTCGTCACAGCCTACTACATCTGCTATAACTGGGAGACACTCATGGGTATGGTAGAATCCACACCGGCCTTAGGTAGAGGAGCGGCATCCTCAGGCTAGGGAGCAAGGGTCTCTGGTGGTGGAGCAGAAGTCGCTCAGGTCGCTCTCCAAGGCAGCATGTCCTATAGGGAAGAACAAAGGCACCTATCAACCTTGAGAACTCTTGAAGGCACGCACGTTAAGGGTCTATAACAGAAGATCGCTATGTTATTTGAATTCGGGACCTAATCATTATAAGTTCTCAACAATCATAGAGTGTAGGGTAGCTATCAGTAGATATGTGATGTTATCTTCAGGTATTCCCAAGTTATGCTCTGATACCAACTTTTGTCACGCCCCAAACCCGAAAATTGGACTCATAGGAATCCTAATCGACGAATCTAGTGCCAACAGCCTCCGTAGTACCCCATTCTCGGCTTCCAATGCCCATATTCCAGATTTCGATCCTAGGATCTTATAAGGAGGATTTTCCAACATACATTTATCTCATAAGAGGCATAACCATAAGTTTTCCCAAATCATAAAGGCAACATCATCATCACATATCCATTAATATGAATATTTGAATACAATGCTGAAAGGGAAATACATATATCGATAATCAAGCTCCAAAAGTCCGCTGCATGCTCCAAGCTTAGTGCTGCTGCAACCTAACGCCACCTGCACACATCTATCGTGCATAAGCTTATAGAAAGCTTAGATGGTGGTGAAAGTGTGTGCGTAAGGTAAGTGCCAAGAATGTAATACAATGCCATAACTCATATAACATTGGTAATACAGGCAAGATCATGAATCAAACGATATCAAAGTAAGCAGAAATGTACGGGTAAGTCCATGAGTGTCATCAGTCATACCAAGGCTATGCAATGCAAGGCATGAATGTTAATGACCATATCAAGGCTATGCGATGCAAAAACATAATAAGCCAATATCAAATGTCGAGGATGTAATATAATATGCGATGTAAATGGAATGACCAAGCTGGAGTGTGAAGTCGGGATGATAGTACGTAGTATCGCAAGCTACGGGGTCTATCACAAAGGACTTCTATCCAAACCAGTCCCATACCTAAATTTAGATACTTAGACTTAATGTGGTAGACTCTTGATCTCAGGTTAGTCACGCGTCCAACAAAAATCATGGCCATGCGAAGGTACATAACAATTAGTTACGCACCACCAGCCAGAGTGGATAGTGAATGAATGAATGAATGAGTAAATTACTGAGTATGCAACTCATGCTCAATAAGTCCACATATTAGTACTATACATCTTTGAGATCATCATCGGGGTCTAGTACACTCCAAACTAGATTACGGCCTCATCGAACACAATAAGGCGAGTGAAAGAGACCTCACTATCTCCCTGCCAATATCAGGCCCGGCTCAACGATAAAGGACCCATTCCTTGAGCTGGTCAAACTTAGCCTAGCTTACAACCCTCTCACTTGGGTGGATAAGGCCACACCCCCTTCCAACTGACCACGACACAGTGGAATACGCGGCCTACTGGTATTCGACACTCGGGCGCTCATGTATGTCCACTCGGTCTATAAATTGGAGCATCCCCTGACCACGAGAGTTTTAGGGACTTTCACCCTATGGACATCCAAAGTGCCCAAATGCTAGAACTAAAAATTTCTGGTGTCCCATTTGGCCATCCACGATATTCCTGTGGAGGCTACGACCCTGATATCGCTAGGGCGTACAGTAGTCACATCACACAAATGTAAGATGCATGAGTCAAATCATCTAGCCATGCACCAAACCTGCGCATATCGTGCTCTCATGTGAGGCAACCCCACCTATTAGGGAGTCCCATAAACAAAACTGCCTAATGGCATATGCACTGGTTAACCACATCTCATAACAAAATAAGCAGATGATGTGTATGGGCATGTAACATGATGTTATGCTGTCACATACTGATAATCGGTATTGATAACCAGTACTGATAATCGGCCTTGACACTTAGCCTCGACAACCGGCCTCGATAATCGGCCTTGACAATCAGCCTCGACACTTAGCCTCGACAACTGGCCTCGATAATCTGCCTCGACAATCGACCTAAAAAATCAGCCCAAATAATCGGCCTCGACAATCGGCTTAACAAAGGCCTAAGGGAAGGTCATAATGTGGACGTTTAACCATTATTGCCCATCGATGTGGACATTTAACCAACATCGCTCCCAAAGAGTGGCCCACAGAGAGTCAAACATATAGTGAGCTCGTGGCCTCACACAAGAGCCTAATATAAATCACACTGGGCCATAGATACATCACATCAGGCCTCATCAATGGCCACAATTACATCACAATGGGCCCCCATACAATCACGATGGGCCACATACAATTACAATGGGCCTTACGCAAGGGTCACATACATCAAGTGGGCCGCATTAATTGGGCCTAATACACATTACTATAGGCCGATCACATGGGCCTAATACACCTCACTATGGGTCGCTCACATGGGCCTAATACACATTATTATGGGCTGCTCACATGGGCCTAATACACATTATTATGGGCTGCTCACATGGGCCTAATATACATCACTATGGGCCGCTCGCATGGGCCTAATACACATCACTATGAGCTGCTCCCACGGGCCTAGTACACATCACTATGAGCCGCTCACATGGGCTTAATACACATTACTATGGACCGCTCACACGGGCCTAATACACATCACTATGGGCCACATCACATGGGCCTAATACACATCATTATGGGCCACATCACATGGGCTTAATACACATCACTATGGGCCCTCACACGGGCCTAATCAACATCACTATGGGCCGCTCACATGGGCCTAATACACATCACTATGGGTCGTATCACATGGGCCTAATACACATCACTATGGGCCGCTCACACGGGCCTAACACACATCACTATGGGCTGTTCACATGAGCCTAATACACATCACTATGGGCTGCATCACATGGGCCTAATACACATTAGTATGGGCCGCATCACATGGGCCTAATACACATCACTATGGACCGCTCACACGGGCTTAATATACATCACTATGGGCCGCTCACATGGGCTTAATATATATCACTATGGGCTGCATGGACCTAATACACATCACTATGGGCTGTTCACACAGGCCTAATGCACATCACTAGGGGCCGCTCACATGGGCCTAATATACATCACTATAGGCCGCATCACATGGGCCTAATACACATCATTATGGGCCACACACATGAGCCTAATATACATCACTATGGACTGCATCACATGGGCCTAATACACATCACTATGGGCCGCTCACATGAGCCCAATACACATCACTATGGACCGCTCACACGGGCCTAACACACATCACTATGGGCTACATCAATTGGCCTCGAATACACAATAGGTGGCCTTAAATACATCTAATCGGGCCCACCATTCTAGGTGAGCTATCTACACCTGTAACGCCCTGAAAATCGGGGGTCGAGCATAAACTCAACTCCCGAGTTCCAGAACATCACTTATGCAATAAAATGAATGATGATTGAATGTTGACTGTATTCGTGCATTGAACATGAGTGAGATTAAGCCAAAACAGCATATCATACTCCAGAGACAGTTAATTTTGCAAGCGAAAGACTATAATAGATAGATAAAATATATAAACTATGATGAGTCTCAAGAGTGTGATAACATTACCAGGTTAAATAATTACAAGGACAGTTCTGAAATATACCAAATGTGTAAGTTTACTGTCTTCTATCCCATACTCATAACCCGTCAATACAATATCAGGTCTTCAGAGACCCGTCAGAGAGTTACATGATAGGAGAACTTCTCCTCATCACCATAGAAGTAGTCCGGCTCTGCTTCATAAGCATTGCCATCATCTGAAATTCAACAAATCTGTTTGGTGTGTACAACACCGTCCCGTAACGTGGGAGTGAGTAGCTAACTCAGTGGAACAATAAGGCATAAGTTATCATGTTATCAATACAGTCAAGCAGTAATGATAAAGCAGTAAATCAAACACTCCTAGTTACTCTGATTAATGCAAGTATGAATGCAAGTATGATGGATGCCCTCTCCGACATACTCCCTCAAGCGACACCATCTCACGTTCGCGCATGCTTACATCCCACAGTGCTCCACATCTTCCAGGCACATGCGATGCATGATGAGTATGATTACCGAGTTTTTAATTAGTTCATTTCAAACAGCAGGATTGGGAAACTAAGGTACCTCCCTTGTATCATATCCAAACATGATCCAATCTAGGGTCGTCAGTCCTAGTTAATATCAGACGATGGTGTGTTTTCTAGGTCACTGCAGAGGCTGCCAGGGCTGTTACGCACAAAGGTTGCACCACTCCCCCATCACCCCTTAAACGATTCATCACGATACAACTATACAGAAACAGGCCTAGTTCATATTCTATATGTCGCGGCGAACCCTAAGGCACGCTGCAACTTCAGAATATGCTCGCGGTCACTACAAAGGGCTGCCAGGGCTGTACACACAAAGACTGCACCACTCCCCCATCACCTTATCAGTGTAGGCCGACAGCGCGAATATAGTGTCCCATACCACCATAATCGGCTCACGAGTTGAGTTGCTCACTGGTCACTACGGGGAGGCACGTAGCCCCGGCCGTAGGCCGACAGCTCGACACACGGTGTCCCATACCACCATGCCCGGCTCATGAGTCTTAGCGGATCGAGGTACCATGGTTAAAAGGGTTTTCACCGGTAAGTTTGGTACCCTAGGTTCAAGCATTAGTGACCAAACATGGTGAACATACAAAAGACAGATCGGGTTGCCCTGACGAGCTCGGCCTAGCCCGAGCGCACAACAAGTTAAACGACATGAAGTGCATAAGCACTTCGCGTACAACCACTATCGCCAACCGAAGTACGACTCGAGTTCGTCGAACACATCTCACGTGGCGAATGAATCACAGCCACGAATTCAATTCTAGTACCGATTGTCTGGACTATAAACATAGCCCCAAACACAATCAATTTCGAATAGTAAAGCAGTAATGGATCAAGGTTCAAATCATACAATCAAAGTTTGATAATATCCGTTTAGGTCGCTGTGGTCATTTCACGCATTCGTTGCTCCACTCCCCCATCACCCATGACGGATCGTACAACGTAAACATGAATTTAACATATGCATTACATACATAACATCATAAAAGCTGAGCATGTTATAAAGCATAACACAAGCATGAGTTTGTACATATTCAATTCCTAATCACACAGCTATTCAAGGAAATCATACACATAGTTAAAGGAGTTGAGAATCATATCTCAACACCCTTAAACATTGCAATTTACTAACTACTACTCATTCAGACATTTCAACAGACGCTTTAAAATTTAGGAATCAACATACATGACATATGTTGATCACAGAGGTATAAGGCCAAATCCTTTCACTAGGGAGTTACCCCAATCATAACACGCATACACCCATGACTGATAGTCATGGCAAGCAGGAATCCAAGTTCCATATTCATTCAGTCATTTCCACAAACACTTGGGCCACACATTTTAGCATATATAGTGTGTATTGGCCGTGGCGTGATTTAGGGTAAATCCTTTCGTCAAAGGGGTATTGCCAATACAACAATCAATTATCCATGACAATTAGTCATGATGCGAGCACGAATGAGAATTCTATACTCATTCATCATTTTCACAACACTTGGAATACACTATTACAACATACATGGTGTATGTTAGCAAAACATGTATTAGGGCTATCCTTTAGCCAAGTGAGTATTTTGTCCATATATAATATATTACTACAAAGAAATAATCATGATAACTATATCTCCAAAATTTATACTTATACAAGATCTTCTAGAATACGCATTTTCAACATACATAGTGTATATAAGCAACCATGTATTACGGCGATTCCTTCGCAAGCAAATATTTTATACGCACATAATATATTTATACGACAATTAATCATGACAAACACATCGCTAAAATATACATGTATACGGTATTGCCGTACAATACCGTATTTCTACATACATAGTGTTTGTTAGTAAACATGTATTTAGGCTAATCCTTTCGCCAAGCTATTATTTTATTCATATATTGTATAATCATATATTAAATAAGTATGTCAAACATTATTCCAAAAGAAATACGGATACGGTATTTCTAACATACACAATTTCAACATACGTCGCATTTACAAGTGAACATGTATTTTGGCGATTCCTTTCGCTAAACTAGTATTTTATTCATATATTATATAATTATACATTAAATAAACATGTCAAGCATTTATCCAAAAATATACGTATACGGTATTTCTACGTATAACTAGAATATGTGAAATTCCATATTTCACACCGTTAATCAAAACAGGAAACGGAAAGCACTTTGTACATGTGCAATTGCAAGCAGATCATGAATCTACCATTATCTGACATTGAAAGCGTTGAAAACCGTAACTTATAAGCTTAAAGTCCTCACATTTGCCTTTGGAAACGGAACGAATCAGCAAGGGTGATAGATCTTCCGTCTACGGGCGATTTCTAGCCTAAAGAGCGGAATCGGTTAGTCGGAATACATCCTACCTCGATTCCAACTCAAATCAGACCTAGGGTTAGGTTTTCTTACCTTCAAATGAGGCGGAAAACGCCGGGAAAACGTCAAGGAAGTGGTGGTGCGCCCGTTGGATGGCAGGGAACGACGGCAGGAGATTCTCCCACTTCTTCCTCACTTTCTCTCTCTTTTCTCTCTCCCAAAACTAAATTCGTATGGCTGGAATGGGAGAGGGTTTAAGGTCCTTATATAGTCTCAAATCTTCCCAAAATAGACTTAGGTTCAAGGGTTACTGCTAATATAGGATATTCGTCACTTTTCCAGCTCAAAAGAGAGGTTCTGATAGCCCTCCTTGAGCCAAACGTCAGACTTAAGCTCACCACCGATGGATCTACGTGGGATTACGTTTTTGACTCATTCGGATACGTAGATCGCACGTGGCGGACCACTTTCAGTTCGACGGTCGGTGGGCCGCGATCAGAAATTCCAAGTACATGTAAATGTTCCTGAAATTTTTCTTAATCCGAGGGTGTAATTTGTCCGATTCTCGACGGTCGGGTTGCTTAATCCGACACGTCAACGAACGATGCCGATCACTATTCCGGATATTTATTTTGGCTTATGAATAGTGTTTTTCACACTACCTCGCTCCGATTCGAAACGAATGGCCGTGGAACATCGGATAAGGCGATTTTTGAGATGATTGTCAAGCCCAGTGGGGCGGTCCTAGTTCCTTAGCTTCGTAATAATCGGACTTCCGATGTGCGGTCTAGACCTAATACGAAGTTTTGATGTGCTCCCGAGAGCAGCCGGGTAATGAGATTGATCCTAGATTTTGGGGTAACCTAGCGTCAATGATTCTACAAGTTTTGGGTCTTGCAGAACGTATTGAAAGCGATCCTAACAGATTTCGTAGCTAATCTGGTTTCACACCTAGTTACTTTGTCTCATTTCTAAAGGATTTAGTCCTAAGTGAATTTTGGTCGAGGTGGTACTCAGTGCCTTTGGAGTTTGTATATAAAGTGATCCAAGTTATACTATTTAGCTAGTTTAAGATAGTGTCTAGGGCGAAGGTACTTTGAAAAATTGAAAGCACAAGGTAGTGAAGGGTGGGATTTGTGAAGAAAATGGTTTAAGGAGCGATTTGAGGCTTTAATTGAGCGTTTAAGAAGTTAAACCTGTGTTAGGATTAATCCATTGCCTAAGGACGTCTAATCCAGTGTGGCAAAAATCCGGGCGTTACAATCTACCCCCTTAAAACAAAATTTCGTCCCGAAATTGGCTAAGGGGTAATAGGGAAGATTTCTATTATTTCATTTGCCTAAGACTTATTGGTTCCACGTTTCTACGCGTGGTAGGGTATGTACTAGTTAGTTCATTTTAGTCTACCCCCCTTAAAACTTATTTCTTTATCCATTACTTATACCCTGATGGTTTGCTACCATTTATTTCTTTACCTATTTGGAGTCTCGACGACAATTCCCACAATTTAGAGTAAGATAGCTGTTTTCAATGTTTGACCAACACGGAGAGACGGTAATAGTGGGCTCGATCTCGATACATCGATCATCCACCGGGCCAGGGTAGGAAGCTCATCGTATCCCTTCCGAATCCTGGTGGATCCTGGTCTTCTGCTCGGCCAAGCAGTGAGTCCATTGGTAGTCGTCCAGGATTGAGAATTAGGTCAAGCCGCGAATGCTTCGCAGTTGTATATTTCAGTAACTCCGTAGTCCGATCACTCTAGAAACGTAGGGAATGTCCATCCTTGAAAGGTTCAAATTGTTTATTCTAAGGTTGCCCTTTAGGTCTTAATCTAAGAGAGTCCTTGATATTATCTGTCCCAGGGGAGGGTGAATCAAAACTTACTAGATCATCCTAAAACATTTTCATAGTAGAACTTGTTAGGGCTTCTATAATGAGCGTATGTTAACGAGCACCGTTTCGATCCTGGGCCAGTGGGATAGGGTCCACCATGCTTTCGCTGTGCCACCCAGATCAAGAGATGCAATAGGTAACCTAACTAGATTGGGCTCATAATGTTCTATCCCCCTTAAAATTTTATTTTCACCCTCAAGGCTTAAGATTTATGTCCTGCTCCGTATATCGGAACAAGGTGTAGTTTAGGATCTATCCTTGACATGAAATGGGATGCGATCTCCCACTACATTGGTCTTCTTTTCATCAATGTTGTGTATTATGGCATTGATACCTATGGTCATAGAAAGGAGCTAAAGATGAAGGGTATTGTGGTTGATTCGGGGTCAGGTGTGAGTTTGTGGCGAGATGCCTAATTCTACCAAGCAATTTTGTCGCGGTCCAGACTTATCCTATTTAATCATGTCTAGCTTAATAGGCAGGCTATCTTTCTACGTTCATAAGCACAATATGTATGCCGACATGGCATGTGATTTAGGACCTGATTCTTAACTGCCTGTTGCTCACTTGGGAAATTCCTTAGGCCTAAAAGGAAATATTTCTATTGGCTATATATTCTCACACTTCTCAAAGACAAAGTTATAAACTTTTGGTTGTAAGTGGTCAGGCCAACACGGAAGGAATGTTGTGTAGTGGGTCTGAGTCGGATACATGGACCTCCTGCCTAGCTAAAACAGAAAGTTGCCATATCATTCCTTAATCCCAGTCGATCCCGACCTTCTGCTTGATCAGAGCATAGGGTTCATTGGTCACTACCAGGATTGAGGATTCGATTCAAACCGCAAATACCTCGCTTATATGTAGTTTCTCTAATCCGTGTTCCCGATTGTACTAAGTCCTTGAGAAGGAAATTTTTAAGGGATGTATTGATTGGCCCTAACATTGAATAAATAGGTTTCTATGAGCGTGAATAGTTTCTATGTCATACAACCTTCCTATGAGTTATTAAAGGAGCCTATGAGTATCAAGAGGATTTCAACAAAGGAACGGGGTCTCGTTCCTACCTAATCAAACCGACTCACTAAGTATATCACTCAATTATCTTAGCAATTTTTTATCGTTTACATTTCTTAGCCTAATCAGCAGCCTAGGCTCAACTGATGAGTAGCGGTAATCCACCAGTTGTAATCTAAAGTCTATGCTTATACACCAGATGATTTTATATCATTTCTAATAAAGAAAATTGTTTGTTCATTTGGAATTGAGTTGCCCGAACATGAATGTAGCTACGCTTGGGCACTTCACATATGCTCAAACCAACTAAGGGGGTTCTAGAGTTTACGTTCTCAATTGGTTGGATTTCCTATATGGTCAGGTTTATCAAGACTAGGAGTATCGCTCTAGGTCCAAACTCTATGGGCCTATCTATCAAACAACCATTTACTCCAAAAGCTTAAGCTATCAGAGTGCGGTGGGTTAATGTATGTCAAGGGGCTTTATCACTTCAACACAATTTGGCCAGTGGCCTTAAGTTGCATTAAATGGGACCGCATTACTAATCCTACCTTGGGATTGGGTGTGACATGGTTGGTAGGAGGGTGGGAGGGGATTAAATTTTATAGGCCTTGGAGCTGGTGTTGGAAAAACGTGAGATGGGATTTTCCATACCCCACGATAATGAACTTCTAAGTTATGGGAAAGGAAAATCTCAGAATTTACTTTTAATTGCGTACATTCTAAACATGGTATCGGAAAACATGGGATATACCCAATCCAAGGACCATACCTAGACATACATTTATTGTTACTTTTACAATTCCATCCACCTTAAACTTACCTAACGCAATTGGCCGAACGGGCCCTAAATGTCCTAACATTTAGAAGTTTGTGAAGGTTATAGGACACAAATCAAGATACATGTGCGTTAATACACCCAGGGCTTCAAACACTTAAAACACACTACTTTCTACTAAACCCGTCAACATGAAAACATAAACACCCTGAGACGGTAACCCGTGCAAACTACAAGACAACATATGGATAGCTAGACATCCGAGAAGATGGCCGTACCAAGCTCGGATAGAGCCATGGAAAAGTGAATGAAAAGTGATGGAGAGGGAGAGAAAAGGGCTGGAGGTTTGGTTCTCCATGGATGTGAGCCTTAACAGATGTTGTAAAGGTCCCAAAGACAGCAAATGGAGAAGGAAAATAAAAAAAATAGGATGACTTAGGGAGCTTGCACGATTTTAGAGCTTCAAGGGGGCGTGTAGGCATCCAAATGAGAGAAACGGAGAGGAAATGGAGAAGAGGGCTGCAATGCACGGTGGGTATGGATGGGTTGTGGTCGAAATCAATAGATAGGGTGATCGGAAGGGCTGTTTTGAAGAAAAACAGCCAGTTTGGAGAGAGAAAATGGCTTGGGGGGAAGGTTTGTGAAGGAAGTATGCCATAGGGGGGGTTTTAGTGAACGGCCCACACACCAGGGGGTTCCCCAAGCCCCCAAACACGATCGGCCCGGACGGCCGGCCCGGACCATAAAAAAAGTCGGCGAGGCCTCGCCGACTCGGCGAGGGCCTCACCGAAAAATTTTGGATTTCCCAAAGGGGGGCACCAGGGACGTGTTCCTCCAGTCCCCTAGGCTCCAAAAAAGTATGGGGCCCACCTTGGTTCCCTCCGAAAGTGCTCCGTTTGGCCCCCGACTTCATTTTGAGCCGTATCGGGGCCAAAATGCAAACGGGAATGATTTTATATGACATGTAGCATATGATTTTGGGGTAGGAGGAGCTCATCCATCCAACTAACCCCTTTATTTGGTCAGATTCAACAATTTGAATGGTCAAAAGTCCAATTTCTACATATATTTACTATTTATAGTAACTTTTTGTTTAAGTATTATTCTTCATCATTTATACGTTAGAACTTATACCTAGTGTGAAAGGATATAGAAAAAAAATTGAAGGATGAAGTGGTGCAAGGAGAGAGTTTGAAGGAATTGGATGGAAAGGGGTTTTAGGCTTTGGCGTTGTGGTTGACCCACAACCTAAGGACATTCATCTCTAAGGAATGACTCAAACCCGTCGACTGATGGCCTAGAAGAGATTCGGGATTGTTTCGCGTGATCATGGGTGTATACGACCCAATCTCAGCGGTCGATTTCGGTTGGTTTTGACGTTCGGCGAATTTGAAAAATCCTACGTCGGTTTCTACGTTCCGTCGCTCCCTCCTAAGTCAGAGTGCGTCAGTGTGCGTCGTGTGACCATAACCCAGGTCCGGTTTAATCAAAATCATGCTCTGATACCATCTTGTAACGCCCTGAAAATCGGGGGTCGAGCATAAACTCAACTCCCGAGTTCCAGAACATCACTTATGCAATAAAATGAATGATGATTGAATGTTGACTGTATTCGTGCATTGAACATGAGTGAGATTAAGCCAAAACAGCATATCATACTCCAGAGACAGTTAATTTTGCAAGCGGAAGACTATGATAGATAGATAAAATATATAAACTATGATGAGTCTCAAGAGTGTGATAACATTACCAGGTTAAATAATTACAAGGACAGTTCTGAAATATACCAAATGTGTAAGTTTACTGTCTTCTATCCCAGTACCATAACCCCGTCAATACAGTATCAGGTCTTCAGAGACCCGTCAGAGAGTTACATGATAGGAGAACTTCTCCTCATCACCATAGAAGTAGTCCGGCTCTGCTTCATAAGCATTGCCATCATCTGAAATTCAACAAATCTGTTTGGTGTGTACAACACCGTCCCGTAACGTGGGAGTGAGTAGCTAACTCAGTGGAACAATAAGGCATAAGTTATCATGTTATCAATACAGTCAAGCAGTAATGATAAAGCAGTAAATCAAACACTCCTAGTTACTCTGATTAATGCAAGTATGAATGCAAGTATGATGGATGCCCTCTCCGACATACTCCCTCAAGCGACACCATCTCACGTTCGCGCATGCTTACATCCCACAGTGCTCCACATCTTCCAGGCACATGCGATGCATGATGAGTATGATTACCGAGTTTTTAATTAGTTCATTTCAAACAGCAGGATTGAGAAACTAAGGTACCTCCCTTGTATCATATCCAAACATGATCCAATCTAGGGTCGTCGAGTCCTAGTTAATATCGACGATGGTGTGTTTTCTAGGTCACTGCGAGAGGCCGCCAAGGTACATTACGCACAAAGGTTGCACCACTCCCCATCACCCCTTAAACGATTCATCACGATACAACTATACATAAACAGGCCTAGTTCATATTCTATATGTCGCGGCGAACCCTAAGGCACGCTGCAACTTCAGAATATGCTCGCGGTCACTACAAAGGGCTGCCAGGGCTG
The DNA here is from genome assembly GCA_030180095.1 of Magnolia changhungtana. Classification (NCBI taxonomy): domain Eukaryota; kingdom Viridiplantae; phylum Streptophyta; class Magnoliopsida; order Magnoliales; family Magnoliaceae; genus Magnolia; species Magnolia changhungtana. The sequence goes on from JASAUF010000554.1 coordinate 1,618,845, forward strand.
TACACACAAAGATTGCACCACTCCCCCATCACCTTATCAGTGTAGGCCGACAGCGCGAATATAGTGTCCCATACCACCATAATCGGCTCACGAGTTGAGTTGCTCACTGGTCACTACGGGGAGGCACGTAGCCCCAGCGTAGGCCGACAGCTCGACCACGGTGTCCCATACCACCATGCCCGGCTCATGAGTCTTAGCGGATCGAGGTACCATGGTTAAAAGGGTTTTCACTGGTAAGTTTGGTACCCTAGGTTCAAGCATTAGTGACCAAACATGGTGAACATACAAAAGACAGATCGGGTTGCCTGACGAGCTCAGCTAGCCCGAGCGCACAACAAGTTAAACGACATGAAGTGCATAAGCACTTCGCGTGGCCAACCACTATCGCCAACCGAAGTACGACTCGAGTTCGTCGAACACATCTCACGTGGCGAATGAATCACAGCCACGAATTCAATTCTAGTACCGATTGTCTGGACTATAAACATAGCCCCAAACACAATCAATTTCGAATAGTAAAGCAGTAATGGATCAAGGTTCAAATCATACAATCAAAGTTTGATAATATCCGTTTAGGGTCGCCTGTGGTCATTTCACGCATTCGTTGCTCCACTCCCCATCACCCATGACGGATCGTACAACGTAAACATGAATTTAACATATGCATTACATACATAACATCATAAAAGCTGAGCATGTTATAAAGCATAACACAAGCATGAGTTTGTACATATTCAATTCCTAATCACACAGCTATTCAAGGAAATCATACACATAGTTAAAGGAGTTGAGAATCATATCTCAACACCCTTAAACATTGCAATTTACTAACTACTACTCATTCAGACATTTCAACAGACGCTTTAAAATTTAGGAATCAACATACATGACATATGTTGATCACAGAGGTATAAGGCCAAATCCTTTCACTAGGGAGTTACCCCAATCATAACACGCATACACCCATGACTGATAGTCATGGCAAGCAGGAATCCAAGTTCCATATTCATTCAGTCATTTCCACAAACACTTGGGCCACACATTTTAGCATATATAGTGTGTATTGGCCGTGGCGTGATTTAGGGTAAATCCTTTCGTCAAAGGGGTATTGCCAATACAACAATCGATTATCCATGACAATTAGTCATGGCGAGCACGAATGAGAATTCTATACTCATTCAGTCATTTTCACAACACTTGGAATACACTATTACAACATACATGGTGTATGTTAGCAAAACATGTATTAGGGCTATCCTTTAGCCAAGTGAGTATTTTGTCCATATATAATATATTACTACAGCAAATAATCATGATAACTATATCTCCAAAATTTATACTTATACAGTATCTTCTAGAATACGCATTTTCAACATACATAGTGTATATAAGCAACCATGTATTACGGCGATTCCCTTCGCCAAGCAAATATTTTATACGCACATAATATATTTATACGACAATTAATCATGACAAACACATCGCTAAAATATACATGTATACGGTACTTCGTACAATACCGTATTTCTACATACATAGTGTTTGTTAGTAAACATGTATTTAGGCAAATCCTTTCGCCAAGCTATTATTTTATTCATATATTGTATAATCATATATTAAATAAGTATGTCAAACATTATTCCAAAAGAAATACGGATACGGTATTTCTAACATACACAATTTCAACATACGTCGCATTTACAAGTGAACATGTATTTTGGCGATTCCTTTCGCCAAACTAGTATTTTATTCATATATTATATAATTATACATTAAATAAACATGTCAAGCATTTATCCAAAAAATATACGTATACGGTATTTCTACGTATAACTAGAATATGTGAAATTCCATATTTCACACCGTTAATCAAAACAGGAAACGGAAAGCACTTTGTACATGTGCAATTGCAAGCAGATCATGAATCTACCATTATCTGACATTGAAAGCGTTGAAAACCGTAACTTATAAGCTTAAAGTCCTCACCTTTGCCTTTGGAAACGGAACGAATCAGCAAGGGTGATAGATCTTCCGTCTACGGGCGATTTCTAGCCTAAAGAGCGGAATCGGTTAGTCGGAATACATCCTACCTCGATTCCAACTCAAATCAGACCTAGGGTTAGGTTTTCTTACCTTCAAATGAGGCGGAAAACGCCGGAAAAACGTCAAGGAAGTGGTGGTGCAGCCCGTTGGATGGCAGGGAACGACGGCAGGGAGATTCTCCCACTTCTTCCTCACTTTCTCTCTCCCAAAACTAAATTCGTATGGCTGGAATGGGAGAGGGTTTAAGGTCCTTATATAGTCTCAAATCTTCCCAAAATAGACTTAGGTTCAAGGGTTACTGCTAATATAGGATATTCGTCACTTTTCCAGCTCAAAAGAGAGGTTCTGATAGCCCTCCTTGAGCCAAACGTCAGACTTAAGCTCACCACCGATGGATCTACGTGGGATTACGTTTTTGACTCATTCGGATACGCAGATCGCACGTGGCGGACCACTTTCAGTTCGACGGTCGGTGGGCGCGATCGAAATTCCAAGTACATGTAAATGTTCTGAAATTTTTCTTAATCCGAGGGTGTAATTTGGTCTCGATTCTCGACGGTCGGGTTGCTTATCCGACGCGTCAACGAACGATGCCAGATCACTATTCCAGATATTTATTTTGGCTTATGAATAGTGTTTTTCACACTACCTCGCTCCGATTCGAAACGAATGGCCGTGGAACATCGGATAAGGCTGATTTTTGAGATGATTGTCAAGCCCAGTGGGGCGGTCCTAGTTCCTTAGCTTCGTAATAATCGGACTTCCGATGTGCGGTCTAGACCTAATACGAAGTTTTGATGTGCTCCCGAGAGCAGCCGGGTAATGAGATTGATCCTAGATTTTGGGGTAACCTAGCGTCAATGATTCTACAAGTTTTGGGTCTTGCAGAACGTATTGAAAGCGATCCTAACAGATTTCGTAGCTAATCTGGTTTCACACCTAGTTACTTTGTCTCATTTCTAAAGGATTTAGTCCTAAGTGAATTTTGGTCGAGGTGGTACTCAGGCCTTTGGAGTTTGTATATAAAGTGATCCAAGTTATACTATTTAGCTAGTTTAAGATAGTGTCTAGGGCGAAGGTACTTTGAAAAATTGAAAGCACAAGGTAGTGAAGGGTGGGATTTGTGAAGAAAATGGTTTAAGGAGCGATTTGAGGCTTTAATTGAGCGTTTAAGAAGTTAAACCTGTGTTAGGATTAATCCATTGCCTAAGGACGTCTAATCCCAGGTGGCAAAAATCCGGGGCGTTACAACACCATACATCTATTTTTAGAGATCACTTTCCCAAAAATGAATCATATCAAAAGCTCATCTGGACCACACCCTAAATAGCGGTGGAGATAACAATTTCCACTGTTTAGAATCCATAGGGGCCACCATAACGTATATTCTCCATCCAATCTGGTCATATGGTCACAAAGACCTGGATTAAGAGGGAAAACAAATTTCATATAGATCCAAAACTTCTGTGACCCAAAAAGGGGTTTCAATGGTGGATGTTCAATCTCCACTATTTTCTGCGGTGTGGTCCACCTGATAGATCTGCCTCATTTTTATCTCAAGCCTTAAGACGAGCTTGCCAATTGGATGGACGGTTTGGATATAACACATGCCTCTAATCAGACCTACATAACTTACTGACACAAAGCTAGGTGGGATCCCCACCGTCTATATGGACAATTGGAATAAAATACATATATTGTGTGGGACCCATGGTCCAAATGGGACCCATAGAAGTTGTTAACGTCAACCTCATCAACAATATAGCTGGTGTGCAGTAGACCAGCCAATCTGTTCCCTTTCACCAGGTGGGACCCACGTGGGGCCCACCATAAAATACATGAATATATATATATATAATATGTATCATATATATAATATTATATTAATATCTGATCTAGCGACCAGCCCTGGACGGGTGGCCTGAATATAAAACATTTACATCACGTGGGGCCCCTTTGGATGGACGATGTAGATCAACACATACATAAATACAGGGCCCCACAGCCGCTGGACAGCATTGAAGAAACACATGCATCATGAAGGGCAGCACCATGCACCGTCCAAACACTCCAACACCGTCCAGATGTGGATGGAACAAATACATCACGATGGGTCTCACAACACCTATCAGACGGTGTCCAGCACCGTCTAAAGCACTAGACAGTGTGGATGGAAGACATACATCACGGTGTGGTCCCATGTCCCTTGCTAGATGGTGTGGGTGCCACATGTGTAGAGGGTGGGGTCCATGAATGGACGGTATAGATAAAACACATGCACCACACGTAGGTGGCCCATAAAGCTTTGGATCAAGCTGCTATTTGTGTTATCCTTCATCCAGGCACATTGGATGCCCAACGGACGGACGACCTAGATGAAATGCATATGACAGGTGGGTCCCACAAATGTGTGGGCCACACGTGTCATCAAGGTGGGCCCACATTTCGTATCAAGTCAATATTTGTCTTTTCCTTCATCCAATTCTGTCCAGGCGGACAGGCGGCCTGTCCGCTGGAAGCTAGTAAGGTGGGCCCCATGGATGGGATGACATGGATCATACATCATAGTGGGGTCCATAACACATGAGAAAGAGAGAGAGAGGGAGGGAGAGAGAGAGAGAGAGAGAGAGAGAGAGAGAGAGAGAGAGAGAGAGAGAGACGTGAGAAGGGGAGGGACCCCACCACCATGAGCCCTCCCTATACAATGCATACATCGAGATGGGTCCCACCACATGTAGGCCCTCAAATCATCAAATCTAAAAAAAACCCACCGTTAGATCATCTTGGACTTCTTCTTCCATCAACGCATCCTATAGCTCCAACGGAACATGGTTTAAGGGTTGAGATGAAGCTTGGATGGCGGAGATGGGAGGTAGGAAGGTGGGCCACACTAGCTTCTCCTCTCTCCCATGGAAAGTGTTTGGACGTTGGGTTGCTTGGGAAAATGAGAGAGAGATGAGAGAGAGAGAGAGGTTGTAAGAGAGAGATGGGTGAGTGATGGGTGTGAGTGATGGGTGTACTTAGTTGTAAGAGAGAGTTGCCTTTAGGGAGGGTGGTTGTACTTGGGGATGGGTGTTGTACTTTGACTAGTGATGTGATTGATGGGATTGGTTTGATTAGAGATTCTCTTGGATTTGTAATTGCGCGGCGTTTTCTTCAAACTGAACGTGGGCCCACATCTCCTGGCCTGGGTATCGCCTCTGTGTACGAGACGCGGTGTCGGAACAGCAGTGACGGTGTGGTCACTAGGGTACAAGTTTTGAGTCGAGTTGACATAAATATATGGGATGTGACTTGGGGTCACTCGCAAACATCGATTACAGGTCGCATGTTGTTGGAATTTGATAGGGAGGACTGCAGAAGTCTACAGAATAGTACAGTTTAAGGTACGGTCTTACACCTTTAGTTCGAAGATGATTGTTGCCAGATCCAAAACATGCGTGAGATAGTTTAGCTCATGGATCTTGAGCTGGTGAGACGCGAAAGCCACCAGTTTCCCGTGCTGCAACAAGACAGCACCCAAACCAATATGCAAGGCATCAGTAAAAACTATGAATCCATCACTCCTAGAGGGAAAAGTGAGGACAAGTGCGGACGTTAGATAGTCCTTCAGCTCTGTGAATGCCTACTCACATGTGTCGCTCCAAAAAAACTCTGTGCCCTTCTGAGTCAACCTGGTCAACGAGGCTGCAATACGGGAGAAGCCCTCAATGAAACGCAGGTAGTAGCCCACCAAACTAAGAAAATTACGATCTCGGACGCGTTCGTGGGCTGGCCCCACTGACACACTGCATCAATCTTCTAGGGGTCCATTGTGACACCCTCACTCGTCACCACGTGACCGAGGAACTTCACCTCCTCCTGCTAGAACTCACACTTCTCCAGCTTCGTATAGAGCTGGTGTGCACAAAGGGTTTGCAAGGTAACCTCCAGATAATGTACATGCACCTCATGGGTCCTCGAATAAATCAGGATGTCGTCGATGAACACTACAACAAACTGATTGAGATATGGGTGGAAGACCTCATTCATCAACTACAAGAATATAGCGGGCGCATTGGTCAGTTAAAAGGACATGACCTGGAACTCAAAATGACACTAGGTCGTCCTGAATGCCGTCTTGGGAATGTCCTCCTCTCGAACCCGAATCTGATGATAGCCAGAACGTAGGTCAATCTTCAAAAAGAACTATACACCACGTAGTTAATCAAATAAATCATCAATCCTCAGGAGTGAATACTTGTTCTTAATCGTGACTTTGTTGAGCTCGCGGTAATCCTCGCAGAGCCTTAACGAGCCATCCTTCTTCTTTGTGAAGAATACCAGTGCTCCTCACGGTGAACTACTCAGACGGATAAAGCATAGTTCGCGTAACTCATTCAACTACTTCTGCAGTTCCCGCAACTCTAAGGTGTCATACGATATGGGGCCTTCAAAATAGGCGTAGTACTAGGTACGAGATCAATCTAAAACTCGGTGTACTGGCAAGGCGGTAATCCCGGAATCTCCTAAAACACATCGAGAAAATCCCAAACCACAGGAAACTGACCGATGCTCACTGTTATGAGCTCCTCTATGGCACATGACATCAAACAAGACAACAACTCTCCTTTGAGCTGGCAATGAATTGGAACTGTGGCAAACTGGGTATATAGAACGTGACTGTCCTCACGAAGCATCCAATATGGTGTGGTACTCGGCAAGCCAATCCATGCCTAGGATGACATCGAACTCGGATATTTGCAATGCAAACAGATCGACAGGTAAAACGATTTCCTCAATTAGAACAGGGCAAGATGAGCAAAATTGGCCCAACACTGCAGTCTTCCCTAAGGAAGTCGATATTGACAAGCCCTCACAAGTAGACTCCAATGGCAAACCAGTCAATCGGTAGAAACTCTCGGCCACAAAGGAATGCGATGCACCAGAATCAAACAACACATGTGCAATACATGAGAAACTAAAAGTATACCCTCGACGACCCCTCCAGATGACTGCAGGTCCTGCTGACTCACATAGAACTTAGCCTAAGCCGGCTGGGGAGGTGCTTGTCCCCTCTTAATGTGCTACTGCTGCTGCTGTCACTGAGGCAGTCGAAACTACTGACTTTGCTGCTGCGGCCTCAAAGGCCAGTGCTGATGCTGCTGCTGAGGGGGCCTCGGTGATGGGGGCTGCCTTCACTGCCATTGTGGGGGTCTCTGCTACTGTTGCAGTGGAGGCTGCTATGAACCTCTCAGCTGCTGCTGCTACTAGGGGCAAGGACACTCCTAGATATGGTGCCCCGTCATGCCACACCCAAAACATGTGTCAGTGAACTACCTTGGAGGTAGTGCTAGTGCTCAGAAGGCTTGGCAACTTGTGCGCCTCTCCTGTGGTCGACACTACTGGGAGTCACCAGAGGGAACCTACCTCTTATGGTCCCTCCTCTAACCACGATCACTCTAAGAACTGACCCACTCAGCCTAAAAAATCTGGGCCTTCTGTACCACCTCCTCAAAAGTCGGGAGCTCATGCCCAAAAACACGGTCTCCAAGATCGTAACGCAAGCGGTCCTTGAAACGGTGGGCTCTCCACTCCTTATCATGTACTAAGTACGATGCAAATTTGGATAGCGCTATAAAACGAGCCACATACTGAGCTACTGTCATGTCTCCCTACACCAGGGCCTCAAACTCTAATGCTCGTAGTCGTGGGATGTGATCAGGAAAATACTGTCGGTCAAACCGATCTACAAAATTCTTCCAAGTCCACTCAAAATCGGCTCCTGCTACTCGAGCGACTAATGCCCACCGTGCTCAACCTCTCCCTGGAGAAGAAATACAACTAATCGGACCCGCTGTTGGGTCGTACATCCCATTGTATCAAAAATCTTCTCCATATCGGAGCACCACCTCTCGGCTGTTGTTGGGTCTAGTTCACCCTGGAAACGCAGGGATCGAACTACCAGAACTCTCAAAGAAGGGCACTCGCATGCTCCTGCTCTACCTAGCCTGATAAAAAATAGGGTGCCTGCCCTGCCCCTGAAGGGTGGCCTCATAGCCTGCAACATCTGCTGTAACTGGGAGACACTCACATGTATGGTCAGATCCGTACTGGTCTCAGGTAGAGGAACGACATCCTCAAGATGGGGAGTAGAAATCTCTGGTGGTGGAGTAAGGATCGTAGGTGGTTCAGCGGGAGTCTCAGGTGGTGGAACGGGAGTTGCTCGGGTCACTTTCTTGGGCGGCATGTCCTACAGGAAAGAGCAAAGGTGCATATAAACCTTGAAAACTCTCGATGGCATGCATGTTAAAGGTCTATAACAGAAGATCGTTAAGCTATCTGAACTCAGGACTTAATCATTCTAAACTCATAGTAGACATGTAATGTTGTTCTCAGTTATTCCCAAGTTATGCTCTGATACCAACTTCTGCCACTCCCCAAACTCAAAAATCGGGCTTACAAAATTCTCGATCGCCGAATCTGACGCCGACAGCCTCCGTAGTACCCCATTCTCGGCTCCTAGCACCATTTACCAAGTTCCGATCCTGGGATCCTATAAGGAGGATTTTCAACATCAGTTTGATTCGTAATGAGCATAACCATAAGCATAACTCACGAACAATAACCACAAGAACGTCATCACAAAATCTACTATGATAAAAAACTTATAAGTACAATACATATAAAGAAAAATACATTGATGATAGATAAAAGCTCCAAGATGATCTGTTATGCCCTCCTGCCTCAGCGCTGCAACGATCCAATGTCACCTGCACGCAACGGTTGTACATAAGCTTACGAAAAGCTTAAAGGGTGGTGAAAGTGTGTGCGCAATGTAGTGACACAATTATGCAATATCAGAGTAATGTGGAATATGTTGATGAATCCATGAATACTGTTGGCCGTACCAACGCTATGTAATGCAAGGCATGAATGATGTCGGTCATACCAAGGTCATACGATGTAAGATGCAACTCAACCATACCAATCCTCATCTGTGTCCATATATCAATACAGCTCAACTCTGGAATATCACCATGGTCTAGTACACTTCAAACTAGATTGTCGCCCCATCAAGCGCAACGAGGTGAGTGGAAGAGACATCACTATCCGCCTGCCAATATCAGACTCGGCTCGTCGATAGTGGACCCATTCCTCGAGCTGGTCAAACTCAGCCTAGCTTTGTCACCTCCTCTCGAACGGGTAAGGTCGTACCCCCTTCTAACCTACCACGACACAGTGGAAAGTGTGGCCTTCTGGTATTCGGCACTCGTTCTCATGCATCCACTCAGCTAGACGTTGGAGTAACTTCCTGGTACCATAAGGGTTTAGAGAATTTCACCCAGGGACATCTATAGCACCCCATGTAAAACAGGATTTTCGATGTCTAATCCTGCTAACCATGATATGCCTGTGGAGGCTATGGCCCTGATGTTGTTAGGGTGTATAGTAGTCATGTCACATAATGCGAGCTGCATGAATCACACTATCCAGTCATGTAGCAATCTTGCGCGTACCACGCGCTCATGCGGGTAACTCCCCTTTTCAGAGAGTCCCATAACAATCTGCCCAATGGCATGTGCTATGATCAATCATTCCTTATATCAAGCATACATATGATGCGTATGGGCATGAATCATGGGGCTATACTAAGCATGTTATATGATGACAATGTACCCCCCCTCTTATATCAAGGTTGGGCCTAAGTGGCCTACCTAAAGCCTAAGGATCCAGAAAGGGTTCCTTCTTCATACTATTATATAGCCCTACCAGATGCCCTAGGGGGCCCAAATGAGACTTAAATGGACTCCAAAATAAAAGAATTAATCTTACTTACAACCGATGGGGACCCAACATCTTGGGATAGCCCAATGAGAATAGATGGATCATGCAAATGGGGGCCCAATAATTAGGGTCAACACACTTAAAGAATGATGCGAATGGGCCTAACAAGGCCTAAGGGAAGGTCACAATGAGGACATTTAACCATCATTGCCCATCAATGTGGATATTTAACTAATATTACTCCCAAGGAGTGGCCCACACAAGGGATTCATACACAACGGAATAGGCCACACATACATCACATTGGGCCTTACTCATAGGCCTCACATATAACACAATGGCCATGTCCTATGGGCCTTAAATACATCACAATGGGCCTTGCCCACGGGCCTCAAATACATCACAATGGGCCTCGCCCATGGGCCTCAGATACATCGCATTGGGCCTCGCCCATGGGCCTCAGATACATCTCAATGGATCATGCCCATGGGCCTCGAATACATCACATTGGGCCTCGTCCATGGGCCTCAAATACATTACATTGGGCCTCGCCCATGGGCCTCAGATAGATCTCAATGGGCCATGCCCATGGGCCTTAAATACACAACAGGTGGGCCCTGCACCTGGGCCTCATGCACATCAGATTGGGCCTCTCATACATCACTTTTGGGCTCACCAAACGGGCTACATATACACCATATTAAGGTGGACCCTGCACGTCCCAAGTAGACCCCATACATATAATTTGGCCTAACGTGGCAGCTAAAATAGATGGACGGCGTGGCTGTGAAGTACATCAGAGTGGGTCTCACCGTCTGGATGGCAGAATACAATGCATACATCATGGTGGGCCACACATCGTGGCTAAAAATACATACATCAAGGTGTGCCCCATGACATACCATCCAGACGGACGGTGTGGAATACATTACATTAATTAAGGTGGGTCTACGTGGTGGCCCACCATCTGGATGGATGGTGTGGATCAAACCCAACAGAGGTGAGCCACGTTGGGCATGGATGAAACACTACACCATGGTGGGCCACATCCAGCACCAATGAACGGCTAGGATAAAACACATGCTTCACATGGTGCCCGACACTGTCCTATGCTGGACAATGCAGATATAATACATACCCCAAGGTGGGCCCCACCCAACACGTGTAGCACATGTGGGTGGGTCCCACATCATGTACACGAGTGGGCAACGTGGATGTAGGGCATACGTGAGGTGGGTTCCCACCTGATGGATGGACGGTGTGGATGTAACCCACATATATCGTGTGGCGCCCACCGAAATTGCTGTGTACAGCAGCTATATGGCTGGCTGCTGACCACCGTACACCAGCCAATCTACTTCTATTCAACAGGTGGGTCCCACGTGGGGCCCACCAGATATATATACTATATATATACCATATATATTTATTATTTTATAATATATATATATATATTATATTTTTTTATACCTCCAGCGTCCAACCCACCGTCCGGCAAGCTGGACAGTGCTGGATGGCGCACATACATCATGGTGGTCCCATGTAGTGGGCCACCAGATTTGAATCAAGATGATATTTATTTTTCCCTTTCATCCGAGCCTGCATGACCGTCCGGTCATGCAGGCCCCAAATCAGGATCAAGGTGGCCCACTTGTTAGACGCCATGGATAAAATACACACATCATAGGTGGGCCATCATTCATAGGGAGAGAGAGAGAGAGAGAGAGATCGGCGATGACGGAGGGGCCCCACCACTATAGGCCTTTCTTTGATATAAAGCGTACATCAAGATGGGTCCCACCATATGTGGGCCCTTAAATCTCAAAAAATTAAAATAAAAGATGTATATTCAAGATCACCCACCGTTGATCTTCTTAGTCTGATGGAATACCAAACTCCATGGCTTCAATCCTAATGGAAGATGATGAAGTATTGAGGGTTGAGATGGGAGATAAAGAGTTAGGAAGTGGGCCACACACAAAACTCTTGGAGCTTAAAATGCTTGAACGTTGGATTTTTTTTTGGGTTGCTTGGAAGAGAAGGGAGAAATAAGAGAGAGAGAGAGAGAGAGAGAGAGAGAGAAGATGGGATGGAGTGATGGATGGAGAGAGAGAGAGAGAGAGGAGATGAGATAGAAATGTTGACTTTTGGGGTTGTTGTGTAAGAGAGGTATGAGTTGTGATGGGGTGAGTGATGTGTTGGGTGATGTGTTAAGTGATGTATGTACTTAATTTGTACTTGACCCTTGATGGAATTGATGGGATATTTTGTAGAGATTCCTCTCTTGAACAAGCGAATGCGTGGTGTTTCCTTGAGATATGTGTGGGCTCACAACTCCTAGCCTGAGTATTTCCTTGGTGCGTGAGACACAGCGTTGGCACCACAGCGATGATGCATCGGTAGGGTACAAGTCTCAGGTTGAGTTGACTCAGGTTGACAGGGTACGACTCAGGGTTGGATCAAACGTCGAGTACAGGTCGCGGGTCATAGGAATTGAACAGGGAGGATCGTGAAAATCTACGGAATGGTACGGACTAAGATACGGGCCTTACGTAGACTTTGCCGAAATTCTAACTGGATGAGCATCCTCAGGTTGATGTGCACTGATGCATCCATGCATTTAAACAAGATTGCATCATGTATTGTTTTAAGGAGAATTTGCACTAAGTTAGTCACTCATTCATCGAATATATAACCGTACAGGTAGCGCAGGTGTCTTAAATGATATCATGTCCAAATTAATGAAGAGCATGGTACAACTATCAGGAATGCATGGCTGTATCTGTGAAATGAAGTTGTGTGATCTTGCAGCTCAAGTTTATATGCATTTTATTATATCTCATGTGTTAAATTATGTGTTTCTTGTAATTGTTATCATTGAGACATTGGGTTGTATAAGTCATTTGGGTAAACACTCTTATATTTGAATGTATATACAATTTCTTTTATGCTTAATTTGTTTATCTTTTGCTAAGCTGATAACTCTGAAAGAAAACGAAAAGAAGAAAAAAAAATATCTGAATTTGACTATCTTTAAAGGTTAACACTCGGGTTTTTGGAGAGCTAGTCATATACTCGGGTTCTGAAAACCGAGGCATTAATGATGAGTATGACAAAACTACAGCTAACTGGCTAAGGTTTCTGATGGGCTAGCCCAGATTATATCGGTAAGCCATAGAGCATACATCCCACCAGTTAGATACGAGAAAATGATAAAATGCAATGTAGCGATGATGTACATGAGGAGCAAGGGGGTTGAGAAGGGAATGAGTGTTAGACCATGCTGACACTCTGATTTGATGAAATTGATTGAAGCTCAAATAGTTGGATAAATGGTAATATCGCAAAAGCTAGAGCGAATGGCTTATATTTGAACTTAGGTGGCTCAAGATACTCAGGTTCTAGGTAGGCTAGGCTAGACTAGGGTTGGACTCTCTCTCTCTCTCTCTCTCTCTCTCTCTCTCTCTCTCTCTCTCTCTCTCTCTCTCTGGTGGAAGGATGGAAATGAACTAGAAGGGATAGTTGAAATGGAGTGAACGCTTCCCCGAATGCTTCTGGATATAGTGGAGTGCCTAAAATGAGAAGGGGAGGGGGCTACTTATGGCCTCTAAACCTGGTTTTCTTATAATTGTTGGTGATAGTAGGGATAAAAGGTAGTTGAAGGGATAGGATTGAAGATTGCCACATGGCATCATCTCATGGGTTGAATGAGGTGGTAAAATGGTAATTTTAGATAAGGAGATGGGCATCGAAATAAATACACCTTAACCGCAAGAGAGATCCCAATGCTTGAGGGACACCACCCCAAAGAGAGGGAGTGCCACGTGGCAGACGGCACGCTATCTACCATTGGTCCCTAATTGGACTCCCTACTTCAGTAGGCAGCCTTCCCCAAGCGTGTAAAGGCTCTATTGTGTGTTGAGTGTGAAATATTGCAGAGTTCCCCCTATTTATACCTTGGTTTTATAAACATGATAGTGCTTAATCAATTTAATTATGCATGTTTTCATGTACGAGGTGATTTCGAGAGCTTAAGGTGAAATTGATTCCAAAAGGAAGATTTATGCTCAAAAGATTACCAAATGAAGATTTAGAGATTTGGAAGTCATCAATGAAGAATTCACATGCGAAAGATCCAATAAAACTAAGCGAAGAATGAAGAGAATCAAAGATTTGAAGTGAAGAAAAGGATCCTGAAATTGTCCTAAAAATAAACAAATTCCTAAAATTGTTTTGAAAAACTACGCAAATACGTAAATTTGAGGCTGTTTAAACTCTGAGTCTATTTTGGAAAACTCGCAGAGTATGTAAATTTCAGGCGATTTCAAAAATTTTCCAACTCGGTGTGAAAGTTGGAGTTTCACAACTATAAATAGGACTCCCTAGGATGCTCCAAAGCATCTTCTAGGGTTTGAAAAGGTCTCAAGGAGCATAGAACAAGGGTGGAGCAACCGCCAAAGAGTTTTTCTTCTTCTTTATTTATTTTTCATGCTTTGTTTAAGAGATTTGGTTTCAATCATGTCTATGTTTGACTAAACCTCTTTAGCTAGGGCTAAGATGTGAAGCTTGTAGTGTGTTTGAATGATTATCTTACTTTGATTATTGTTCTTATTGGACCTCATTGATTTCTAGTTTGATATTAAAGGAATATTTTCGGTTTTCTATGATTTATTGTAACTCAAATTACAATAGATGTTGTGATAACTTTGGATATCTTCTTTTCCTGTTTTGAGATTGTGAGATTAGTAAATCCTATTGTTCACCATCGTCTCCTGGGCATGGTAGGGTGATGGAATCCCTTCGAATCATCACAATTCTCCTCCATTGAGAATTAAGTCAATGAAAAGTTCGAATTTGATTTAAATTGTTTATCTTCCAATTGGATAGGAAAGTACTCCAATTTTAATTGTGTTCCTTAAATCAAGTAAGGTAGCATCTTGATAACTACAAGTGGATCCTTAGCACCCTAGTTCCCACCTTTAGATTCATAAGTTTTAATCAATATTATTCACCATTACTTTCAATTATTCATATTTCAATTTAGATATTTTTCTAGTTCTAGTTTTAGTTATTTTAAGAATACGTACAAGTTTAGTCCTTGGGGATTCGACCTTAGTCTTACCAAGTTATTACTACATCGCGACCTAACACTTGGAGTTGTGAACAAGTTTTTAGCGCCGTTACCAGGGACTACGACTACGTTTTTCTGAAATTAATTAGTATTAAAATTAGGTTAAGATTATGATTTATTTTTTCTGCTATGTTTTTAGGTTAGGATTTTTTCTGAAATTATTTTTAGAAACTAACATTGTTTTCTATTTTGTAGGATCCTAACATGGCAACTTTTATTCGGTAATTTTGTTCCAACCCTCTCTCTTATCTTTTTTATATCTCTTATTTGTTTTAATTTTTTTAGTTTTCTTTTTAGGTTTAATTGTTTAGTTACTTGAGGGTTGAGAGTGTTTCATGCCCAAACGGGTTCGTGATAATACCCTCCGTCTTTTGAGTGAAGGAGGATTAGTTGAAGGGTTGCCTATCCATCATAGGATTAGGCACCACTTAAGATCCTTTAGTTAATTGAAGTGATGACTGCAAATCAACCTTAACCTTAACCACCAATTGAGAACGTTCAAGATGAAAATGATGTGCATAATGCACCCCCACCTCGTACTCTACAAGATTATTTACAACTGGCGAGGGTGAGTACACCTTCCTGCATGATATTGCCATTGAATGCATGAATTATGGATATTAAACCAGGGGTAATTCAACTCCTCCCTAAGTTCATGGACTAGAATATGAGAGTCCATACTTGCATATGAAAGAGTTCGATGAGATAATATCTACATTACACTTCCCAAACGTGTCTGAGGACATAATTAGACTGAAATTATTTCCTTTCTCTTTAAAAGAAAAGGCTAAGTCATGGTTACACTCCTTAAGACCAAGGTCCATTAGCACGTGGGCTGAGATGACAAGGGAATTCCTTAAAAAGTTCTTCCCATATCATAAACAAATACCTTAAGGAAAGTAATCATGAATTTTGTGGAAAAAGAGGATGAGACATTCTTCCAATGTTGGGAGTAATTTAAGGATCTCATATATGCATGTCCACAACATGGATATGAAACATGGCGTATAACAAGCTTTTTTTTAATGAGGGGTTGACCTTACCCATGTGCCAATTTGTGGAGATGATGTGTAATGAGGAATTCATGAATAAGGAAGCCAATGATGCGTGGGTAGGGGTGTACATCGAGTCAAACTGAGTCGAGCTGGCCTCAGCTCAACTCGGCTCGGCCATTAGCTGACCTCAGCTTGAACTCGGCTCAGCTCGGTCCTCGAGCCTGACGGGCCAGCTCGACTCGGCTTAGTTCGGTCAGCAGCTTGGGCCAGTTCAAGTGAAGATCAAGCCGAGTTCGTCTGTGCAGCATTTCCACAAACACCTGGAGTGCACCTTCAAATCCCATTGTACAGGAAACAACAACAATGGTTTTACAAGAATTTTATCAAACACCTTCTAAGCAACATAAAAAACTAAGAAAAATGGTATTTTTTCATGTACATACCTTCCTTGCCACCAGCCATGCTTCATTGAGTCATTTCATCAAACACTTGGTGAGCAACATCAATATCAAAGTAACCGAGTCACCAAACTGGTTCAATCCGAGTTTGATTCAAGCTGGGTTCGATCCGAGTCTAGTCGAGCTGGAGCCAGCTCGAACTCGGTTCGAACTCATTTTTTAGCTTAAAAAATCTGCTCGACTTGGCTCGAACTCAACTTCGAACCGAGTCGAATTGAACTTTTTCGAGTCGAGTCAAGCAAGCTAACCGAGCTAGCTCGGTTCATGTACACCTCTATGCATGGGATTATTTTGATAAACTTGCTGAAAATGCACAATCATGGAATACCACTTCAAGAATTACCACTTCTAAGCCTACTCAATCAAAGGAAAGAGGAGGAATTTATGTTCTAAAGGAGGAAGATGATATAAATGCAAGAGTGGTCAAACTCACAAGAAAAGTCAAGGCCATGGAACTTAAGAAAGTAGAATTTGAAAAGACTGTAGAAGTTGTTTGTGGTATTTGTGCTTGTAATATACATACAACGAATAATTGCCCAACAATTCCTGCTTTTCAAGAGATATTGAATGAGCAATCAAATGCCATAAACAACTACCAAAAACCTATCAATGAACCCACTTTAAATACATATAACTCGAGCTGGAAGAACTATCCAAGCTTCAGTTGGAGGAACGGATAAACGGCTACTCCTCAAAGGATCCTTAACAAATCTTTGAATAAAAGGAAATGTCAAGTGGATCCGGTCTTAAAACATAAATAAAACCAAGAGCTTTTTAATCAGGATATGCTGCAAGCCCTTCAATACCTTACAAAGGCCATACAAGGGCTTGAAATAAAAAAAATTGATTGGGGAGAAAGGGATCCTTCCATCTAAGGCTCTCCCCAACCCAAAACAGCAATATGAAATTAGTGACCCAAGTTCTTCAAAACATATGGAGTAGGCTAAGTCTATCACCACTTTTAGGAGTGGGAAGACTATTGACAAATCTATTTCGATGAGGGCTGAAAAGCCTATGGACCTGGAAATAAATGAGAATGACACTACACTAAAATTGCCGATTTGCGACGAATTTTTGTGACGGACTTAGTCCGTCGCAAAAATCACTTGGTTTAATGACGGATTTAATCTGTCGCTAACCGAAAATGTCCATCGCCAATCTCGTCTTTCTCAAAAATCTGTAGCTCAAAGTGTGAAATTTTGCGACGGACCAAAAGGAAGCATGTTCGAAGCTCAAGTGGACTAAACCACAGGAAAATAATGTGATTGAACCTCTACCATTGAAAAATTTTTGGAGGCCATAAAAGTTTTGGATCAAGCTGATGTTTGTGTTTTCTCTTCATTCATATCTTTTTGATATTATGAATAGGTTGAATGGAAAATAAACATTACTATGGGCCCAAGGAAGTATCAACTATGGAAATCATTATTCCACATGATTTCGTGTGGCATGGTCCACTTGACTTTTGAATTTACCAAAAATTTAGGATCAACCCACACCGTTCATCCATTTTTAAGATTGTTTTAGAGAATTATCCAAAAAATGAATCATATCCAGAGATTAAATGGACCACACCATAAATAAGGGGAACAGATTGGCTACTTCCCCCCAACACTAATGGCTGGTGGTTGGTGCTCTGTGGGCCCCACCATGATGTATGTGTTTAATCCATGCTGTCCATCTATTTTTAAAGATCATCTTATGGCATGCGACCAAAAATTAGGTATATCCCAATCTGAAATGGACCACATTACAGGAAACATTGTTGAATGAGCGTCAACCATTAAAAACATTTTGGGAGCCATAAAAGTTTTGGATCGAGATGATTTTTGTTTTCCCCCTTCATTTAGTCATGAATGACGTAATAAACAGATTGGATATCAAATAAACAGTACAATGGGCCTTAGGAGGATTTTAATGATGGATATTCAATCACTATTGATTTCATGTGGTGTGGTCCACCTGAGATTTATATACTTATCATTTTTGGGCCCCACCATGATGTATGTTTTGTATCCACACCTTCCATCCATTTGGAGAGATCATTTTAGGGAAATATCCAAAGAATGAGTTAAATCCAAAGCTCTAATGGACCTTAGCACAGAAAACAGTGGGACAATGTGTAACACCCTGAAAATCGGGGGTCGAGCATAAACTCAACTCTCGAGTTCCAGAACATCACTTATGCAACAAAATAAATGATGATTGAATGTTGACTGTATTCGTGCATTGAACATGAGTGAGATTAAGCCAAAACAACATATCATACTCCAGAGACAGTTAAATTTGCAAGCGGAAGACTGTAATAGATAGATAAAATATATAAACTGTGGTGGGTCTCCAGAGTGTGATAAAGTTACCAGGTTAAATAATTACAAGTATGATTTTAAATTATACCAGGTTGTGTAGTGTGATCTAGTCAACATCCCTGTAGCCACGACAATCAAGGCACGGCTCTGACGAAGCCGCCAGAAAACGGCATATACGAGGAAGTATTCTTGTCGTCATAGAAGTCCGGCTCCGCCTCAGAAGTAGCATCACCATCTGCAATCAGACAAAGTCTGGTGGGTGTTCGGAACACCGTCTCGTATCGTGGGAGTGAGTGATCAACTCAGTGGAACGATAAAGCAAAGGTTAACATGTTATCAATTCAGTCAAGCAGTAATGATAAAGCAGTACAAATCAAACAATTCTAACTACTCTTATTAAGTGCGAGAATGAAATGACATGATGCTGTATGCCTTGCCAAACCACCCTCATGCGACATCGTCTTACGTTCGCGAATGCTTAACTCCCTCAGTGCGCCACATCTACTAAGCACATGCGGTGCGATGATGATCATGATTACCGAGTTATTATTAGTCCATTTCAAACAGCAGTATTGGAAAACTAAGGTACCTCCCTTGTATCATTCCCAAACATGATCCATTCTAGGGTTGTCAATCCTAGTTAATCTCATACGATAATATGGTTCGAAAAGCATAGCGAAGGCATCGCAAAGGGCTTGTCACCCGTCAGCGCAGATACAGATCTCACCGTATGTGGCTCAATTGCTGGCCGTCAGCTCAAGTACAGGTCTCACCGTATTCGGCTCAATCACTAGCCGTCAGCTCGAGTATAGGTCTCACCGTACTCGGCTCAACTCATACTCTAGTTGCTGTGAAAGACTCGTCGCCAATCACAGACCCTTGGAGTATACTCGAAGATACTACAGAGGACTCGTCGCCCGTCAGCACGAGTACAGGTCTCACCGTACTTGGCTCTCACCGTAAGTATCGACAGCTCGAATATAGTGTCCCATACCACCATAATCGGCTCACGAGTCCGGTTGCTCACTGGTCACTACGGGGAGGCACGTGGCCCCCAGAGGCCGAGGCAAATGACTCGACCACGGTGTCCCATACCACCATGTCCGGCTCATGAGTCTTAGCGGATCGAGGTACCATGGTTAAAAGGGATTTCACCGTAAGTTTGGTACCCTAAGTTCGGAGCAAGATAGCGACCAAACATGGTGAACATAAATAAGACAGATCGGGTTACTTGACGAGCTCGGCTAACTCGAGCGCACAACAAGTTGAACGACATGAAGTGCATAAGCACTTCGCGTGGCCAACCACTATCGCCAACCGAATACGACTCGGGTTCGTCGAACACATCTCACGTGGCAAATGAATCGCAACCACGAATTTAATTCTGGTACCGATTGTTTGGACTATAATCATAGCCCCAAATACAATCAAGTGCAGATATATAAAGCAGTAGTGAATCAAGATTCAACTCATACAATCGAGGTCTGGTAGTATCCGTTTAGGGTGCGCTGTGCTGCACGCATTCGTTGCTCCACTCCCCCATCACCCATGACGGATCATACAATGTAAATATAAATTTAAACATATACATTACATAGTTAAAATCATAAAGCAGTTGAGCATGTTATGAAGCACAACACGAGCATGAATTTGTACATGTTCAATTCCTAATCACACAACTATCCAAGGAGATCATACACATAGTTAAAAGAGGTTGAGAATCATATCTCAACACCCTTATACATTACAATTTGCTAACTACTACTCATTCAGACATTTCAAGAAACACTTAAACAAACATGCATCAACATGCATGACATATGTCGATCGCATAGGCATTAGGCCAAATCCTTTCACTA
Organism: Magnolia changhungtana; assembly: GCA_030180095.1. Classification (NCBI taxonomy): domain Eukaryota; kingdom Viridiplantae; phylum Streptophyta; class Magnoliopsida; order Magnoliales; family Magnoliaceae; genus Magnolia; species Magnolia changhungtana. The sequence continues at coordinate 1,639,407 of JASAUF010000554.1, forward strand.
GGGAGTTGCCCCAATCATAACACGCGTACACCCATGACGGGTAGTCATGGCAAGCAGGAATCCAAGTTCCATATTCATTCAGTCATTTCCACAAACACTTGGGCCACACATTTTAGCATATATGGTGTTTATTGGTCGTGGCGTGATTTAGGGCAAATCCTTTCGTCAAAGGGGTATCGCCGATACAACAATCATGAATCCATGACAATTAGTCATGGCGAGTACGAATGAGAATTCGATACTCATTCAATCATTTTCACAAACACTTAGAATACACTATTACAACATACATGGTGTATGTTACCAAAACATGTATTAGGGCTATCCTTTAGCCAAGTGAGTATTTTATCCATGTGTAATATATTACTACAGCAAATAATCATGATAAATACATCTCCCAATATTTGTACGTATACAGTATTTTCTAGAATACGTATTTTCAACATACATAATGTATACAAGCAAACATGTATTACGGCGATTCCTTTCGCCAAATAAGTAATTTATCCATATATTATATAATCATACGACAAATAATCATGGCAAACACATTTCCAAAATATACATGTATACGGCACTCCTTACAATACAGTATTTCTACATACATAGTGTGTATTAGTAAAACATGTATTTAGGCGAATCCTTTCGCCAAATAAGTATTTTATCCATATGTCATATATCCATACGATAAATAAACATGTCAAACACATTTCCAAAAAAAATACGTATACGGTATTTTATACGAATACTTAGAGTATGTGAAATTCCAAATTCTACAATTCTAATCGAAACTGAAAACGGAAAGCACTTTGTACATGTGCAATTGCATGCAGATCATGAATCTATCATTATCTGACATTAAAAGCGTTGAAAACCATAACCTATACACCTAAAGTCCGCACCTTTTGTCGTAGAATTGTAATGGAGTTGATAGGTTCGCTAAGCTTCCGTATACGGGAGTTTGGCAACCTAGAGAATGAAACAGGTTAGCTATTTCATAACCTGTAGCCTATACACCTCAAAACAGGTCTAGGGTTAGGGTTTATTACCTTAAAACGGAGTCGATATCGCCGGGAAAGCGTCTGGAAAGAGGCGGTGCAGCCCGTATAGCGGCAGGGAAGTACGGCAGGGAGAAGCTCCCACTTCTCCCTCACTTTCTCTCTCTTTTCTCTCTCTCAATCTCAAATTCGTATGGCTGCCATGAGAGAGGGTTTAAGGTCCTTATATAGCCTAAGAATTCCCAAAAACGGACTCGTGTCAAAGTATACTTATGTTATAACCAAAGCGGACCTGTTTCAGCTCAACGGAGGACTTCTGGCGGGCCTCCTTGAGCCAAAGGTTGGACTTAAGCTCACTAACGCTGGATCTACGTTCTATTAAGTTTTCATTTTGGTCGGGATTCCAGATCATGCGTGGGGACCAGTTTCAGTTCAACGGTCAGCGGATCTCGATCGGAGATTCCGAGTACATGTAAATGTGTATGAAATTTTTCCTGATTCGAGGGTGTAATTTGGTCAGATTCTGACGGTCTAGTTGCTTAAAAATGATCCGCAAATGAGAGATGCCAGATTACTATTCAAGATATTTATTTTTAAAGAAAACAAGTGTTTTCACACTCTCTCGCTCCGGACGCGATCGAATGACCGTGGGACATCGTCTGGACTTGATTTCTGAGATGGTTGTCGAGCCCAGTGAGGCGGTCCTAATTCCTTAACTTCGAGTTATTCAGACTTCCGACGTGCGGTCCAGATCTGATACGGAGTTTCGATGTGCTCCCAAGAGCAGCCGGGTAATGAGATTGATCCTAGATTTTAGGGTAACCTAGTGTCAATGATTCTACAAGTTTTGGGTCTTGCAGATCGTATTTAAAGTGATTCAAACGGATTTCGTAGCTAATCTGGTTTCACACCTAGTTACTTTATCTCATTTCTAAAGGATTTAGTCCTAAGTGATTTCTGGTCGAGGTGGTACCCAGGCCTTTGTAGTTTGTATATAAAGTGATCCAAGTTATACTACTTAGCTAGTTTAAGATAGTGTCTAGGGTGAAAGTTCTTAAAAAAAATTGGAAGATCAAGGTGGTGAAGGGTGAGATTTGTGAAGGAAATGAGTTCAAAGGCGGCTTTAGACTTTGGGATTCAGTTCTGACAAGTTAATGAGGTATTAGGATCGACCCATTGCCTAAGGACGTCTAATCCCAGGTTGGCAAAAATTCAGGGTGTTACACAATGACGCCCACCATTAAAAACTTCTAAAGGCCACGAAAGTTTTAGATCAAGCTGATATTTGTGTTTTCCTTTATTTCATGTCTTTTTTTAACTTTTGAACAGGTTGGATTTCAAATAAACATTATGGTGGGCCTTAGGATACTTTTAACGATGGGAATCACTCTCGCCACTGTTTTTTGTGGTGGGGTCCACTACAGACTTTTATCTGCCCTATGCTTTAGCTCATGACTTAAAATGATATCTCAAAATGGATGGATGGTGTGGATATAACAAATACATCATAGTGGGGCCCACAGAACTTGGTGACGTCAGAGGGTATTAGGGCGTCCCTCTAGACACCCAAATTCGTTCACCTTATTCTCTCTCTATCTCTCTCGCACCCTCTCCTCTCTCTCTGTCTCTCTCATGCCCTCTCCCTCACTCTCTCTCCATCTCTCTCTTCCTCTCTCTCTGATCTCTCCACCCTACCGTTGCCAAACGCCCTACCCACGCACACACTCTCTCTCTCTCTCTCTCTCTCTGAAGCTCGGTTGAAGGTCATTCAAGACCGTGAGGTATCTCTCTCTCTCTCTCTCTCTCTCTCTCTCTCTCTCAATCTCAATACCAATTTATAGATTTGGGGATTTAGCAATTTGTTGATTCCTGATTCGATGTGGACCCTCATTTAGGGATTTGGGGATTTTAGGGCCCATTACTTCACATTGTTGAGGATTTGGGGATTTTAGGGATTTGGGGATTTGGGTGATTTTAGGGATTTGGGGATTTTAGCACATTACTGTACATTACTTCACATCATTTTTTTAGTACTAATTAATTTAATTAACATGAAGATGATGCCACTAGTTGGGCTAGTAGTAGGATTGGTTCAACCACTGATTGGAATATTATAGTCGAAGGCATTTTATTCAGAAGTTTATATTAGCTAGGCTTCTCCTAAAACTATTTTCGTAGACCCATATGCACAGGTTTTGAAATCACTGTACGAAACCCCAAACCCGACATAAGGATGATGTGGATTGGTCTTCTTGTTTAAAGTCCATAGATGTTTGTAATTTAGCTTCTCCTTTTGCTTTGTAGTTGTTCCCTTCTAAGTCCTTTGATGATGGTTTTTTAGTAAAAGTTTTGTTACCTCACATTAAAAAAAAAAAAAAAAAAGAATCTAGATCAAAATTCTAACCTGCTTGATGGTCTGATTCAATGTATGATTGTAGCCTGCTGTATTAGTGGACTTGCCAGATTTATGTGCTGGTGGGGCCACTTTATGCATTTGGTGAAGTTATAGCATGACATAGATGGTACATTTGGTACATTTAGAAGGTAATTTATGCCATTTTTGGTGCAACTGTGAAGCTATAACATGGCATGGATGGTAAAAACAACAATCGTTTGGTTTATGTTTGCTAGCTACGCAACACTCAAGCCCAATGTGAAAATGCTCCCGCTGGATCATAACCATGATGATATAACATAATAAACTATTCCTCTATCTTGCATGATCGGGTGAAAGGAAGGGATAAAGAATAACAAACAAGAAGAAAAAGATAGAATTGAACAACCGTACAGGCATCTTTTGTGCATTGCATACGGCTCTGCAATGGAATTTCTTTTTCCCTTCCATCAAAGAAAGAGACAAATAGAATCCATCAGACCCAGATCGTTGAATGATCCATTTACCATCCTTCCTTTCGTAGGAGTTAAAAGGTTATTGCATTAACCAAATTTGTATATCTTTTCTGGAATTAGATCTTGATGTGCTTGCTACAGTACAGTATCTGCTACCATTCATGGACAGTACCCTGTGAAATACCTTTGCTTATGGGTTTAATGATCCTTGCAAATATAATGAAAAATACACCCAATGGTTAGAATGGCCACTCACTCATTCTGTCCCAACAAGCATCTAAGAGGACTGATCCTATATTGTGGCAAAATATTGCTCATATTGTGGCAGCATCTTATGCTACAAACAACAGAAAGCTCTTAAATAGGCTCCACAATCTTCACTTAAGTGTTGTTTTCTGGGAGGGTTGGAAATTTTTTTTCTGACTAATAGTGCCACTTTGGTACTTGACTTTCTATCTTCTCACACTTACAAGGGATCATATTCGAAGACAAATGTTGTTGTTAAGAGTGGAAAGTTTTTGAGTTGTTGTGTAGGGAATCTTACCACCATGAGTTCCATATTCTTTCAATTTCTCTTTAATATACTTTCTTTTGACCTGATTAAGAGAAAACGAAAGTGAAGGGTATTTTGGTGACTGCATGTGTTAGGTCAATTTGTTATTGCCTTCTTTTACATGTTGTAATGATTGTCTTGTTTCATGTCTTAGACGATGCTATTTGGGTGACATCATCCTTTCAATTTTTTTTCTCTACTATGAAATATACTGCTTGAGTTACTTCTCTTCAAAACTTATTGGATCACAATTATTCCACAATTTATGTTTTTGTATTACTAGTGAACTGACGTGTTGGTTTCTAGTTTGTTCTCTCTTTTCTTCTTTGGATAATTGAAATTTCTGTTTTGTTATTGGCAATATCTTGAATTTATTTTTTTTGATGTGGTGCTTGTAACCACTTTCCAATCCCTCCAATCACTGTTAATGTTTCTTTTACCACTGAAAGAAAAACAAATATCCTTTCACCACAAGTTTGTTTAGCATTCTAACTTGGGGGTCGATAATCTCTTAGTATTTGGTTACGCACTTTGGTTATGCACTGTGAAGGTGAGAGGATTTCTTTTTACCATATTCAAATAGAAGTCAATCCCAAGGCAAGTTGAAGGTTTAGTCAAAGCACCCTACCAAAATAACATTGTTCATTCAAGATTTGTTTAATTTTGGTAAGTTGTAGGCAATTTTTATTATATTATTATTTTATTTTTTTGCATAATGATGAACTTCAAAGGAGAGGATAAAAGAAAATGGATGATTAGCTACTCTTGGCACAAGGAAAAGAACGCTTTGTATTTCGTAGTTTTCTTTTTTTCTTTTTCTTTTTTAGATTAGTTACTTTGGTTGGTGAAATTCCTTGGCAATTTTATGGAGACTGTTGTTAACTACTTTAAAAAATGTGCAGGAAGTTAGCTCCATCCCGTTAAAGAAGCTAGTTGCTGCAGGAATTGGGGATCGGCTTGTTGTGTTTGTTACTCACAGGTTTTCATTGGATTTCATTTTTTTTTATGTCAACATATTTTATGCATTTCATGATCTATGACCTTTCTCATAGCATGATGTCAGGCATTGTTAGTCTCTTAGGGTGGCTGCTATATTGAATTTTTTTCTTTTGTATTTGATTGAATAGAATTTTCTTAGATATGTCTTCTCAGATACATTTTCAAGGAATATGGGTGTCAAATCTATCATATATCTTATCAAACTCAGATGTACTGTCTTATTCTTATATTGCCTTTTGGGTTGATGTGAGTGCGTTCTTATTGGAGGTTCTACTAGCCCCACATGCACCTTTGCATCTTAGCAAGTGTGTGGGACATTGAAGCACTGTGTTAGCCTGTTAGGTGGCCCCCACTTGAAGATGACCATATGCAAAATGTGGTTGGTTGACTTATTAGGCCGACCACGTCAGGTATAGACAATTTAACAAACTTGCCACAATTCCAAATACACACGTGGGCCACTTGATCAATGGACTGGACTAACACTTTCTTATGGCCGTCAGATATGCGGGCCACCATATGCATTGCTCAAATGTTCCGCATACTGATCAGGTTGGTAGGTGTACTACTTGTAAAGGCATGTGTTTGTGTCCAGCAGATTACTTTCTTATTGTTTTTAGCACAGATCTACTGTTGTGGACCTCTCTCTCATTTAATGATTATAATCTATACCATGTGCAATTCAAATGGTAGTGCGCTATTATAGAATGTGTTGCACGCAGTTCCTAGAACTACGGTGACCTTTTGTCCAAGGCAGGTAATGTCTATCTATGCCATCCAATTCTCAGATGAGGGGAGTGGCACATCATGAATTTTTTATAGCATGGAGCAGTTTCCTAAGCTTATCACTGGGAGGGAGTTGGTTGATCTCCCCTTCCTGAGATTGCTTCAGAGTTCAGACAAAAGTTGGTCTATGGAACTCACCACCTTTCCATTTCTAACTGTTTGTGGCTTCACCATTCATCAGACCATGTGTCTCAATCAGACACAAGTGCAAGATCCAAGCTATCCACCAATTGAGTACCAGCTTACAAATGTCCTATCCCAACATTCATGTTCCTCTATTCTTGTTGACCATAAGATTTGAAATAGGGAAATTTAACAACTTTTTTTCTGCTCATCCATTTCTCTGTATCTTGAACTCATGTCAATTTTCCATATGTGGTGGCATGAAGGAGCTTGGGCTGTACACACATTTGGGATTAGAAAAACCCTGTTAGCAGAAGTACTAGTTATTAACCTGCATTGAGCTATCTATTTTTTGTCGTCTCTCTTCATCACTAGAGTGATTCTACCCTTAAAAGAGTATTGAAATCCTTGTCATGCTATTTGGGTGCCCTTTTTACAGATGCAAGTTGGTCTTTCTGCACTTGAAGATGCAATGGAGGCGGGATATGAAGATTTCAAGGTAATCAACCCAATTTCTCAAAATCTACATTTTTTTTTAATCATAAGATTGATGTCAGCAGAATGTTTTCCTTCAAACAAGAGGTTGGGTAATCCCATATGCTTGTAAAAGACAGCCCAACATGCATTGCATCTGCCAATGAGGTGCATGGGTGCCAATAGTAATCTTAATAACATTTAGGGCCCGTTTGGATACCACCAAATAAGTTACTTTTTCTACTTACAACAATAGATAAGTAACTTATTTCAGATAAGTTTGGTTTAAGATTACTTAATCACTTCAGCTTAAAAAGTAGAAACCAAGATAAGATACTTGAGGCATAAGTAGCTTATCTTAAGTAACTTAAGATCTAAACTTTGTTTTCATTATCTCAGTAGCCAATATAAGTTTCTCTTTGTATCCTTTCATGCCTCTTCATTATTTATAGTCAATGCCACTAATGGTTACAAATGCCTTAGCCTACCAACGGGCTAAGGCTGTATGTACATCTCCTCATGTGAGGCTCAAGAGCTCAAGAATTAGGCAGATCCAACACTGAGGTGGACCACACCATAGGAAACAGTAGTAATGGAAATGCTCATTGTTGAAACCTTATAGGGCCCATCGTGATGTTCATATGCCATCCAAACCATCGATAAGGTCATTCCCCTTCATCAAAACAAATTCAAGGTATTGACAATAGACATTCCTGTTAACAGCATTATCGATTATTTTAATTTTTTTAAAAAAATGAAAAGTGCATCTTTCTTTTTATTGAAATTTCAGTTATAGAAAATTTTTAGGAATCTCTGAGGAGGAGAAATGTGACAACTCTCTTGAGTTTGTATTCATAATGTGACTTCCCTATTTTTATTCTATCTGTCTATTTTTGCATTGATTCATTTTCTTTGTTAATGGAAAATACATCTAGTTTCATGAAGTAGTTTGACTCGAAGGACATGCCATCACCCAAAAAGAAGTTGTTCTATTAAGAGATATCCATCTCATGTAGGTATTTGCTACTTCTTTTTCAACTGAATTGAACTATGGTTTGTGCTGGTTTTTCTTTTACCTTTTTTTTTAATGCTAGGAAGTGATATGTCGGCCAGTCCCAAGCCCAGGTAAGGGAGGACTAATGTCAAGTGGGTAGCTGTTGTGAACTGCACAAGTGGAGATGCTTCTCCAGATTGTCATTGTGTACTGAAACTCCATATATCTTGGGTGACAAACACCCTTTTCGAAAATGGACAGTCAAGTAAGTATTGTGTCACACGCACTAGAGAGTACCTCTGTGATATTTAGATTCATGGTAATGTCACTCTGTGTGTGTGGGAAATGTTCCTATAAGGTCGAGCTTGACACCACTAGTCAGTGGTGAAAATAGGCCCGACTGGAACTTGTTAACCCCTGAAATGGGTGAGTCATGACTTATTCATCAATGGAATGAGTTGGTCTGAGTCGGCTTGTCAAAGACCATGCTTGTCTTAGGGTAGAAAAATGCACTAGCAAAGATTTGAGTTTTATGATATCTCACCAGTTTATTGTTTTGATAGGCTTATAATCCTTTGCTGGATATTCACATTTCTTAATTGTTTTTATTTCTTTTCTTTTTAGTACTAAGAGAATAAAATTGTGTTTTCAGGTTTGCCAGCTACACATGTACGGCTGGGACTATTAGGAGAAAATAGTCATTGGTGATAGTTTGAAAATTCAACTTCTCTTTTGATAGTTGGAAATTAATGTATGCATGGCTGTTCGAGAGGATATATCCACTACAACACAATGAGTGCACTGTCATTATCTTTTAGCCACTTTCTATACAGCGCACCATACTGAATTTTGAATTGCAATTTGTGTTGCTATGGTCTCTGTTTTCAGTATGGTGTAGGAGGACAGACGAGCTTGTTAATGGCTAGGTTTTCACGTTCATTTAGCTAGGTTTTAGAAGCCTTTGGAGTAGACCTCATCAAGGGGTTTACAGATTTTCAAGTATTGGATTGAGTTGCAGTCTACTTTATAATTACCGTAACTCTATTCGTCATTTTTAAACTGAGAAATTTGGGTTCTTGATGGTTTAGCTAGAGCTTCATTCTGGATCTCGTCTGTATTATGTTTATGCAGGTGGTGGAAAATGCAAAAATCTAGGCAGAAACGGTATGGATTTTTTTTAAAAAAATATATCCGACCTTTTTTTAATGGCCAGAGTTCTATATTACAACGGTTCTTTTAACTGTATAGCTAATTTCTTTTTTATTTTTTGCTGACATTGTTGTAGGAGGCAGCCATGATACGATTAGATATAAGTGAATATATGGAGAGGCAAAGAAAATAGTTGCAAGATTAAAGTGGAAGGTTAGTTTTCAATGGTATAAACTGAATTTCATGATGTTTGGTGCAACTAACTACACCCTAAGCTACTCTTATTTTCATTGGTACAGAAATTGTGAGTAATAGTCTATCTTAAATTAGACGTTAAAAAATCCTAAGCCTTCTTAGAACATCTCAGGTTGTGTTTATGTTTGTATGAATCCTGACTTTTGAGTTTTGGAACATCTAAAGTTTGAAATTCTCGTTACAGAAAAGTGTAAAAAGAGATAGGTTTTAGTTTTAAAGAGTTAGATCTTGTTTGAATGGTCCAAACAACAAGAATAATTTCATAAGGGTCTGTTGGATGCAAACTCCGAAGGGGCTTTTGAGGCCTAATCCCCTTTTTTATCCAAACAACAGTTGATGTTGTGCATTTAGATGTACTTTGCAGACCCTTGTCTCATCTCCTGCTTAACAAAAATATGGTCTAGAACTGTTATTATCCCAATCACATTCATCGTCTATCTTTGTAAATATGGCTATAGTTTATGATTTGCAAAAGGCACACTTGCACATCTCTTACTCGGGTGTGATATTGTTTATAATTGCAGTGTTGAGGCTTGACTATGCGTTGAAACATTTCTAATACATATGGAGGGATTTTTTTAGCTCCCTAAGATTTGAGTCAGCTTCATTTTTGGATTTACATACATCACTTGTAAGCCCCACAGTTAGGGCTCCCACTGGCTAAATGCGCTTTCTAAGAGCATTCATATTTTTCAGTTGTACAATAACAATCTGACAGGTCCAATCACATCCCATTTTTCAGTGTAAGGTTTAGATCTTGTTCACATGCATTTCTACGAGCAGTCATATTTTTCAACGCCTCTATCAATTAAATCTCTTTTTTTTTTCTTTTTTTTTTTAATCTTTTCCTTTTTTTAGAAGAGTAAGACAAGGTGTTCTTGTCCAGAGTATGATCAACCTCCTATAAATACCCATCTGTTGTAAGTTCATAATAGACCATAAGCAACAACAACCATGACCATACAAAAATCTATCTTGGTTTTCTTCTTTTAATATTAGAATTTCTTTCTTCTAATGCCTTTACAACAGCAGTAGCATCCACACTCGGAGAAGCATAGGCTCTCTTAGAATGGAAAGCCAGCATCTTCTCACCACAAGCTCTCCATTCATGGTCACTTTCAGCTGCTAATGCTAGTGCCAACACAATCTCTCCATGCAAATGGTATGGGATCTCCTGCAACGGCCTTGAAAGCATAATAGAGATAAGCCTACCGAGTGCAAGCTTGCAAGGTAAGCTTGATAACTTGTGCTTCTCCTCATTTCCAAACCTCTTCTGTCTCAATCTCAGTGACAACACACTCACTAGAACCATTGTAACGCCTAAAAATCAAGGGTCGAGCATAAACTCAACTCCCGAGATCCAACGCATCACTTATGCAACATAAATAATGATGATTGAATATTGTCCATGTTAGTGCATTAAAGATGAATGGGATTAAGCCAAAACAGCATATCATACTCCAGAGACAGTTAAATTAAGTCAGCGGAAGATTGTGATAGATATATAACATACATAAATTGTTGTAAGTCTCTAGAGTGTGAACATGTTACCAGGTTAAATATATCAACGTATACTCCAAAAAAATGGACAAAATGAATATACAAGGGTGTTCCAAGAGAGCACACTAAAGTGTAATGACATCTAATCAGCAACCCTGTAACCCCGTCGATCAGAAGATGATCTATATAGACCCGCCTGATAGTTGCATAAAGGAGAAACCCTCATCATCATAAAGACCGGCTCCTCTTCGCAAGCATCGCCATCATCTGAAATTCAAACAGGGTCTGGTTCGTGTGTACACACTGTCCCGTAACGTGGGAGTGAGTGATCAGCTCAGTGGAACAATAAAGAAAAGGTTAGCATGTTATCAATTCAATCAAGCAGTAATGATAAAGCAGTAAATCACACATCCCTAAGTACTCTTGTTAATGCAATAATGGTATGAATGTATGATGCATGCCCTCGCCTACGCTCCTTCAGCGACTTCATCTCACATTCGCGCATGAACAACACTGCTTCAGTGCTTGACCTGCTATGCCTGAACGCACGCGTAATGCAGTGCATGCATATGATTACCAAGTTCTTATTAGTCCTTTTCATACAGCAGGGTTAGGAAACTAAGGTACCTCCCTTATATCAATACCCAAACAATGATCCATTCTAGGGTCGTCAATCCTAGTAAATCTCATATGAAGTTGTGGTTCTAGGTCACTACCACCAACGCCCTACCAACTGGCAGTTTATTTTCAAAGGCACATCACCGACCCGATTAGGGACCACAGCCAGGCTGCGATGGGGTAGGCCTAGCTTATACTCTCGTTGCTATGAAAGGCTCGTCGCCTCAACGTAGTCTTAGAGTATGCTCGAGGTCACTAGAAAGGGCACATCTAGGGCTGTCAGGGCTGTTACACGGAATCGTTACACCACTCCCCCATCACCCATCACGGCTTCGTCAGTAAAACATTGTACACCGACAGTTCAAATACAGTGTCCCATACCACCGTATTCGGCTCACGAGTCTGGGTTGCTCACTGGTCACTACGGGGAGGCTCGTCGTCCCAGCGTAGGCCGACAGCTCGACCACGGTGTCCCATACTACCATGTCCGGTTCATGAGTCTTAGCGGATCGAGGTACCAAGGTTAACAGGGTTTCCACTGGTGAGTTTGGTACCTTAGGTTCAAGCAGTAACCTCCAAATATGGTGAACATATATAGGGCCAATCGGGTTACTTGATGAGCTTGACTAGTATGAGCACATATCGAGTTGATCGACATGAAGTGCGTAAGCACTCTGTGTGGCCTAACCACTGTCAATAACCGAAGTACAGCTTAGATTTATCGAACACATCCTGTGTGGCAAAACAACATCATCCACCAATCTAGGTTATGTTACCGATTGCCTAGACTATACAATAACCCCAATCTAATTCAATTACAACAAAATATCCTAGAAGATAGTGAAAGCAATAATGGATCAAGATTTCAAATCATACAATCATGTCCACTTTAGGGCTGTCAGGGCTGTTGCAAGGAATCGTTACACCACTCCCCCATCACCCTTCACGGCTTTGTTGGATATAACTTAAACATGGATTTATACATATGCATGACATATATAAACAAACACTATAATATACGGTACATGGAGGAAAGCATACACATAGTTAAAGGAGTTGGGAATTATATCTCAACACACAATTAGAGAAGAATTTATAAGTACTTACTTATACAGACATTTTTACATACACTTAATCTACACCTAACATCATACATGGTATGTAGTAGTTAGGATACGTAGTAGGGCAAGTCCTTTCGTCAAAGGATTGCCGCCTATACAACGATCACATATCCATGACGGTTAGTCGTGGCATATAGTAATGCATAGTTTATACTCACTTAGACATTTTCACAAATACTTAGGCTACAACTTGTACATACACGACGTATGTTAATATAACAGGTATTAAGCTAATCCGTTCACCCAAAAGTTGATACACATGCATCTAGTATACATAGACGGTAATTAATCATGGCAAGCACAAATCCATATTTCATACGTATATGGTATTTTCTACAACTACGAGGAATACAGTATATTCAACATTGTTAACGTATATCTGAAAAATGAAACAGACAGCACTTTGTACATGTGCAATAGCATCCACGTCAGTAATATATCATTAACTGACGTTGAAAGCCTTGAAAACCATAAACTATACGTTTAAAGTCTGCACCTTATGCCGTGGAACCATAACGAACTCGACAGAGCTTCTAGGTCTTTGTCAACGATGAAATGGCAACCAATATCACGAGTTAAGTTAGCTATTTCATAACCTACACTACCTAAAACCTGAAAGCAGATTAGGGTTAGGTTTTCTTACCTAAGAACGGGATCGGTATCGCTAGTAAAGCAGTACGGAATGGCTGATTCAATTCGTGGAATGATGGGATTGAATCCTAGGAGTGAACTCCAACTCTCTCACTCTCTTTCTCTCTCTTTCCTCTCTTCTCTCTCCTAGGGTTTCCCAAATTCGTATGGGATGAGAGAGTGAGGGCTTAAGGTCCTTATATAGGCCTAAAACTGATGGAAATGGCTCCAGGGCCAAGGTATACTTAGGTTATAGCCAAAGAGCGTTTGTTTCAGCTCAACGAAGCATTTCTGGAGCCCCCCGTTGAGCCAAAGGTCGAACTTAAGCTCACTAACCTTGGATCTAGTTCGAGTTAAGTTTTTATTCCAATCGAATTTCCAGATCGCATGTGGTAGACCAGTTTCAGTTCAACAGTCCACGATCACCGATCAGGGCCACAAGTACACTGACCTATGTATGAAATTTCCCCTCATTCGAGGGTGTATTTGGGTTAGATTTTGACGATCTGATTTCTTATATCTTTCCTGCAAACGACAAGTCTTAAATTACTTAAATTAGATTTAATTTATAAAGAAAACCACGTTTTCTCACACACTTCACTCCGAGCTCAAGTGAATAGCCCTGGGACACTATCTGGATTTGATTTCTGAGATGGTTGTCAAGCCCACCAAGGTGGTCCTAATTATATAACTTTATATTATTTGGACTTTCGACGTGTGGTCTAAATCCGATACAGAGTTTCAATGTGCTTCTGAGAGCAATTGGGTAATGAGATTGATCCTAGATTTTAAGGTAACCTAGCGTCAATGATTCTACAAGTTTTGGGTCTTGCAGATCGTATTTAAAGTGATTCAAATGGATTTCATATCTAATCTAATTTAGCACTTAGTTAATTTCGTCTAATTTCTAAAGGATCTGGTCCTGAGTGATTTCTGCCCGAGGTGGTACTCGGGTCTTTGTACGGATTTTTTTAGGATGTTACAACCATCCCAGTTGATATTGACATTCTTTCTAAACTCGTCTCCCTCATTATCTCCATGAATAATCTCTTTGGAGTTCAACCTCTTTCAATGGCTAACCTTTCTCACCTTTTAGAGCTTAACATCTCGTCTAATGAAATAAATGGGCCTATTTCTCCATCTTTAGGTAACTTAACCAGGCTGACAATCCTCTACCTCTATAACAATCAAATTTTTCTGGTTAAATTCCTGCACAATTAGGAAATCTCAAGAATTTGGTTCAGTTGTCATTGTTAAATAACAGTCTGACAGGTCCAATCCTTTCTACTTTAGGTAATTTAAGAAACTTTACACTTTTGTACCTCTATAGAAATTAAATTTTTGGTTCAATTCCTGCACAATTAGGAAATCTTGAGAATTTGATTTTGTACTTAGTACTATTGTATTGAAAGGAAGTTTTAGGAAATGTGTATCTATCAATTTTGTGAATAGGATTCTTATTAAAAAAATCGTGTGCATTATTTTTTAAATGACTATCACGTGTAAGATTCCAAAAAATGAAATAAAATCTACCATACTTTTTTTTATTTATAGATATTTTAGCGACGAACCAAATTCATCGCTAATTTCTAAACAAGTTGAAAATCAACGACGGATTTAGGTCCGTCGCTCTCCTCATATTAGTGACGGAGCTCATTCGTCGCTAATATTTTTAACGACGAATAAGAAGTGGGTTTTTTCCAAATTTTAGCAACGGAGTTTTTATTTTTGTGATGGGCCTTATTCGTCACAGATTAAACAATAGATTTTATCTATGGAAAAAGAAAAAATGACCCAGTAAACAACGACAAACCAAGTGACAGACGAAATTCATCGTTTATTTGGTTTTATGACGAATTTGGTCCGTCGCAAATCTATGATTTTAGCATAGTGTGATAGACCTAGCAATGCTCCACATGGGTTAGAACCGGAATGTTCACTCCCCAAGTGCAGGGTTGTGATGTAGTAATAAACTCGGTAAGACCGAGGTCGAATCCCAAGGAACTGAAACCTGTACGAATTTTGAAACTAAGTAGAACTAGAACTAGACTAAGATGAAAAACAAATCAAATCAATTTTAAAGAATAATGGTGAATTAATAATCTAAAATTTAATAAATTTAGAGGAAGAAAAACTAGGGATTCAGAGGATCCACTTGTAGAGATCAGGGAGAACTACTCTTGATTTATGAAAATCAACTGAACTGCCATTGATATAATTTTCAAGAGATGAAGGGTATATGAATTAGAATGGATTCCATCACCAAACCATGCCTAGGAGATAAAGTAAACAACAGAATTAAACTAATTGACAACCAATCAGATGATTATGAAGGTTAGGAAGGGTACCGTCATCCGACCATGCCCAGGAGACGGTGGTGAACAACAGGGCTTCCTGACATCATAAACATAAAGAGGAAACAGAAATACTCAAAGCCACCGCATATCTATTGTAATTTCAGTCACAATAAACCATTAAAGATTAGAAATATTCCCATAATAAATTAAATAAAAATCCATTCAGTCTAAATAAAAGGCACAAGTATAAATCCTCTCATCACGCTACAAGCTTCATCTCTTAACCCTAGCTAAGGAGTTTTAGCCTGACATGGATAAGCTAGACTCCATAGAATTCATAAGAAAATAAGACAAAAAGAAAAAAATAAATTAAACAAACTCAAGCTCTTTCTCTCTCCCAGCCTCTGTTGTAGCTTCAATCTCCAAATTCCAGCCGTGTGTTCTTCTTCTCTCCTCACGTTCTCCCTTTTGTAGCTGCTGGAAGCCGGCTGAGACGTGGTTTCCCAGAATGATAAGGTCAGTGGTATGCGGAAGATGTTCGCATTCTCAGATTTAGTATTCAACAATTCACAAAACTGGAAGCTGATCAGTGATCTGATCCGTTTAATCTCTTTAGAGGTGGTCGGTTGTAATATAGAAAGGATTTGGATGGTCCAGATGGATGGATCGATCCCTGCTATGATCGCAGAATGGCTCAGATCGGCCGGGTGCACGCGGATAGCGTAAACAGAGCAGAGCCCGACAATGTCGGCGCTGCTCTCTCGGTGGGGCCCACGAACGTCCTTATTTGATAAATCCAAACGGTCCATTAGATTGTGCACAAAAAATAGGTCAGGAATGACTTTTTTTTCCTTTGTTTTTGTGTGGCCCACAAGATTTTCTAATTCGGCGTCCAATTTACGTTTGAATAATCAAAAACCATTCTTCCTCAGCCTTTGAAAATTTTCCACCTAGGCCTTGGTCATGCTTACAACATGAAGTGAATGATCGGTGTGGATCATCTAAATACATGAGGACGGTGGCCAACTGAGATCGTCCGATCTCTCTGTTTCGCGGATGCTGGAAACAATAACGGAAGTTTCCATTTTTGCATTAGCTGTCAGTGGGGCCCATTCCTCTAGGTGTATGAGGAATCCACTCCGTCCAGTGAACTGCCCATGAAAAATCGAACGGCCTTGATCGGTTTTGGGTCGGGTTCGTGTTGACTCACAGAGATTTTCTTAGCACCCTCCATCCTGCGTCGAGACCTTTATGTAAATGCAACATCGGAGAAATTCGGGAAGCCGACCAGGGTACGATCGTTTTGATCTTCTGAAGGTAGTGGACGGTTCGGATCATCCACCCGAATGTTGATAGTGGCACACTACTCAAAAAATAGGGAGCCAGCATCCGTCGCTGGACGTTTTTCTGATTTTGAGAAGAAGAGTCGGTCAGCATACGCTGACCGACTTTTAGCGTTTCGGTGCACGTCCGGTGCATGTGTGCACCTTGCACACGTGTACATGTGGGTCCCACAGAGATGTTTATGAGACATCTGCTCCGTCCATCCGCTTTGTAGCCTCAATTAAGGAGCTGAATCTAAAATTGAAGCATATCCACAGATCAGGTGGGCCCCATTTAAGGATTTAAGGGGCTGATCTATTCATTGGGCTACTTCCACAACGATCCAATGGATGATTTTTGACGTGTACAGTTCATTTATGATCCTCGGGCCGTGTATGAAGTTTCGTGCCGAACGGATAGTGGGAACCCTGTGATCTTTCATTCTGGACCAATTTCGGGCCACTTGAACTTCTGTTTCTCGATTTTCGCGGATCTTCGGTGTGTAAATTCGATGATCTTAGTCCCCTGGGGTCTGTCCCTTGCCTTGGTGTCATCAGAGCGTTAAATCCTGGCTTTAAGCACACTTTCTTAGTCCTATCTCGTAATTACACCCTGTATCACAAACGCGATTAAATCGGACCAGTAAACGGTATCATGTCTGTAAATTCAGGCAATAATCAGGGTCTGATATGCAATATTTGACCCTCAACATAACCCCCAACCAGCATTTTGCTAGTCCCGAGCAAAGTATGCCAAAAATAAATTGAGAATTACAGGACAATCTCTATGAATTTAAGTGATATTTCGAAAAAAAAAACTTTCAGATACCAGAATTCTAAGATTCATGAATGTTGATTATCAATTTCTCTTGGTCTCACATGCACGGTGAATTTCATAATCAAGTTCAAATATTAATCCATAAACTAGAATAATTCTAAACATTGAGTTCCATGGGTGTATAGTGTAATCTCGGCTTATCAACATTAAGAGATCCAATTGTCAATTTCATGATATCACAGGTAATTAACAACGGAATTCATGACAACCAAAACTGAAACCAACACTTGCCTTTTAGATCATCTTTTCATTCTATCAGCCTTCGATATTTTTATGAATAGTAACGCTAAGAAGGGGAATCAAATCCTCACTTATGGGGAGCAAACCTATGGTGAAAACTTGTCGCCTAACTTTTTTCACATATCATCTATAGGAAATTAAATCTACACCAATTGGGAGCAGACCTATGGTGAAGACCATTTGCCTAATCCTTTCAACAGGCAGCTATTTTTGTAGCTGGGTATTTTCTTTTTTCTTTCATTTTTCTTATCGAACATGGTGGACAAATTCCCCAGGTCGGTTCCTTTCATGCTTACTGATTACCAAGTCAATCCTTCAATATCAAACTGAAACCGTAATGTGCAAGCGAGATGCGTCTTGTGAAATCATGACTCAAACAATGTTTAAAACATCTAATCAAGGATTAACAGTTCGAACTTAACTGTGAAATCTAACAAATACGGAATCCAAGAGTCATAAATTACAAACATTAAGTATCTCAAAATTCTAAATCTAAGATGGCCGTTAAAATCACTTCGAATTCACAAGAAATTCTTAAAAAAATTTAAAATTTTTCACAATTTTTGCTCAAGACCAAGAAAACACTGATTAGGAAACCTAATCTTCCACCCCCAACCTAAAATTTACATTGTCCTCAATGTGAAAGATGTAAGCATGCCATGCACATGGGACAACGAAAGTAAAAGAGAAGTGATGAGAAGATAGTACCTGGATAATGAATTGAGAGACTTTTCTAAAAATATCAGCGAGAGAGTGAGTCAGCGCAAGAGAGAAACCAACACAAGTAAAACACAAATAATAAAAATAAACTCCTACTTATACCACTTTCGCAGGTGCTCTCGATTGCATTTAGCATATGCAACAAGCCTTTAAACCCCTAGGTTGCCCCTAGTGGACGAGTTGTAGTCTCGTGAGGGTTTGCAGTAATGTTACCCACAAACATTGAACTAACTAGGAAAATGAAATAAATTGAAAAGCTGGATTGCCTCCCAGGAGCACTAAGTTTAACGTCTTCAGCCAGACCAAAGCAACTACCCTAGTCCTATGCAAACAAGAAACCTACCTATACCTCCATCAGACTAGGAGATCATTCCTAGTAAACAGGATCAGTCAGAGGCATGGACATGTCCTCTGGATCAAATTTCTCAACAAATGGCTTTAAGCGATGTCCATTTACTTCAAACTCCTTGCCATTGTCAGGGTCTCTTATCTCGACGGCCCCATGAGGATATGCAGTAACAACAATGTAAGGGCCGGTCCAACGAGATCGAAGCTTACCCGGAAAGAGATGTAATCGAGAATTATACAAAAGGACTTTTTGACCTGGCGTGAATGATTTTCGTAGAATATGTTGGTCATGAAATGCCTTCATCCTATCCTTGTAAATTCTCGAGTTCTCGTACGTGTCGTTCCGGATTTCTTCAAGTTCATTTAATTGAAGTTTGGGTAAGGAGCCAGCGTTGTTCAGATTGAAATTCAGATTTTTGATCGCCCAGTAGGCTCTATATTACAACTCCACAGGCAAGTGGAAGCCTTCCCATAGACAAGTCTAAAGGGAGACATTCCAATAGGGGTTTTAAAAGTAGTACGATAAGTCCATAAGGCATCAGTCAATCGAATTGACCAATCCTTACGGTCAGGGTTAACTGTTTTCTCCAAAATATGTTTGATCTCCCTATTGGAAATCTCAACTTGCCCACTTGTCTGTGGGTGGTATGGGGTGCTCACCTTATGAGAGATACCGTATTTTTTCATTAAACTCTCGAATGGCCTATTACAAAAGTGTGAGCCCCCATCACTAATGATGGCTCGAGGCGTTCTGAATCGAGAAAGGATGTTTTCTTTTAGGAATTTAATGACCGTGCGATGGTCATTAGTTCGACATGGAATTGCTTCGACCCATTTAGTGACATAGTCTACGACAAGCAAAATGTATAAATTCCCAAAAGATTGGGGGAATGGCCCCATGAAATCGATACCCTAGCAATCAAATGCCTCTACGATAAGAATGGGATTCAAGGGCATCATATTTTAACGAGACAATGCTCCCAATTTCTGACAATGCTCACAAGCTTTGTAAAACTCATGAGTGACCTTGAACATAGTGGGCCAATAGAAGCCACACTGCAGAATTTTGGCCATGGTCTTTTTAGCAGAAAAGTGACCACCACAAGCCTGTGAGTGACAAAAGGAGATGACACTCTGATGCTCATCGTCTAGCACACATCTCCTTAAGATTTGGTCTGGGCAATATTTAAACAGATATGGATCGTCCCAGAAAAATTTGCGTACCTCAGTAAAGAATTTCTTCTTATCTTGTGTGGTCCAATGTGTCGGTATGGAACCTGTAGCAAGATAATTAACAATATCAGTGAACCAAGGTGAATGGGAGACTCTGAACAGTTGTTCATCAGGGAACATGTCATTGATATGGGTTGCCTCAAGGGAATCAGAGGTATTAAGGTGAGAAAGGTGATCGGCCACTACATTCTCTACTCCCTTTTTATCTTTAATTTCCAAATCAAATTCTTGGAGTAGAAGGATCCATCGTATCAGGTGGGGCTTAGAATCATTCTTAGAAAGAAGATATTTCAGTGCCGCATGATTTGTATAGATAATGATCTTGGATCCGATCAGGTAGGACCTAAATTTGTCCAAGGCGAACACCACGGCTAAGAGTTCCTTTTCTGTAGTCGAGTAGTTCACTTGGGCAGGATTTAAAGTCCTACTCACGTAATGGATGACGTAGGGCCTCTTCTCTTTGATCTGGCCTAGAAACGCTCTAAGATCATAATCAGAAGCGTCGCACATAAGCTCGAAAGGAAGGCTCCAGTCGGGTGGCTGCATGATGGGTGCAGTGGTTAACGTGCCTTTAAGCTTGGTGAAAGCTTCCTGGCATTGCTCAGTCCACTCGTATGGAGCATCCTTTTGAAGAAGATTACATAAAAGATGAGAGAGGAGACTAAAGTCCTTTATGAATCGCCTGTAAAATCCTGCGTGTCCTAAGAAGGATCGCACGTCCCTGATGTTCTTGGGTGGAGGTAGGTTAGAGATAAGATCGATTTTTGCCTTATCTACCTCAATTCCCTTGGACGAGATGATATGTCCAAGGACAATCCCCTTATGAACCCTGAAATGGTACTTCTCCCAATTAAGTACCAAGTTCTTTTCTTCACATCTTTTCAGCACACATTTAAGACTTTCCAAGCACTTGCTGAAAGATGAACCCTAGATATTGCCCCACCATATCAGAAAAGATACTCAGCATACATCGCTGAAAGGTGGCAGGGGCATTACATAGTCCAAATGGCATCCTTCGGTAAGCAAAGGTGCCGTAGGGACATGTAAATGTGGTCTTTTCCTGGTCCTCAGGGGCGATTTCAATCTGATTGTAGCCCGAATACCCGTCAAGGAAAAGTAATAAGAATGACCAGCTAGCCTTTTCAAGATTTGATCAATGAAGGGCAAAGGAAAGTGATCCTTCCTTGTGACGGTATTCAACTTTTTGTAGTCAATGCACATTCTCCAACCAGTAGTGACTCTAGCTGGTACGAGTTCATTATTAGCATTGGCTACGATGGTGATTCTGGACTTCTTAGGAACCACCTGAGTTGGACTCACCCATTGACTATCAGATATAGGGTATATGATACCCACATCCAATAGTTTAAGAACCTCGGCCTTAACCACTTCCTTCATGTTTGGATTTAGCCTACATTGTGGTTGCTGAGTGGTCTTCGCATTATCCTCAAGATATATGTGGTGAGTACAAATCGAGGGGTCGATTCCCTTAAGGTCTGCGATCGTCCATCCAAGGGCTCCCTATGCTTAATGAGAGTAGCTATGAGCATACTCTCCTATTCTTTCTCCAGGTGGGCAGAGATCACCACTGGGTATGTCTCATCTTGACCTAAATAGGCATATTTCAAATCAGAGGGCAAAGGTTTTAGGTCAAGCTTCAGTGCCTTGAGGTTAGACGGTAGAAGCACTACATCAGTTTGTGGCAAATTTTCAAATTGTGGCCTCCACCGGTTAATTTCAAGTACCGGTGTAGTATCAAGCAAGGCACACGTCTCCCTAATCATATCATCATCAAACTCATAGGAGTAGGCCAGGCACATCTCTAGAGGATCAGAGGATAAGGTAAGGGGTGTCTTATCTTCGACGAAAGTATCGATCATGTTAACGTCGTGGACATCGTCATCATCCTCTGAGTTGCTACCGTTATTGAAAAAGATGTTTGACTCTAATGTCAAATTCCCAAAAGACAGTCATGACACCATTCCTGTAATTGATAACCGCATTTGACGTGGTAAGGAATGGGCAACCAAGAATGACGGGAATCCGAGTGCTCATGTTATTGATGGGTTCGGTGTCCAGGATGATAAAATCTACAAGGTGGTAAAATCTATCGACTTGGACTAACACGTCCTCAATTATCCCTCTTGATACACCAACAGAGCGATTAGTAAGTTGTAGTGTGGTTAGGGTGGGTTTTAGTTCACCCAAATCCAACTGTTTGTATACCGAGTAGGGAATCAGATTAACGCTCGCTCCTAAGTCAAGAAGTGCATGATCAATTCGATGATTTCCGATTACACATGATATGGTTGGGTTACCGGGATCCTTGAATTTCTGTGGCACGTCTTGCTTCAAGATTGCACTCACTTTCTCAGTCAAGAAGATCTTTTGAATACTCTGCCGTCTTTTGGTCGTGCATAGGTCTTTAAGAAATTCGGCATACGAGGGAATCTGTTTTACGACATCAAATAGAGGAATGTTGACTTTCACTTATTTCAACACCTCCAGAATATCCTGAGAGTTAGAAAGACGTTTTGGTGCAACCAATCATTGGGGGAACGGAGCAACTGGCTTCTTTAAAAGTTCCGGTTCTAATTTTTGTGGGGCATCACCAGATCCATCATTGTTGTCCTCTTCTGGTTCTTGAGGCTTTTCAGGCCTAACTGGAAGGGTTTTATCAATGATCTTCCCACTCCTAAGAGTGGTGATGGATTTAGCGTGCTCCATTTGATTTGAAGAGCTGAGATGATTTATCTCGTACTGCAGTTTAGGGTTGGGGAGAGGTTGTGTGGCAAGCATCCCCTTTTCTATAATCTTCATATGTGAATCCATTTTTTGCATAAAGTCTGTAAGTCCACGCATTGCCTGAGCCGACTCTTGTATGGAATTTTGAACCAGTTCTTCTTGAGGTTCCCCTGATTTGGATTTTGATTGAAGAAACTTTGAGGGGTAGCAGTTTGTCCATTCCTCCAACTAAAATTTGGATGATTTCTCCAACCAGGATTGTATGTATTAGAGGTAGATCCATTGAAAGGTCTTTGATAGTTATTTACGGCATTAGCTTGCTCATTCAACACTCCTCGAAAAGCAGATATTGTAGGACAATTTTCAGTTGTGTGAATGTTGCAGTCACAGATGCCGCAAATAATTTCAGTAACCTTATCCTTCTTTCCTTCCATGGCCTCGACTTTTCGCATGAGAGTAATCACTTTAAAATTTAAATCATCCTCTTCTTTCAGGAGATGTACTCCACCTTTCTCCTTAGATTGAGTTGGCCTAGACGTGGTGTTTGATTTTGGGTAATGGTCCCATGATTGTGCATTTTCAGCAAGTCTATCGAGGTAATCACATACCTCATCGACCTCTTTATTCATGAATTCTCCATTACACATTGTCTTGACCAGTTGGCGCATCGAAGATGTCAGTCCATCATAGAAAAAATTTGTAATGCGCCACATTTCAAAACCGTGTTGTGGGCATGAACTGACAAGATCCTTGAACCTTTCCCAACATTGGTAGAATGTTTCATCTTCTTTTTGGGCTAAGTTTATGATTGCTTTTCTGAGGGTAAGCATTTTATGGTGTGGGAAAATTTTCTTTATGAATTCCCTCTGCATATCATTCCATGTGCCAATGGATCTAGGACGCAGTGAATGTAACCACGTCTTAGCCTTCTCTTTCAAGGAAAAAGGAAAGAGTTTTAGCCTGATTGTATCCTCGAATACATTAGGAAAGTATAAGGTGGCTATAATCTCATCGAACTCTTTCAAATGTAAGTATGGACTTTCTGATTCAAGCCCATGGAATTTAGGAAGGAGTTGGATAACTCCTGGCTTGATGTTCATCTGTCCTGTGTTTTCAGGAAAAATCATACATGAGGGCGTACTCACCCCTGCCGGTTGTAAGTAATCTCGTAAGGTACGAGGCGGGGGTACTTGATGCACCTCATTCTCATCCTGGGCATCTTCTACCCTAGGTTGGGGTAGAAAAGGTTAATTTCCAGCCATATCCTCAATTAATTCAGGGGAATTCGAGCAGTGTCTAGTCCTGCGATGGACAATTAACCCCTCAACTAATCCTCCTTCAGTCAAGAGACGTTGAGTGTCGTCACGGGCCCACTTGGGCATGAAACACTCGCAGCCCTCAATCAAGTCCTAAACCTAATCCTAAGAAAGAAAATAAGAATCTAGAAAGAAAGAGAGGTTTGGAAAAAAATTACTAAATTGGAGTCTCTAAGCTAAAGACCTGCAAAACAAAACAAAATAAGTTAGTTTCTAAATAGAGGAAGTTCCTAAAGCAAACCAAATCTAAAGAGTTAGAAAATCTAGAAAATCAGAAAGAGTTTACCAAATTAGAAGTTCTATCTTAACAACCTATAGAATAGGAAATAGGTTAGTTCTATGAATCAAATAGAAAAAAAAAATCAAAAATTAAAATTAGTAAAATCCTAATCTTAAACTAACTCTAAAACTAATTAATTTTAGAAAATTGTAGCCGCCAGTCCCCGGCAACGGTACCAAAAACTTGTTCACTCCCCAAGTGCAGGGTTGTGATGTAGTAATAAACTCGGTAAGACCAAGGTCGAATACCAAGGAATTGAAACCTGTACGAATTTTGAAACTAAGTAGAACTAGAACTAGACTAAGATGAAAAACAAATCAAATCAATTTTAAAGAATAATGGTGAATTAATAATCTAAAATTTAATAAATTCAGAGGAAAAAAAACTAGGGATTCAGAGGATCCACTTGTAGAGATCAGGGAGAACTACTCTTGATTTATGAAAATCAACTGAACTGCCATTGATATAATTTTCAAGAGATGAAGGGTATATGAATTAGAATGGATTCCATCACCAAACCATGCCCAGGAGATAAAGCAAACAACAGAATTAAACTAATTGACAACCAATCAGATGATTATGAAGGTTAGGAAGGGTACCGTCATCCGACCATGCCCAGGAGACAATGGGGAACAACAGGGCTTCCTGACATCATAAACATAAAGAGGAAACAGAAATACTCAAAGCCACCACAGATCTATTGTAATTTCAGTCACAATAAACCATTAAAGACTAGAAATATTCCCATAATAAAATTAAATAAAAATCCATTCAGTCTAAATAAAAGGCACAAGTATAAATCCTCCCATCACGCTACAAGCTTCATCTCTTAGCCCTAGCTAAGGAGTATTAGCCTGACATGGATAAGCTAGACTCCATAGAATTCATAAGAAAATAAGAGAAAAAGAAAAAAATAAATTAAACAAACTCAAGCTCTTTCTCTCTCTCCCAGCCTCTGCTGTAGCTTCAATCTCCAAATTCCAGCCGTGTGTTCTTCTTCTCTCCTCACGTTCTCCCTTTTGTAGCTGCTGGAAGCCGGCTGAGACGTGGTTTCCCAGAATGAGAAGGTCAGTGGTATGCGGAAGACGTTCGCATTCTCAGATTTAGTATTCAGCAATCCGCAAAACTGGAAGCTGATCAGTGATCTGATCCGTTTAATCTCTTTAGAGGTAGTCGGTTGTAATATAGAAAGGATTTGGATGGTCCAGATGGATGGACCGATCCCTGCTGTGATCGCAGAACGGCTCAGATCGGCCGGGTGCATGCGGATAGCGTAAACAGAGCCCAACAATGTCGACGCTGCTCTCTCGGTGGGGCACACGAACGTCCTTATTTGATAAATCCAAACGGTCCATTAGATTGTGCACAAAAAATAGGTCAGGAATGACTGTTTTTTCTCTGTTTTTGTGTGGCCCACAAGATTTTCTGATTCGACGTCCAATTTACGTTTGAATAATCAAAAACCATTCTTCCTCATCCTTTGAAAATTTTCCACCTAGGCCTTGGTCATGCTTACAACATGAAGTGAATGATCGGTGTGGATCATCTAAATACATGAGGATGGTGGCCCACTGAGATTGTCCGATCTCTCTTTTTCACGGATGCTAGAAACAATAACGGAAGTTTCTGTTTTTTGCATTGGCTGTCAGTGGGGCCCATTCCTCTAGGTGTATGAGGAATCCACTCCGTCCAGTGAGCTGCCCATGAAAAATCGGACGGCCTTGATCGATTTTGGGTCGGGTTCGTGTTGACTCAAGGAGATTTTCTTAGCGCCCTCCATCCTGCGTTGAGACCTTTATGTAAATGCAACATCGGAGAAATTCGGGAAGCCGACCAGGGTACGGTCGTTTTGATCTTCTGAAGGTAGTGGACGGTTCGGATCATCCACCTGGATGTTGATAGTGGCACACTACTCAAAAAATAGGGAACCAGCGTCCGTCGCTGGACATTTTTCTGATTTTGAGAAGAAGAGTCGGTCAGCATACACTGACCGACTTTTAGCGTTTCGGTGCACGTCCGGTGCATGTGTGCACCTTGCACACGTACTGTACATGTGAGTCCCACAGAGATGTTTGTGAGACATCTGCTCCGTCCATCCGCTTTGTAGCCTCAATTAAGGAGCTGAATCCAAAATTGAAGCATATCCAAAGATCAGGTGGGCCCCATTTAAGGATTTAAGGGGCTGATCTATTTGTTGGGCTACTTCCACAACGATCCAATGGATGATTTTTGACGTGTACGGTTCATTTATGATCCTCGGGCCGTGTATGAAGTTTCGTGCCGAACGGATAGTGGGAACCCTGTGATCTTTCATTCTGGACCAATTTCGGGCCACTTGAACTTCTCCATTGTGTAAATTTGATGATCTTGGTCCCCTGGGGTCTGTCCCTTGCATTGGTGTCATCAGAGCGTTAAATCCCGGCTTTAAGCATCCTTTCTTAGTCCTAGCTCGTAATTATACCCTGAATCACAAACGCGATTAAATCGGACCATTAAACGGTATCATGTCTGTAAATCCAGGCAATAATCAGGGTCTGATATGCAATATTTGACCCTCAACACGGAACCTCAAACTAAGCAGATTGTGTCATTTCCTCAACGGTTGATTGCACCAAAACCTCTCTCTAACTCTTAAGATATTCTAGAGGTGCTTAAGCAAGTGAAGGTCAACATTCCTCTATTGGATGTCGTTAAACAAATCCGTTCATATGCCAAATTTCTGAAAGATTTATGTATGACTAAAAGATGACAAAATATACAAAAGAAAAATCTTTTTGATAAAAAAAAGTGAGTGTCATCCTCATGCAAGATGTGCCATAAAAATACAAAGATCTTGGTAGCCTAACCATCACTTATGTAATTGGGAATCACCGGATTGAGCACGCACTTCTTGAGCTAGGGGCAAGTGTAAATCTGATCTCTAACTCAGTTTACAAAGAATTGGGTCAGGTGAATTAAAACCCACACGGACCACATTACAACTTGTCGATAGCTTAGTTCGTGTACCGAGAGGGATGATTGAGGATGTATTGGTCCAAGTTGATAAATTATACTATCCAGTAGATTTTATTGTCCTGGATACTCAACCCATCATAGACGTGAGCACTCAAATACTTGTCATTCTTAGTTGCCCATTCCTTGCTACATAAAATGTTATCATTAATTATAGGAATGGAATTATGAATTTCTCTTTTAGAATTATGACATTGGAGCTCAACATCTTTTTTAACATGAACAAACAACCAGTGAATGATGGCGATACCCATGACATTAACATGATCGATTCTTTCATGGAGATAGAGCACTCCTGACTCTATACTCTGACACTTTAGAGACATGCTTAGCCCACTCCCTTGATTTCGATGATGACATGATTAAGGACATGTATGCCTTGCTTGATGCTACAATGGTACTTAAAGTTAACCGGTGGAGACTACAATTTAAAAAATTACCCCAAATCGATGTTGTACTTTTACCGTCTAACCTCAAAGCACCAAAGCTTAACCTAAAACCTTTGCCTGTCGATCTTAAATATATTTATTTAGATCAAGATGAGACATATCCAATGGTGATCTCTTCCCACCTTGAGAAATAATAAGAGAGTGTGCTAATTTCCACTCTCATTGAGCATAAAGGAGCTCTTGGATAGTCGATTGCGGACCTCAAGGGAATTGACCATTTGATTTGTACTCACCTCATCCATCCTAAGGATAATTCAAAAACCTCCCAACAACCACAATGTCAACTGAATCCAAATATAAAAGAAGTAGTTAAGGCTGAGGTAATTAAGTTGTTAGATGTGGGTATCATATACCCTATATCCGACAGTCAATGGGTGAGTCTAACTCAGGTAGTTCCTAAGTAGTCCAGAATCACCATCGTTCTTAATGCTGACAATGAACTCGTGCCAAATAGAGTTACTACTAGTTAGAGAATGTGCATTGAGTACAGGAAGTCGAATACCGTCACAAGGAAGGACCACTTTCCTTTACCCTTCATTGATCAAATTTTGGAAAGGCTAGTCGGTCACTCTTACTATTGGTTCCTTGACGGATATTCGGGCTATAATCAGATAGAGATAGCCCTTGAAGATCAAGAGAAGATAACATTCACATATCCCTTTAGCACCTTTACTTACCGAAGGATGCTATTTAGACTATGTAATGCCCCCACCACTTTTCAGCGATGCATGTTGAGTATTTTTTCTGACATGGTGGGGCAATATTTAGAGGTCGTCATGGACGACTTCTTTGTCTTTGGTCCATCCTTCAATGAGTGTTTAGAAAATCTTAAATTTGTTGTAAAGCGATGCGAGGAAAAGAATTTTGTTCTGAATTGGGAGAAATGTCATTTCATGGTTCCCAAAGGAATTGTGCTTGGATACATAATTTCGTCCAAGGGAATTAAGGTAGACAAGGAAAAAATTGATCTTATCTCTAACCTACCTCCACCTAAGAGCATACGTAATGTGTGATCCTTCCTACGACACGTTGTATTTTATAGACGATTCATTAAGGACTTTAGTCATCTTTCTTGTCCTTTATGCAATCTACTTCAAAAGGATGTACCATACGAGTGGACTGAACAATGACAAGAAGCTTTCACTGAGCTCAAGGGCATGTTAATTACCGCACCTATCATACAACCACTCAATTGGAGCATCCCTTTTGAGATTATATGCAATGTATCTAACTATGCTATTGCAGCGATGTTAGGCCAAAGAAAAGAAAAGAAGCCCTACATTATTCACTATGTAAGTAGAACTCTAAATTCTGCCTAAGCGAACTACTCTACTATGGAGAAGGAACTCTTGCTTTAGTGTTTGCTCTGGTAAAATTTAAGTCCTACCTGATCGGATCTAAGATCATCATCTACACAGACCATGCGGCGCTAAAGTATCTTCTTTCTAAGACAGATGACAAGCCTCGCCTGATAAGATGGATCCTCTTACTCCAAGAATTTGATATTGAAATACAATACAAAAAAGGAGTATAAAACGTAATTACTGACCACCTTTCTCAGCTTGACCTCCTTGATTCCCTTGAGCTGACGTTGATAAACGATATGTTCCCTAACGAGCAATTGTTTAAACTCTCCCAACAACTTAGTTTGCTGACATTGCAAATTATCTTGCTACAGGTTTCAAGCCAACATATTGGACTGCGCAAGATAAGAAAAAAATTATTCGCCGAGGTACGTAAGTTTTTCTAAGATGATTCTTATTTGTTTAAATATTGTCCATACTAAATTCTAAGTAGATGTGTGCCAGACAATGAACATTAGAGTGTCATCTTCTTTTGTCATTCTCAGGCCTGTGGTAGTCACTTTTTTACTAAAAAGACCACGACCAAAATTCTATAGTGCGACTTTTACTGGCCCACGATGTTCGGAGATACTTATGAGTTTTACAGAACTTGTGAGCGTAGTCAGAAATTGGGATGGTTGTCCCGTCGAAATATGATGCCTCTGAACCCCATTCTTATCATTGAAGCATTTGATTGTTGGGCCATCGAGTTCATGGGACAATTCCCTCAATCCTTTGGAAATATTTACATTTTGTTACCAGTAGACTATGTCACTAAGTGAGTCGAAGCGATCTCGTGCCGAAATAATGATCATAAAACGATCATTCGATTCTTGAAAGAAAATATCATTTCCCTGTTCGAGAATGCCTCAGGCCATCATTAATGATGGAAGTTCATACTTTTATAATAGACCATTTTGAGAACTTAATGAAGAAATATGGCATCTCTCATAAAGTGATCACTCCATACCACCCGCAAACAAGAGGGAAAGCCGAGATTTCCAATGGGGAAATTAAATAAATTTTGGAAAAACGGTTAACCCTGACCATAGGGATTGGTCGATTCGCTTGACTGATGACTTAAAAAGATGAAAGAACCAATTAGAAAATAGAGAAATCGACAAAAAGGTCATGTATGATGAAAAGACTGGAAAGGAATGAAAAGTCTGAAAAGAATGAATAAATAAAAGGGACCGTCGATATAAAATCAAAGATTGAAAAAAAAGAAGGAAAACGTGATAAGTTCGGGATTAGTATTTGATTATTTAATAAAACTTGAGGTGATGAGCATGGCTAACATTATGAAATAGTAATATGTTATGGAAAGTAAATAAAATTCACTAAGCACATCGGAAAATTTTGATATATGAACTTATACTCTTAAATGATTAATAAAGAAACTTTTTGATTGATTTCTCATGTGATTCGGCTCTAATTTTTTAAAATTTCACTCTCACTTCTTTAGATTGTACTCATTCATACTTGATTGCAAAAAAGATTGTTTTCTAAAAGTGATTTGAACATTGAAGATTGAAAATCACTTCACGCATGTTTTGCTCGAGACTAGCAAAATGCTGGTAGGGGTGTGTTAAGTGTGAAATAATATTTTCCCCTATTTATACCATAGTTTTATAAATATGATAGTGCTTAATTGATTTAATTATGTATATTTTCATGTGTGAGGTAATTTCAAGAGCTTAAGGTGAAATTGATGCCAAAAAGAAGATTTATGTTCAAAAGATTACTAAATGAAGATTTAGAGATTTAAAAGTCATTAATGAAGAATTCACATGTCGAAAATCAAAGAAAACCAAGTGAGGAATGAAGAGAATCAAATATTTGAAGCGAAGAAAAAGAATCCTGAAATTATCCTAAAAACAAACATATTCCTGAAATTGTCCTGAAAAACATATTATGAAACTCCGAGTCTATTTTAGGAAACTGCGCAGAGTGCGTAAATTTGAGGCGGTTTCTAGATTTTTCCAACTCAGTGCAAAAGTTAGAGTTCCATAACTATAAATAGGACTTCCTACGATGCTCCAAAGAATCTTTTAGGGTTTGGAAAGGTCTCAAGGCGCATAACACAAAGGTGGAGCAACCGCCAAAGAGTTTTTCTTCTTCCCTAGTTTATTTTTTATGATTCGTTTAATAGATTTGGTTTCAATCATGTCTATGGTTAACTATGAAATTGTGGTACTGACCACTATAGTTGAAGTAGGAATATGTCAATATGTCCTAGAGGGAGTGAATAGGACTTTTTAGTATTTTATGACAATTTAAAATCCTATCACTCTAATCCTAAAAGTAACCATGCATTAAGATTGCTACAGAGTAACCCTACTGGCTTCCAATCCTGGTAGAGGATCCAATCATAAAACTATTTGAGAGATAAACAATATGCAAATCAGTTTATGATGGATTTGACTATGTGTGTGAGGTGTGATCTTAGATAATCAAGTATGAAGGCATTTAAGGAAATCACATAAGTAATGGAAGGCAATATCATTCACAAACGCAGTTATTTTTATACTGGTTCGACTACTTGTCTACTCCACTTTCGACGGACGCACTCAACCCTTGAGTGTACCGGATCTCACTAAAGGAGGTTTCACAACAGGTTCACCTCAAACCGGAGGTTTAAAATCAGGCTCACCTCTAACCAGTACAACTTACACTTAGGCTGACACGACATGTCTACACGACACAATTTATGCTCCCATGAGCAAGGGTTAACACATAGCACCCAACTTTTAGGCCCCACTTTAACACATAGCACCCAACTTTTAGGCCCCACTGGCCAAGGATCCATACAAGGAACCCAACGGAGGTTTCACAACAGGTTCACCTCTAACCAGTTTATACTCTCCACAGAGCAAGGGTCAACATAAAGCACCCCTATGTACACTCCTGCTGAAGGCCTCTTATGAGGACTTGCAAGGGGTGAGAAACACCTTAAACCCAATCCTAAAAAGGAATGATCATAAGGGTCCTCTGGACTCTAATGACTTACAGATAAGTAGATGAGCCCCATTCAACGCGTTGTCGAAGATCTCCTCCTTTGTTGATGAAGAATCTTCTGCTTCCTTGAACCGTAACTCAGAAGATATACCAATACATGGCGTCAGGTTGGGTCAAGGTTATGATGGAATCCTACTCTATTAAATATTTTCCTATAAGGAAGATAGAGCGATTCCAATGATTTATGCATTCAAGGCATCCCAGCTTAATGATTTTCCATTAAGGTAGTAGCTGGAGGATCCTTGAATGCGAAAGTTCATTCCCCAATCCACTCTATTGAATGTCAATGATGAGGGTGGATTGGAAGATAAACTTCCATGAGAGAAAAAGGCTTAGGGTATATGATCTAGGGTTAAACACACAAAAGCACTCTCTATTTTATCTACCAACAACCAAGGGCAAGCTCTCATTAAATAGGCAAAAGGTTCCAACAGATATAAAATGGTCACATTTTTTACAGAGTTCGATATCATCGAGCATATACTCTCGATAGCATCGACTGGCCACTCGATGACACGAACTCAAATGTCAAATGCTTTTGAAACCTTTTGCCAGGTCGATGTCATCAGATTTCGAACTCCAATTTCATCGATACAAGGTTTGATTCCTTAACATTTGAAAATGTGATAGCACTTGCCTCTGAAATATTTCAAGTAAAGATATGATCGAGCATCACTCGATATCATCGAAATTTGAATATCGATATTATCGAGGGAAGTGTTGATTCATCGATAATCCCAAGGAATTTTCCTATAAGCTTGTTGGACAGTTTGTGTCCACATTCGATAACATCGATCATGCCTCGACATGATCGATATTTGAATATCGATTTTATCGGGTGACCCTCAATCCGAGAAGGACAACCTGAAAAACTTTGCCGGAAAAATGTGTGTCCAATCCGATATCATCGAAGGGCTTTCGATATCATCAAAATTTGAATTCCGAAGATATCGAGGAGCTCTTCGATACATCGAAGATTACATGATTTGCCTTAACAGCACTTTGGACACAATAGACCTGATGTCGATTTTATTGAGTCTACTTCGATGGACTCGAGATTTAAATTTCGATGATATCGAACCTTCTATCGATACATCGATAATTCCGTCCGAAGATCTTTGTGTTTGCTGGACGTCTTATGTCCTCATTTCGATAATATCGAGTGAGCTTAGAGGACATCGATAACGAGGGTCGATTTCATCGAACCATATATCGATAAATCGACAAAGGTAGAAAACTTAAAGATTTTTTTGAAGTTTTTTAAAAAGTTTTCTAACCAAAAACCCTATAATGTTCTTTCTAATTTTAAGGGTTTTAATTATCTGGTGTTTTGGGACATGGGATGTGAGGCTAAGATTTACCTGTGGTAAGTTCGGGCACACATCCAATTGAGGTAGACGCTTGATCAATTTCTATTGGGCTCTTCTGTCTATCTGACTCAACGCTCACGCTAATTGACAAACCAGGGCACTTTCAAACTAAACCTCTTAACTAGGGCTAAGAGGTGAAGCTTGTAGTGTGTTTGGATAATTATCTTGCTTTGATTCTTATTCTTATTGGACCTCATTGATTTCTAATTTGATATTAAAAGAATATTTTCAGTTTTGTATGATTTATTGTGACTCAAATTACAATAGATGTTGTGATAGCTTTAGATATCTTCTTTTCCTATTTTGAGATTGTGAGATTGGTAAATCCTGTTGTTCATCATTGTCTCCTAGGCATGGTAGGTGATGGAATCCCTTCCAATCATCACAATTCTCCTCCATTGAGAATTAGGTCAATGAAAAGTTCAAATTTGATTTAAATTGTTTTATCTTCCAATTGAATAAAATAGGATTCCAATTCCAATTGTGTTCCTTGAATCAAGTAAGGTAGCATCTTGATAGCTACAAGTGGATCCTTGGCACCCTAGTTCCCACCTTTAAATTCATAAGTTTTAATCATCATTATTCATTATTACTCTCAATTATTCAAATTTCAATTTAGATGTTTTTCTAGTTCTAGTTGTAGTTATTTTCAGAATATGTACAAGTTTAGTCCATGTGGATTCGACCTCGGTCTTACCAAGTTGTTACTACATCACAACCTTACACTTGGGGTTGTGAAACTGTGAAGGACGTTATTTTAAGGTTTTACATAGTACTACGATTGGGCTTGTTTTTTGGCTTTGGTTCGGGCCCGGTTTTAAGATTAACTAGGTGAGTTGACTAGGAAAGCTTACTTGGGGTTAACTCTGGGAGTTGACTGGGTCAATTGACTCATCTAGCTGACTCAAGGCTCTAGGGTTTTAGGTTCATAAGGTTGAGGATTAGGCTGACTGGGTTGACTGGGTTGAGTTTAGGGTTTGGGATTAGGGTTCCTAGGATTTAAGCTTCTAGGGTTAGGGGTTAGGATTGGGGTTTTGGTTGGCCATCCATTGGTTTAAACTCAATCAGTTTATCAGCCTATGGTGAGGTATCTACAGATGCCCCTCTTTAGCAGAGGTTGTGTGAACTAAATGCCAAAATGAGTGGACACCTCATCTTTGCTGGTCAGTCATGAATTGTGTTCTGGATTCATTGCTTGCCTTTGTGTCAGTGTCAGTTGGTTTCTTGGAAATAAATAACTCACACATATCGTGAGGGTTTGAGGAAAATGTTGCAATTATCCTTGCACAGGTCGCAAATCGAAACCCTTTCTATCCTAATCGATACTAACATCAAAAAGGTACAGTAGAGCCCATGCACTTTCTACGACCTTACGAGGATACTAACCCATACTGGAATGTCCATTGCTTTCCGGAACACCCCAAGAGTACTTATTTTGCTTAATCGTCAAAGTGGTTGGCTACCCTAAGCTTTCTCTAGCCTTGTGGGGAACTCATTACGCCGACTTGGACTCGATCAAATTCCACAAGCATCCACACGTAGGTATGTGTGGGTGACCTTTTTCCATACAATCTTGTGGTTTTAACACTTAGGTTACAATTTGTCTTTTCCACCATTTGAATGATTTCTTCTGACTAGTCTTGGACTATTGAGCTGACACTAAATTCAGTCTAATTGTACTTTGATATGAATTTGGATCAAATAATCTCCGGGGGAAACCGTGAGATATCAGCTTTTATTTGATTTTGCGCTGACTCCCACCCAAAGGTATGGAAGATACCTTAGTGCCTTAGAAGTTTAACGCTTTATTTTGGAAATATTTTTGTGATTTTAAAGTCACCCCACTCTAGGGAGTGATACTTCATGGGGGTTTTTTTATTGAAAGATGATTTTAAAATGGGTCCAACTTACTTGGCTGTCTCCACCAGAGATGCCTATGGGACTTCAAGTAAGCTATTTTTTATTTAAAATATGCAAGGGCCTAGTGCACATGACAGTTGTGATGGGGATTGTGGATTTTTAAAATTTTATACTATATTACTTAGATTTTGCTTGTCACAATCAGGACTGAGATCTGCTGGGGATGGTTTATTTAGTGTAATTTTGATTAGTTTTAATGATCAAGAATCCGATTCATTAGATATGATTGACCAATTCCATCATCTCAAAGGGTAATTAAACTTGATTGTTTTTTTGGATAATTTGGAATGTTGGTTATGATCAACTCCAACTTTAATTAGAGATGGTGTAGATTTATCCATGAATGCCGATCAGGATTTCGATTTGCGACCAATCGAGTTTGTCATTCCACGGGCTTGCAGTCAAGATTCTAATCCATGATCAATTATGTCATCCAACGAGTTTGCGGTCGAGATTCCAATCATGATTGCTTCCATCATCCCGCTGGTTAGCAGTGAAGATTCCGATCTATGATCGATCAAATCTGTCATCCCGCGCAGTTGTGGGTCTTTGATATTTGAAAGTCTTTTCAGTATTTTAGCAAGATGATCCGATCCATCGGATCATGAGTTGATGGTCACGATCGATGTTGGCTTTTATCGGTGATATTTTTTTAAAATTTTGAAATGATCCAGTCCATCAGATTGCGAATCAATGGTTGCGATCGATGTCAGTTTTTATTTATAATATTTTGATATTTTTTAAATAATCTGGTCCATCAGATCGTGAATCAACGGTCACGATCAATGCAAATTTTTATCAAAAATGGTTTTAGTTATTTTTGAAAGTTGATTTGATCCATCATATCACGAGTTGACTGTCATGATCAATGTTGATTTTTATTAGAAATGCTTTTAGGGATTTTCAAAAGAAGATCTGCCCCATCTGATCACGAATTGATAATCACGATCGATGCTAATTTTTGTTTGAAATATTTTTGAAGATGTTAAAAATGATCTAATCCATTGGATCACGAATTGACGGTCACAATCAATGTTAATTTTTATTGGAGATATTTTTAGTGATTTTTGAAAGATGATCTAGTCCATCAGAATGCGAGTTGATGGTTGCGATTGATGTCAATTTTAATTGGAAATATTTTTAAAGATTTTGAAAATTATCTAGTCCATCGGATCGCTAATTTGTGGTCACAACCAATGCTAATTTTTAATGAGAATATTTTTGAAGATTTTAAAAATAATTTAGTCCATGGGATCGTGGATTGACGGTTGTGGTCGATGGTTTTTATTGAAAATGCAAACTTACCTCACAAAATTTGGCTCCTTGTGTTCTCTTGATGCTTGTTCTTGATATTTTGAGGCTTGAAAATGTTGATCGATGTCTTGGATCATGTTTCTGTGACCCTTTAACAGTTTAGATCGTTCGGTGTCCACCTTGAGCACTTTCGGGTATGACATGCCTATTTTGTGTCCATATCTTTATGATTGGTCATTCAGAGAAGGATTTGAATGATGTTGAATACTTTTTTGCCAAAGTTGAGGTCCATTTAAAGTATTGGAGGCAACCAGGGTACCTTCGGCTAACGTCACCTATCATTTTTACCTACTGAGGACCCCAAAGCCAACTTACACGAGCAAGGTCAAAATGTATGGACTGACAGCAAGCTAGCTTTTATCGATCTCTCATCTATCAAGTTTTCTTGACCGACTTTACTTTGGAAAATGTTATAACCGCTGATATTCTAAGCACACATGTAGTTGTCGAATTTCATAATGTAGTTCATCTTATAAGTGGTATTAGAGCGAGGTTGCTCTTATTGGGATTTACCTCATAGAAGTAGATCTAGATCTATAAGATGTTAAATTTTGAAAGTTTATCCATATCCAAGCCACCTCTCTTTGATGGCTCAAACTATTCTTATTAGAAAGTCAGGATTATGATCTTCCTCAAATCCATTAATGAAAGTGTGTGGCAAGCCACTGTGACTTAATGGTTCCCTCCTACAATGGAAGTAATAGCTGAGGATAGAACTAAATCCATAAAAGAAATAGCTTATAATCTATGGACAACTACTCAGAAAAGTGAAAGTAGTGTTAATGCAAAAACATTGAATGCTATAACTTGTGCCCCATCACCAGATGAATTTAAAAGAATCATTTCATGTGAAATGGAAAAACAAGCTTGGGATATACTTGAAATGACACATGAAGGAACTAATATTGTGAAAAAGTCTAAGATCCAAATCCTCACAATAAAATTGGAGAAAATTCGTATGGAACAAAATGAGACATTTATGGACTTCTATATAAAATTAAACGACATAGTTAACTCTATGTGGCGTCTTGGTGAAAGCATCCTTGAAAGCAAGGTTTGTGCAAAAATACTACAATCA
Organism: Magnolia changhungtana; assembly: GCA_030180095.1. Classification (NCBI taxonomy): domain Eukaryota; kingdom Viridiplantae; phylum Streptophyta; class Magnoliopsida; order Magnoliales; family Magnoliaceae; genus Magnolia; species Magnolia changhungtana. The sequence continues at coordinate 1,677,300 of JASAUF010000554.1, forward strand.
GTGCCTAAATGGTTTAATTCCCAGGTTACTACTATACAAGAATTGAGAGATATTGACAAAATGAAGGTCAAGGAATTGGTTGGATCTGTAAGTGCTATAATGCTTAAAGAACACTTCACACCTTGTTTGTCAAATTTTGTTTAGCCAAAACATCTTAGCAAGTGATCTTCATGTATGGTTTAAGACCAAGGTTCAAGCCTAACTAAAGCTCAAGTTGAAAACCAAACTTGGAAGTCAACATAAAGTGAAGATCTACTAATGTTCTAGTAGAAGATCAAGCTCCATAGAGAAGTTTAAGTCTCTAATATACTCCAAGTCTATGAAGTTCAGTCTATACAGGTATCATAAACCCTAGAAAGACCTTAGGTTTAGGTGCTTTCAAAATAAATTTAAAATTGGGTTTTTATACTTGTAATTGGTTGAGTTTTGACTAGCCTAAGTTTTGGCTTGACCAGTCAAAGAATTTATCGACCACTTCTAGTTCTAGCTGAGGTAAAATAGAAATTTTATTGCTCCTTCGACCAGTCGAAGGACACTCTTTGACAAGTCGAGCATTTCTCGGCTCAAAGTCCAGCAACTAATTCAATTCAGATTTTGGCTCCTTCGACCAGTTGAAGACCACCTTCGACTAGTCGAAGATTCGTTAGATCTTATCCCACTCAAATCTGAAAATCTGTTGGAACGGAATCCGGTGCTTGGATTAGTCGAAGACTGTCTTAAACGAGTCAAATGAATTTTTATTTTTATTTTTTTACTTATAAATTGAGGTTCTTTCTCAATTCGAAAATGCATTCAAGCCTGTTAAAATCCTTCTACAAGAAAGATGAGGCATCAGTTATTCTCAAGCTATCAAGCGGTATTTATAAATCATTTTTTAACTTCTTTTGTTTAATTTTTTAATCTCTAATTCTATCATTCTGATTCTAAAAAGAGAGAGAATACTGTTTATTTTAAGATTCAGATTACCAGGGCCGACCGAGTAGTATGTGACATGCTTCCATGTCAACCACATCGCATACTACTTCATCCTTATAATGTTTGCCAATTGAAAATGATATGGTGCAATATTTAGTTACCTCTGTTTCGCTGACCTTCTTGATCCAACCGATTGTATATGGAGAGGGATGATGCTCTGTTCTCAATTGTAATTTTTTCACCATGACCTTGGAGACGATGTTCTTGTTGCCCCCACTGTCAATGATCACGTCACAAACCTTTCGATTCACCATACACCTAGTGCGGAAGATGTTATGCTACTGTGGATGCACTTCTTTTCTTGGTGCATATAATAGTCACCTCACGACGAGCGACTTACTGAACCTAACTTGAATCATCTACCTCGTCCTCGGTGGTATACTCTTGTTCTTCAATATCTGGATCTTCATAAGCGTTATCAGCACTACCATCATTGATGGCAGGTTTGCCACTTTTCGTTGGAGACAAGTATTTGATAGGTGGCCCAGTTGGCCATAACGATAGCAGTTGTTAGGTCTTGGCCAAGCATAGGGGTTCGAAATTCTACTTGGACCAGCAGCAGTCGATACGCCCCTTTAGGATCTAGCTTGTCCGCTTCCCTGATCTCGGTTCTCAGATGTAAGAGGTTGAGTGCTTGCTCCTAAGGGCTCCTTCTCCTTGGGCTATGCAGTTCCCTGAGGCGGACCTGCCACAGGGATCCTTACAGTAGGATAGGTCCTTGTGTTAGGACGTTCAAGTTGCGCTTCTACCCGAGTAGCCAACTTGATCGCATCATTCATCGTCCAGACGGACTGTATCTGGACCCAATCCTGGATAGTCGTACGCAATATACCGTTGAATCGGGCGACTTGTTGTGATTCAGTCTCGACCAAATCATTACGAGCTGTCAGGCGGTAAAATTCTTTTGTGTATTCTCTCACTGACCAACTACCCTATCGACAATTTTGGTATTGTTAGAAAAATACCTGATCGTAATCGCTAGGGAGGAATTGGGCACATAGTAGTTGCTTCATCTGCTGCCAGGTGCGGATTGGTGCTTTCATCTACCTGGTTCACACGAGTTGCAGTTGTTCTCACCAAGCTGAAGCTCCTCCTTTCAACTTGTAGGCCACAAGCTTGACCTTCTTTGCTTCAGGGATGTTCATATAGTCGAAAAATCGCTCAACTTCAGAAAGTCAATCGAGGAAATCCTCAATGTGTAGTTGGCCATTAAAGCTAGGAATATCAACCCACATCTTGAATTCTCAATCTATTCGATCACCGCCATGTCTAGGGTGTTGGAAGATTAGGTCATCGATTTCTTCCTCACTGGAGCCCCCTTCCTCAGGAATGACCCTTGGATGTACTGCTGGTACTATCCTGCGAACAAGGCGATTACGAGTTTCAGCAATTGGCGGTGGAGGATTACCACCAGGAACATGGAGTTGCCTTAAGTTTTTGGCCAAGAGATCCGCTATGCGGTTGATGGAAGCCTGCAGCCCATGCATAGCTTGTCGATTCTTTTATTGCGCTACTTCGAAAGCTGTCGCCGTTAAAGGTAAATTCCCTGAAGCACCGCCCATGGGATTGTTGCCCGACCCGTCGTTAGAAGTCATCGATCCAAGGAGAAACCTCGCTTTGATACCAAACTGACGTAGGGGAGAACGTGAGACTGAGCACCGTCTTTCTCAAGAGGATAACTATTCCGAATCCACGGAACTTCTCTGGACTCCTCGCAGAGACTTCTCGAATCCACGAGGAAAGAAAGCAGAAAATAGAAATAAATTCTAATAAATTCGAAATTGATTAATGAATGCTTAAAAATGAGTTCACAACCCTTTAAATAGGGGTACTAAGCAATGAAAAAGAAATCAAAATCCAACTACAACTAAAACTCCTAGAAATCACGACTTACCATAAATAGTAAACTTACTATTTATAGACGGTCGTGATGTCTACTAGTGCGCAAGGTTTTCGGCCAAAAATAGTAAGTGTCCTATTCGGCTTCACCAAACCGTTCTCCTAATTATTCTAAGCTCTTTTCACGTTAGGCGCAACTCCTAAAGCCCGCGGATGAAGAGTTATAAGCAAACTAAAACTTATTATTTATAGTAAAAACAATACAAGTAGCATTAGTTTAAATCTAATTAAAAATCAATAGAACCCTGAACCTTTTCTATCGGACTGAACATTGAACATTCGATATTCAAGAAAAACGATTCTTCAACTACAACTTCTTCTACGGTGAAAATAAGTATGCATTTACATTTTGCATTTGGTTTTTCTGAGATGGTAAAAAAATCTCAGTGTTGGTTTTTTTTAGATAAGCCAAAAAATCTCAGTGAGGGGTTTCTTTGTTTGTGATAGCCCAATAAAATCACAACTGTATTAGGTTTTAAGGTGAGCCTAAAAAAACCTTATTCATAATAAAAGCCAAGATTACACGGTTAGTAAACTTGGGAGTGGAGTAGGTGTGGTTGTTTGAGAACAATTGTTGACACATCGAACCACTATAATTCTTGGTGTTGTGGTGAATGCTTTTATTATTTTTGTGGTGAATGATTGTAGTTCTTTTTTATGTTAAAGTGGTGAATGTTTGTGATAGTTAGTTTTTATTTACTCTTGCTCAGTTTGGAATTTTGATTCTTATCATATTCGTGAAATAAGGTTGTCTTGCCTAAACTTGTTTGGGCGAAGGTTGTTCTACGAATCAGTTTGAATCAACGTTTCAATACTAGTGCGATTAAGATCTCTGATTTATTTATTATTCAATACTTTATTCAATTATTTGGCATAGTCCTATTCAACTACCCCTCCCCTCTAGGACCTCTTAAGCTCACCTTTTCAGGATATCTTCAAACTTATAAGTTGAATTTTAAAGCTCCAAAGAACAAATCTATTACCCTCAAATCCTGTAAGTCTAAATTAAAAGTATTAAATGAAAATTCTGATTGTGAAGAAAATGAGGATGATATGGAATTGTTGGCAAAGAAATTTTATAAAAAATTTTTAAATAAGAAGAAAAATGATTTTTAAAAACCTTTTAATAAAAGAAAATAAAATTCAAGTTATTGAAAATCAAAATCTAAAGACACCCAATGCTACAACTGTTTTAAATTTGGGCATCTTACTTCATAATGTCCTAAAAAGGACAAATAAAAAAGAAATGGCATGATTTCTACTTGGGATGAATCATCAGAATATGAACCTAATTAAAAAACTGATGAATTAGATCAAGAAAATGTAAAAGAATTAGCCTTTATAACAAGAGCCAAAGTCACTACTTCAGAATATAGTAAAACATCTGAATATAAAACTCGTAAAAGTAACTCTTAAAATGAAGAAGATTTCAAGAAGCTTATAATGCTCTTTACGAAGAGAGTTGTAAGATTGCAGCAAAGTTAAAAACTCAAAAGAAAAAATGCAATAAATTGAATTAAAACTTGAAAATGCTATCTTGAAAAATTTTCATTTTTCTGAATGTTTTGAAAATTGAAAATTCAAAATTAAATTTAAGTTTGAAAAATACTAACCCCAAAATCTAAAATGTAAGAATGGGAAATTAAAAACTTTGAGCCATGGAAGATTTGGATTGAACTGGTATTTGTGTTTTCCCTTCATTTAGGTGGCCCATAGAAAATTTTCAATGGTAGGAGTTTAATAAACACTTTTTTCTTATGGAGTAGTACACTTGAGATTTGAATCTGTTATATTTTTTGGATCATGCCAAAAAATGAGTGGGAAAAAATTAATAGAAGGCGTTGATATACAACACATATACCAAGTAGGACCCACGGTCGGAGAAACACCGACTAGGTGTTAGCTTGATCCGCTCCCTCATGGTTGGGGACCCGGACATCTGATCCATGGGTCCTCGCATGGATGGAGCACGCCTACTAAACGAATGGGATAATCCTAGCCCTTCAATTCGTGGCTAGAAATGATTAAGTAAAGAAATATAGTAGTTCACATTCAAATGAAAGGGAGCTGAGATTGGTGGCTAGGATATTCTGATCTGGAAGATCTCAAGAATGTAAACCATCCATTGAGGCAGCCAACAGACCAACGGTCTGGATCATTGATCCATGCACTCGTACAAAGTATGCCACACTGATTATTTGGATGTTACAAAATAACTACCTAGTTGTCCGAATTTGGACAACTTGCGTCAGAGTAAATGTATGAATCAGGTAATTTAGGGCCTGTTTGGATGCCTATAAGTCACTTACAGGTGAAAGTCACTTACAGGTAAAAGTCAGTTACAAGTAACCTATTTAGATATAAGTTGTAAGTCATTTACAGGTAAGTTAGTTTTTCTGTTTGGGTAACCTGTAAGTTACTTACAAGTGAAAAGTTGTATATTCACACAGAGCAGAGCTTGAATTAGGGAATTGTTCCAAAGTGCTATGATCATATAAGAATGAATAAGATCAAATATATCATTTTATTAAGCCCATCAAGATGAATATTTGAGCTAATTTTTTTATATAACATGAAACAATAACTTAATTTAAACAATGGAATAAACTTAAAAACATTAATAGCAAATATAATAATCAAAGTACATTAACAATGTCTTCTTTAAAAATTAAAAGTACATTTTTTCATTTAAATGTAGACGTTGAACCATATATTTAAGCATATCTAAAGCTTAAGTAGACCATACCACGGGAAAAAGTGAAAATACTGATTTCGACCATTGAAACCTTTCTAGTGCCCATAGTGATCTTTATTTGTCATCCAACATGTTCATAAGATCACAAAAACATAGATGAAAGGAAAAAAAAAAATCAACTTAATCCATAACTTATGTGGCCCCCCATAAATTTTCAACGGTATACACTCAATTCACACTATTTCCTGTGGTGTGGTCCACTTGATCTTTGCATATAGCTAATTTTTGGGATCAGGACTTAAAATTAACTATTAAAATAGATGGACAGTGTGGATCAAATACATATATCATAGTGGATCCCATAGAGTTTATGCATTACTCAGCACGCAATCCCTTCCCGCAGAATACTCAGCCACACACCAGTTGGCAAGAGTTCTCTTGAGAACTTTTTAAGAACTCATCATACGTGATTTGAGTCCAAAATCTGAACGGTCAACGTGATGCAAAACCCTATGAAACCCACATGACCTAACTTTTACTTTGATCTAAAACATTGGTGGGCCATGACAAAAGAAAACATTTTCCTACCTTGATTTGCATCATTCTTTTCTATGGCCCACCAGAGTTTTAAAGCAGGGCAAAAATTGGTCCCTATTGGTTTCATGGGATGCTGCATCACATGTACCGTTCAGATTAGAGGCCCATGACACGTGTGAAAAAATGCACACGTGTGCATGTGCGTAAGTGAGCGTGCCTTATAGAGTAACATCAAACCACTCCCGTTTTCGAGGGAGAAAAAAAGGGTAGATGAAACCCTACCATTTTAGGAGGAGATGAGATGGAAGGCGGTAATTGCAGAGAGAGATTGCAGAGAGGAGGGGGAGAGAGATTGCAGAGAGGGAGAGTTGTTCCGACTGGTTGATGAAAGACGAGGAAATGGTGCATTTCTCCCTCTTCTCCTCTTTTTAAAAATCTGACTGTTGAACCTGTAAGTGACTTACAAGGAAGTGACTTCTCACCCCCATCCTCCTGCAGTTTTTTGGTAGATTTGCCTGTAAGTGATTTACAGATGATTTTTCTCCTCCAAACACCACCTGTAAGTGACTTCCTTGGAAGTCACTTTCCACTTACCTAACTTACAGGCATCCAAATAGGCCCTTAGTCCATGCATGCGTGCGGTCAGTTACGGTCCACTCAACGTGCAACGCACGTGAAGAGAGGGACAGGGTTTCCCTATTTGCCGAAGAGAAGGTAGTACAAGGGAGCTACCAAGTCTGACAGAGTGGTGATGTTTGATGGGGATTCGGATTCGATGCTATGGGCCCTACAATAGTGTATGTGCTTTATCCATGCCCTCGTTCCATTTTTCTAGCTCATTCTAGGGCATCGGCTCAGAAAAGAGGCAAATCTAAATCTTAGCTGGACCACACTAAAGGAAACTGTTTGGATGGAAAATGTTTTCCTTTCATCTACTGGTTGGATGGAAAATAAACATCACAGTGGGCCCTTAGAATTTTTTAACAGTGGGCATTCAATCGAACCTTTTTCCTGTGGTGTGGTCCACCTGAGATTTGGATCTGCCTCGTTATTACGCTCATGTCCTAAAACGAGCAGGAAAAGTGGATGGACGGCATGGATAAAATACATATAACATGGTGGGCCCTATCACCCCAGTGCGTAGGATGGGGGTGACCACCGAATCCCCCGTTTGATGACTGGCACTTGAAGTTGAAATTGTACCCATACCAGGGATAAGGGACGTGTGATGGACGTGGAGCGCGGGGTCATAAAGAGAAAGGAAGAGAAATTTCGTAGGAAGAGCAAGGGAAAGAGAAGCCGAGGAATTCTGAAATCGTCTACAATACGTGATGTCTGTGGGCCCACTTTATTTAGGTGTGAAATCTACTCCGCTTATCAAATTCTATACTTGATTTTAGGGATTGAGCTTGAAAAAAATAATTAGATCCACCAATGATATGGGCCACACCATCTGAAAGTGTCAATAGTGTATGTGCTTTATCCATGCCCTCGTTCCATTTTTCTAGCTCATTCTAGGGCATCGGCTCAGAAAAGAGGCAAATCTAAATCTTAGCTGGACCACACTAAAGGAAACTGTTTGGATGGAAAATGTTTTCCTTTCATCTACTGGTTGGATGGAAAATAAACATCACAGTGGGCCCTTAGAATTTTTTAACAGTGGGCATTCAATCGAACCTTTTTCCTGTGGTGTGGTCCACCTGAGATTTGGATCTGCCTCGTTATTACGCTCATGTCCTAAAACGAGCAGGAAAAGTGGATGGACGGCATGGATAAAATACATATAACATGGTGGGCCCTATCACTGACCAGTGCGTAGGATGGGGGTGACCACCGAATCCCCCGTTTGATGACTGGCACTTGAAGTTGAAATTGTACCCATACCAGGGATAAGGGACGTGTGATGGACGTGGAGCGCGGGGTCATAAAGAGAAAGGAAGAGAAATTTCGTAGGAAGAGCAAGGGAAAGAGAAGCCGAGGAATTCTGAAATCGTCTACAATACGTGATGTCTGTGGGCCCACTTTATTTAGGTGTGAAATCTACTCCGCTTATCAAATTCTATACTTGATTTTAGGGATTGAGCTTGAAAAAAATAATTAGATCCACCAATGATATGGGCCACACCATCTGAAAGTGTCAATAGTGTATGTGCTTTATCCATGCCCTCGTTCCATTTTTCTAGCTCATTCTAGGGCATCGGCTCAGAAAAGAGGCAGATCTAAATCTTAGCTGGACCACACTAAAGGAAACTGTTTGGATGGAAAATGTTTTCCTTTCATCTACTGGTTGGATGGAAAATAAACATCACAGTGGGCCCTTAGAATTTTTTAACAGTGGGCATTCAATCGAACCTTTTTCCTGTGGTGTGGTCCACCTGAGATTTGGATCTGCCTCGTTATTACGCTCATGTCCTAAAACGAGCAGGAAAAGTGGATGGACGGCATGGATAAAATACATATAACATGGTGGGCCCTATCACTGACCAGTGCGTAGGATGGGGGTGACCACCGAATCCCCCGTTTGATGACTGGCACTTGAAGTTGAAATTGTACCCATACCAGGGATAAGGGACGTGTGATGGACGTGGAGCGCGGGGTCATAAAGAGAAAGGAAGAGAAATTTCGTAGGAAGAGCAAGGGAAAGAGAAGCCGAGGAATTCTGAAATCGTCTACAATACGTGATGTCTGTGGGCCCACTTTATTTAGGTGTGAAATCTACTCCGCTTATCAAATTCTATACTTGATTTTAGGGATTGAGCTTGAAAAAAATAATTAGATCCACCAATGATATGGGCCACACCATCTGAAAGTGTCAATGGAGTGTTGACCATCGGTTTACGTGTTAGCCACCACATGTGTATATTTCATCAAACCCTTTAGTGAGATCTAATTCAAAAAGATTAAAAAAAATAAAAATAAAAATAAATACAAAAATACAAAAGTTAATCCGTTCAAAACACTCAAGCAAGCAATATACCACGTTAACTTAGCAGTTCTGGGAGCAATTTTATACTGTTACCTTAATTCGCATGAATACTTCATTGAGTTGATACTTCGTATATATGGCTCAAAAGATAATTTTCCGCCAATGGACGGATGGAGTAGATTTTCATATACAACATGGTAGACCTAATAAAGTGGGACCCAATTTTTTATTCATATAATGCAATCTAGTAAAATTCGATGTAGCCTGCCAGCATTAAAAGAAGCAAAGGAACCGGGTTGAATCTTACACATTTAAGGGTCGTTTACCAGAGATTATTATTTATTTATTTATTTTATTTAATTTTTTTTTACACATGCACACACACACCCCCACACACTCACGCTAGTGGAATTTCACCACCTATGGGTACTTGAACCCTTCGCTAGTGGAATTTCACCACCTATGGATACTTGAACCCTTGACCGGGAGTTCGAAACTCTTGAGAGTCTACCACCCGTGCAAGAGTAAGGACCCTTTTACCAGATAAATTTTACTGTAGCGTAAAACAAGGGTGGATCTCATGCACATTTTTATCCACATTATCTGAAAATGGTGCAAACTCAGGTAAATTTCCAAAGACACATGTAACATGGAGCGGGTGCACAAAAACTCGGTGGGGTCACTATAATGTCTGTGTACCATCCACTATTTCAATCAAATTTACCAGCTTATAATAGGATTTTATTCTAAACATGAGACATCCACAGGTCAAGTTGCCCATGGTTGAAGGAAGCGGATTGGCTATTGTGTTGATGTGACCAGGTTCCGTGGGCTCAACCATGAGTTATGTGTTATATTCAAATTATTCCTTCATTTTGCATGATCTTTCTAAAAGTTGAGCTCAAAAATAAGATAGATCCAAAGGTCAAGTGGACCACAGTGCAGAAAGCAGTGGGAGATGTAAGGTCTACGGAAATTTTGGATCAATCTAATTATTTTCTTACTCCATCCATGTTTTTTCGACCTTATGAACAAATTGGATGTAGAAAAAACATTAAGGCGAGCCAACGAATGTTTTAGCTATGGGAATCATTGTCCCCACTGTTATTTGTGATATGGTCCGCTTGAGCTTTGGATATGAATCATTTTTAGGCACATGCCCTAAAATGATCTTGTGAAATAGATGGACGGTGTGATAAATATAATAAATACATCATGATGGGCCTATAGAATTCCGTCTTTCCACCGTTCGTACTTATTATGGGGCTCAAGGGTCCTTGGGCTCTTCTACATGCACCACGTACATACACCAGCTAAGTCACAGGTATACGGTACAACAACTAATTTAACTGAAAGATTCCAATTGCCCAAGTTACCAATATAAATCATCCTATTTGATTAATGTTCAACAAATTGCCAACGGTCATCCAATTGGCCCATTTGGATACCACCAAATAAGTTACTTTTTTTTTTTTTTCACTTATAGTAGTAGATAACTAACTTATTTTAGATAGGTGAGTTGATGCGAGGAGAACCGGGTATTTTTGAATTATTTTCGACATTGCGATGATCGCTGAGTGTGATGTACCGCACATACTTTACTAAGCATGTATTTCATGTAGAATATTTGCGCATACGGATACCACTTGTATTTGTGGAGTATGAGATGTATCGGGACCCTTCTACTATTTTTATGAATCACTTGAATCATTATAAACTTTAAAGGATAACCACTACTATGAGTAGGGCATTGACTCTCTCAACCATACAGATATTGCAGGTAAATTACAGGTTAATGATACGGACGACGACTGTTTTGTGGAAGATATGTTCAAATAGTGAAGAAGAATATCACACGATTTACTTTTATTTATTATTTTAATGCTTACTTTAAGAAAATGTAATGAGCTCCCATTGAGAGGGCATTAGAAAATTAGTTGAACTCTTTTAACTCTAATGGAATAATAATATAGTCGATGTTATTCTTGTGGATGGTTAGCTTCGTGAATGCAACTGGATGTGATCTAAATGGAAAAAAAAAAAAGTTTGATTTTGAAGCATCCAATTTTTATATTATTAACACCGGGAATTCTCGAGCACGAGTATGTACTCGGGTTGCGAAAATTCAGGGCATTATAGTTGGTATCAGAGCATGAGAATGAGATTAACCGGGCCTGAGGTCATGGACCACCATAAGCTTTACGCAACTAGGATAAAATCGTGAATTAGATACATATACTTAGGTGAATTTTCAAAGGAACTAGGAAGTTGAGAAATTAAAAACTCATATTCAGGGTTCCCATTGAACTTGTTAAATTAGACGCAGAATTTAGAGACTGAATTTAGGTACCTTCGGAGTAAATTCTGAAACCCCCAAATAATTTTATTTTTGACTGAAATTCATCCTTAAATAGTGTTCCAAGCAAGAAAAATAGGTTCCCCAAGTTGGGATTGGAGTCTTTTTAATTTTCCCCCAAAAAAAAGTAAAAAAATTTGTCATTTCGTTGAAAACCTAACATGTTAGGAAACCTCTGTTGGTTTCAGTAGGTAGACTTATTATAAAATTTTGTAACTTTTTTGGTAGCTCACTTACGTCTCTAGAAACCTCCCTATAAAATTTCAGTTTCATTGAATTTGTACAAAATTCTAGAAAAATCCAAAAGTGAATTTTATTTTTTTATATATATAAAAATTGTTGCTAGATGAAAGTCTTTTTACATATTAGAGGGATGAAACACTCATCAATATATGGAATCTTACTTCAAAATATTTTCTGGAGTCTCGCAAATAAGTCAGGGACTTAGGTTTAAAAATTCAAATAAATCAGATATATGGTTTAGAAATTAAAATTTATGAAGTGATATGCTATCAATATAAAACGATTTTGGAAATTTAAAACTATTCACAGTGGAGCTTAGCTTCAACAAGGAATGGACCATTTGGGCCCATCCTTCATGAAACCTACGGTACTTTTATGGTGTAATAAAAAAAAACTACATGATCTTTCCCAGAGATCTAGAATGATCGGTACCACGGACTTATAGAACCATATTCAAGTAGGTTATAAGCGATTTGATCCCAATATCAAATTCCAAACACTTACCAATGAACTCAATGCCCTAATCAAGCAGAAGTTTAAAACTCACCAGAATGGATGATACTAAAGAACTCACTGCCCTGGCTAAGCAAGAGTTCAGTGTATCAGGATTAGCCCACTATAACCGTTTTTCGTGCCTCGAACACTAAGAAAAAAAAATACTCCAGATAGTTGGGGAACTAATGTGTGAAATGCTATAAAAAATAAATATAAAAATGAATAAAATAAATACACGCTTATAAATCTCAGGGTCGAGATTTTCATTTAAGGGGGTAGATTATAGCATCCCGATTTCATGTAGCCAATTATACACACACCTAGACATATATATCTACCACACAAAACTCTAATAACACTAAAGGGCGATTCAAGGTTAGATGGGATGGTTTTTCCTTTAAAATTTGTGATTTAATTGATTTGATTTCCTCTTTCTTACATGCCTTAAGTTTTAATGCAGTTCATCTTCACCATGCAAATCATTGATACATAATTTTAATTATTGCATTAATATCACATAATATAAGTATTATGTTGGAAATCCCACTCCTAATGATCAATATATTATCGTGGACGTAATGCATTTCGAGTAGTGGCCATCTTGGTCGACATGTAATCACGTAGGTTGGTTAGTGGTACATGATCGATGTAAGTAAACTGCCATGCCTGTTACATCACCTCTGAGATTAGATGTCGCAAATAGTCACTCCATGAACATATCGTGTCACATAAATCTTCCAATCACATGTTATGTCACCTTGAGATGTTCACATAAATCCACGTTAACGTTAGACACGTTGACGAATCTTCGTAGTATGGGATGTGGGGCGAGCCGGGTATTTTTGAATTATTGTCCACATTGTAATGATCATTGACTATGATAGACGCACATACTTTGTTAGAGATGCATTTCATGTAAAATGTTTGCGCATATCGATACCACATGTATTTGTGGAGTATGAGATGTATCGGGACCCTTCTGCTATTTTTATGAATCATTGTAAACTTTAAAGGATAACCACCACTATGACTAAGGCATTGACCCTCTCCAACCATATAAATGTTGTAAGTAAATTATAGGTTAATGATACAAACGACGACCGTTCTGTGGAAGATATCTTCGAATAGCAAATAAGAATATTGCTTGATTTTATTTTATTTATTTCTTCAATGCTTACTTTAAGATAATGTAATAAGCTCCTATTAAAGGGCATTAAAAAATTAGTTGAACTCCTTTTACTCTAATGGAATAATAAATTTAGTCAATGTTATTCTTCTAGATGGTTACCTTCATGAATATAGCTGGATGTGATCTAAATGAAAAAAATAATGTGCGATTTTGAAGCATCTAATTTTTACATTTTTAACACCAGGAATTCTCGAGCACGAGTGGTGAAAATTTGGGGCGTTATAGGGACACTGTGTCTGAACTGTCGGCCTATGATAGGGTGATAAGCCTTCCCATTCTGACCGGTGAACACTGATGGAGGTGAGAGATTGTTGTTTGAATGGCCCCCGTCAAATTACTCGGCTGATGGTTCTGTACCAGAATTGTAGAATTGTAACACCTCGTACCTTCAGTACACTGGTGTTACCTTTTAAACTCACATTAACCTAAAGCCGATTGGGTTAATCAAAAATTTGTCTCAACATACACAAGATGGGGATTCCTACCGACATTAAAGCCATCCATCAGGGTATCCAAAAGCCAAAACATGTCCTGTGACAGTCAAGAAGGTACGACTAACCAAACACTCTAATTAAAGCCCTTATGTTAATAGATATTGCTGCAACATACTTGTCACCACCATGAGAGAACTAGTTCATGGTAAACCACACTTTCATCATAACTAATACCCTATACTAACCGTTGAAAAAGTTTATCAGGCGCACCTGATCGACGGATCATAACATATGGGCCAATGATAGCCCAAGGGTGTATGTAACGGCCCACCTGGGCCTCACCTTTACCCCAGTATGGGCTAGGGTCCCCATGAAGGGTCCCCAATACAAACAGATGGAATAGATTGAGTCACTAACATTTTAGTGGGTCCTTACACGACACATGTGCACCAAAAACACTTATGTGTGAAGTACACCAAATCCCTTGGCTCGGTCAAACATGCCTTGACCGACCCCTTTGCAAAACGAAAATATCTCCCGCCAATAGGGGTTCAAACCGCTCACTTCAAGCCCCTAGGTGGCCCACCACGCCCACTTTACAAACCATCCGTGCCATCCAAGCTCTTCATGGGACCCACATGAACAAAACGGTATAGCCGTTTGATCACTCGAAAATGGATGAAGGAGATTGAATGCCACCTTCTAATCCATGCCAAAAATTGCCCAACCCGAGCCTATGAAAGACGAGAGGGAGGACTGCCCTTCCTTTTTGGGAAGGACGAATCCCAGCCATCCATTGTAGGAGTAATCTCAGCCGTTCTCTCTCTCTCTCTCTCACTCTCTCTATAAGATGGGTCCTGTAGCCCTAGGAATTTACATGAAGATAGAAGAAAAGAGAGAGTATAAGAAAGAGAGAAAAATAGGGACTTCGTTCCTCCCATTGAAGATCGAGTATAAGGTCGGCACCCACCCACCTTAGGTGATCCATCTTCCCTCTATTTATTTTTTTTCCTGCGTGGTATCAATATGTTGTAGGAGATGCTCACCTGGACCGGAACCAAGCTCGAGCGATGGCAGGGTTCAGACCAGCCATAGCAATATCAGGTCAGGCAAAACAATGGCCGTTTAAGGCCACACTTCAGGCCTCAGGATGAGTCTATTTTGAGCTCTCTGTAGAGCTTTGAAACTAGCTCAGAGGGCAAGCTAATCAATGGCAATAGGTGGACTGTTGAGACTATCATTGGGTCCCTATTTTTAAACTAGAATGGAGCCAACCCATGGCCCTATTTTGGTCTGGAATTGAGCCAATCCATGGCTCTGTTTCAGTAGGGGATCCAACCCTATTACAACATCAGTTTCAACCTGACCTGAGCCAATCAATGGCAGTAGGGTGAGTTGGGAAATCGTTAGGCTGAACCTGTAATGCCCTGAAAATCGGGGGTCGAGTAAAGCTCAGCTCTCGAGTTCCAACACATCACTTATGCAACAAAATGAATGATGATTGAATGTTGACTATATTAGAGTAGTGAACATGAGTGAGATTAAACCAAAACAGCATATCATACTCCAGAGACAGTTAAATTTGCAAGCGGAAGACTGTGATAGATAGATAAAATATATAAACTGTGGTAAGTCTCTAGAGTGTGATAACGTTACCAAGTTAAATAATTATAAGTACAATCCTAAAATATACCAAATGTGTAAGGTCCTCTAGTCAATATCCCAGAAAGCCCCGTCGATCAGGACACGGCCCACAGGAACCCGCCTGAAATAGCATAAAGGAGGAATCCTCCTCATCCTCATAAAAGTCCGGCTCCACTTCTCAGCATCGCCATCATTTGAAACTCAAACAAGTCTGGTTGGTGTGTATAACACCGCCCCGTAACGTGGGAGTGAGTGATCAACTCAGTGGAACAATAAAGCATAGGTTAACATGTTATCAATTCAGTCGAGTAGTAATGATAAAGCAGTACAATCAAACAATCCTAACTACTCTTATTTAATGCAAGTATGAAATGACATGATGAATGCCCTTGCCAAACCACCCTCATGCGACACCATCTCACGTTCGTGATATGCGTTCATCCCTCAGTGCTCCACATCTACCAGGCATATGCAATACATGATGAGCATGATTACCAAGTTGTTATTAGTCCATTTTAAACAGCAGTATTGGGAAACTAAGGTACCTCCCTTGTATCATTCCCAAACATGATCCATTCTAGGGTCGTCAGTCCTAGTTAATCTCATACGAAGGTGTGTTTCTAGGTCGCTGCAAAGGCTACCAGGGCTGTTACGCACAATGGTTACACCACTCTCCCATCACCTCTTTAACGGTTCATCACTATATAGATACAGGCCTAGTTCATACTCTATACACCACAGTAAAACCCTAAGGCTCACCGCAATTTCAGAGTATGGTCGAGGTCACTATAAAGGGCTGTCAGGGCTGTTACACGTATTCATTGCACCACTCCCCCATCACCTTATCAATGTAGGCCGACAGCATAAATGTAGTGTCCCATACCATCATAATTGGCTCATGAGTCTGGTTACTTACTGGTCACTACGGGGAGGCACATGGCCCCAGCATAGGCCAACAGCTCGACTACGGTGTCCCATACCACCATGCCCTGCTCATAAGTCTTAGCGGATCGAGGTATCATGGTTAACATGATTTCACTGGTAAGTTTGGTACCCTAGGTTCAAGCAGTAGCGTCCAAACATGGTGAACATACATAAGACAGATCGGGTTACTTGACGAGCCTGACTAGCTCGAGCGCACAATCAACTGAACGACATGAAGTGCATAAGCACTTCGCGTGGCCTAACCACTGTCGCCAACTGAAGTACGACTCGGGTTCGTCAAACACATCTTACATGGAGAAATGAATCTCAACCACGATCTCAAGTCTGGTACCGATTGTCTGGACAATAAACATAGTCCCAAACTCAATCAATTCTTATTTAGAGCATGTAGAGTAAAACATATTAAATAAAGTAATTCAAGCAAGTTAACAAGCATGTCATAAAGTATGTTATAAAGCATGTTATAAAGCACTATATAAATAGGAATACAAACACACATATTTCATAAATAAGCGGTTAAAGTAAACAACCAACATGGAGGAAATCATACACGTCTCTAAGGTAGTTGAGAATCCCATCTCAACACCTACCTAAGACACTATCATCCAAACACTTACTCTCACAAGCATTTTCACAAACACTTAGAATACACTATTACAACATACATAGTATATATTAGCAAAACATGTATTAGGGCGAGTCCTTTCGCCAAGCAAGTATTTTACGCATATATAATATATTCACACGGAAAATAATCATGGCAAACACATCTCCAAAATTTATACGTATATGGTATTTTCTACAAATACTTAGAGTATATAAAATTCCATATTCTTCATCTTTAATCGAAACGGAAAACAGACAGCACTTTGTATATGTGCAATTGCATGCAGATTATGAATCTATCATTATCTGACATTGAAAGCATTAAAAACCATAACCTATACATCTAAAGTCCGCACCTTTTATTGTAGAATCGTAACGGAGTCGATGGATTCGCTAAGCTTTCGTATACGGCAGTTTGGTAACCTATAGAATGAAATAGGTTAGCTATTTCATAACCTACAACCCTTACAGCACCAAAACAGATTAGGGTTAGGGTTTCTTACCTAGAAATGGAGTTGGATTTGCTGGGGAAGTGACTAGATAGGCTTGTAAAACGGTAGGGAAAAATAGTAGGGAGTTTCTCCCACTTCTCTCACTCTTTCTCTCTCTTTTCTCTCTTCTCTCTCTAGGGTTTCTCTCAAATTCATATGGCTATGAGAGAGAGGGTTCTAAGGTCCTTATATAGCCTAAAAACACTCCAAAATATACTTATGGTCAAGGTATACTTAGGTTATAACCAAAGCGACCCTATTTCAGCTTAACGAAGGACTTCTGGCGGCCCCCCTTGAGCCAAAGGTCAGACTTAAGCTCATAGGCTATGGATCGAGGTTTAGTTAAGTTTTCATTCCAGTCGGCTTCTCAGATCATGCGTGGTGGACCAGTTTCAGTTCAACGGTCAGTGGATCTTGATCAGAGATTCCGAGTACATGGATATGTTTGGGAAATATCCCTGATCTGAGGGTGTAATTTGGTCTGATTCTGACGGTCAGGTTGCTTAATACTGACCCGCAAGTGACAAGTCTCAGATTTATTATTTGAGATATTTAATTTAGAAGTATTTTCACATTTCTCACACTCCCCGCTCTGAGCTCAAGCGAATGGCGCTGGGACACTGACTAGATTTAATTTCTGAGATGGTTGTCAAGCCCAGCGAGGCGGTCCTAATTCCTTAACTTGGTATTATTCGGACTTCCGATGTGAAGTCCAGATCTGATACGAAGTTTCGGGATACTCCTGAAAGCAGCTGGGTAATGAGATTGATCCTAGATTTTAGGGTAACCTAGCGTCAATGATTCTACAAGTTTTAGGTCTTGCAGATTGTATTTAAAGCGATTCTAGTGGATTTCATGGCTAATCTAGTTTAGCACTTAGTTAACTTTGTCAAATTTCTAAAGGATTTAATCCTATAAGATTTCTGTCTGAGGTAGTACTTAGTCCTTTGTAGTTTGTATATAAAGTGATCCAAGTTATACTACTTAGCTAGTTTAAGATAGTGTCTAGGGTGAAAGTACTTAGAAAAATTGAAAGATCAAGGTGGTGAAGGGTGGGATTTGTGAAGGAAATGGGTTCAAAAGCGGTTTTAGACTTTGGGATTGAGTTCTGACAAGTTAATAAGGTGTTAGGATCGACCCATTGCCTAAGGACGTCTAATTCTAGGTTGGCAAAAATCCGGGATGTTACAGAACCTCTGTTTTGGAGCTTGAAAACTGGCCAACTAATGGCCATACTTTTAGGGTGTATCGGTCTAGCAACGACAGCATTTCTTGGGTTGGAGAACAGTTAAGAGAAGGCCCTGTCTTGAGTTGAAGCTGAGCCAAACAGTTGCTCTAATTGGAGCTGAACAGAGGTCGTCCATCAAGCCACCGAATGACTCTGTTTCGGGTTTTGTTTAGGTTGAAAAAGGGATGCCGATGGGAGCTCTCAGATGGCCCTTGATTAGCTTCAGTCCGGCCTCAAGGACTGACCGAGGATTGGGCCGTGAGGGGGTCCCAAACCGAACCGCTGCAACAAGTTCTGGAGAAGAACTTCAAACGCATGTAGAAGCTCCTATTCACGTGAAACAATGGTGGGTTGCGCCATTTTTAGGCCTGGGCCTCACCCGACGTCAGTGGGCCAACTCTGACTGAGAGCCCTATATTGACCGTGGACCCCACCAAATGCCTATAGATTGCTCTAATGCTTAGCCATCGTGGGCCATTTCTTTATGAACCGTCCATCAGGGACGATGGTCCAGATGAGTGTCATGGGCTGGACGTCCCTCAATGACATCCAGCGCTGGACTTCCCTTTGAAAATATATAAATCTATATATGTATAACACATGCATATGCACCGTCCACGCGATGTAACGTAGGTGGGGTATATCCGGGCCGTCCATCCATTCTGGCTTCAGACATGGGGCCCACCTTGATTTGCGAACATGGAGGGTCCACATGGGACCCACCTGTGAGGTGAATAGAGGGTGCATGCATGCACCAGGTCGTTGAAACAGATACATGTATAGCTGAATGCTCACATGCAAATCAGTTCACGTAAACTACGCAAAAAATTCTGGGATCTCATCATACCTGATGAGTTTAGAAAATTTGAATGGTCCACATGGAGTAGAACCTCAGGAAACCCCCTAGTTTCAATTTTTACTTTGAACCAAAGCTTCGATTGACCATGATTAATGCAAATAGTTTCTTCCCTTGAATTGCATTTATCTTTGTTATGGCCCATCGGAATCTTAGATCAGGGTGAAAATTCACCCCCTAAGGTTTCTTAGGATTCCACATCTTATGGACCGTTCGGATTCAACACCCATGCTTATGTGGGACCCACATACTTGCAAGCCCACCTTGTATTCATGGATACACACTGTCTAGGGGCTGGATGTGCTGCACTTAGACACTAGAGTGTATGGATATGTAGTACATATGGATATGCTACAATATATATGCTGTATAGTTGGAAATGCTGGGAGATACACCCATAGTGTATATAACGTATACTTGAATACCGTATACATAAAGTATACCTAGATACACTAAGTGATGTATAAAAAATAGATATAGTGTGTTAGCCCATCCATATGGTGGTGGGCCATGTATGGGGACCCCACCATGATATAAATGCATATTTGCACGTCTGTGCAATGTACCCCACCAACTAGGTAACTGTATATTGTGTCCACTCGTTAGAACAAGTATTGATGGGCCTAGGATCCTCTCAAATGAGGACTAGACCATCATGATTTGGGCCTTTCGACTAACCATGCTGTCCTGAAATCTTAGAACTTATCAACTAATACAAGGGATTTTTCTAGGAATCTATTCAAGTGATGCAGAGATGTTAGCTTCTCAAGAGAGCTCACACCAAAGGATACCTTACAATGTATCTGGTGATGATTTCTTCCCCTTAAGCTTTCCACCCTTAACTAGACCAGAAATGACAGTTTTATTAGTGTAAATGGCTAACTAGACTAATGATAAACTGTGTGTAGAAATAAACTGTACTCACTTGATTTATCTGTTAAACATGATAATTCTCATGCTTACTAGTGTTTAGATTCTTGAACTGCCTAAGTGAATAATCTAGTCATTTATGTCATGTATATTCAGTTATTGTATATTAATAGGGATACATGCGGCATTCCTTATTCTCCTTTCATATCGCAATATATGTTGCTATGACACGCATACTGCTAAAATCTCTCCATAGGAAGTCCTAGCAAAGGAGAGTCCGTACTTGGGGTGTAACTAGATTGATTGTGGCATAAGTAGGCCCCTGACATGGAGGTTTTGGTTGTGGCACTTGACTATGGAGTTTACCATCCATGTGTGGTTTCACCTAACTGACTTGGGATGGACTCCACAACCCTTCCAAATACCAATGTTTACCCATCTTTGAATCATTCATGTCGACATTTTTAAATTGCCACTTTTGGTAATTTCAAACATTTCACCTTTAGTCAGCATTGGTGGTAGCCCCTTTATGTTGAATTGATTGACCACATGTTAGTGGGTGCTACACACACCCTGAAACGGTAGTCTCATGGGCTGGGGATGGTGGAATGGGACACTATGCTTGAGTCGTCGGCTTATGCTAGGCCATGTACTCCCCATAGTGACCATAAGCTTATTTAAATTGGCTGGTTGCAAATGGACTAATAATGGGCTGACAAGTCATGCATACATGGCATATTTCGATGACTTGGATCACTCTGCCCTGCAATTATGCTGAATGTTGCGCTTATGACCAGTCATTCGATGGTGATATCAACTCGGATTATCATGCTCTGCGATTACGCTGAATGTTGCGCTGATGACCAGTCTTATCCCTGGGTGATGACCCCAATGTCCGTCCAGATGTTTTTCCCAGGATATAGGCTGTCTAGATGTTTTACCCGGGCTGATGATTGCATTTATATATCCATGCATTTAAAAACACCGCATCTACTGTGTTTTGGATTATCTGTATGCTTTTATGTTATTCCTTGTTTAGGGCGGCGATGTATAATCTTAGTTGGAGATCACACTGAGTTGGCCACTCATTCATCAATATTCAACCGTATAGATGACATAGGGACAGAGGGACTCGCAACGGAGCCAAAGGTGACTGAAGTCGAGGAGGAGGCTTACAATGAGGAGCCGTACCAGGAGGCGGCTACTTATTTTGGATTAAATCAGTAGTTTACTTGCTTATTAACATTTCAGTTCGTTTTGAGAATTAAGGTTTTTTATATGGGCCCCAACTGAGTGGCCCAGGATATTATTATTGTTTGGGTTTTATCTATACAACGCTTGGTTCTGTTAATCGCACTTTGATTTGGACTTGATTACCCTTTTGCTTATTAGTTAACACCTGGGTTTTCAAGAGACGAGTGATATACTCGGGTCTCAAAAACCAGGGCGTTACAAGAATACCGTTAGAATGACCCAGGCATGAATGGAATTGGGTGACAAGCCCTTTTCCTTTGTGGTGATTTGGTTTTATATGACAATCCCACAACTCGATATTTCGGTGACGACCCATACCGGGTTGATCCTCACACCTTTGGGTATCATGTCGTACCCTTGTAATTGTTAATTTTGTTAATTTGTAAGATAAACTGGTGATACCTAAATTTAGATTAAGGTACACTGATGAGGAGCTGATACATGTCACAACAAGCCACGTGGTCCGGATAAGGACTCGTGATATAATATCAGTATCCTAGATTTGCCAATATGCTTGATGAATGAAACTTAATAATTACTCAGCTAACATATGCATTCAACTCATTACATTAGATGGGATTTTACAATTTAGCATTAGAGTCGCTTGTGAGGGAGTGTTGGCATTTGCGAAATAGGTGTTGAAGTTACCTATGAGGGAGTTTTGGATTATAAGGCGCATGCATCATTACATAATCATTCGTGCATTTAACAAGAGCATTTAGAAAATGTTTGATTTCTTGTTTATCATTAACTACATTGATTGAGTTGATAACATGTGTAACTTATAATTAATGGAACCAATAACTTAGTTACTCACTCTCACTTAGGACATCATTTTAAAACACCAACCAGGCATTGTTGTTAATGCAGGTTTTAACGAGGCCTCCAACGAGTGGACTTGTAATGTCCCGAGTTTCGGAATCCGAGTATATGACTCATTCTCTAAAAACCCGAGTGTTAACCTTTAAAGATAGTCAAATTCAGGTATTTTTCTTTTCTTTTCTTTTTCTTTCAGAGTCAGCAGTTTAGTGGAAGATGGACATATCAAACATAAAGGAAAATTTACACTTACATTCAGAATATACGAGCAGCTGCCCATAATAATTATACAAACCAATGTCTCTATATTAACAAATACAAGAATTACACAATTTACACATGAGAAATAATAAAATGCATATAAACTTGAGTCGCAAGATCATGCAACTTCTCTTGGCAAATACAACCATGCATCCCTGATAATCGTACCCTACTCTTTATCAATCTGAATATGAATATCTTTTAAGCCACGTATATTACCTGTACATTTATATATTCGATGAATGAGTGGCCAACTCAGTGTAAATTTCCCTCTAGATTATACACTGCCACCTTAGATAAGCATAGTTAAAAACAACAAGGCATTCAAAACAATACATGATGCAGTCTTGTTTAAATGCATAGATGCGTGAATGCAAATTGACCTGGGGATGCTCATCCAGTCGGACTTGGGTTCTTCACCCATGCATATGATTGGTCACCAGTATAGCACATCACATGCATACATCACGTACAATATAATGATCAAGCCATCGTACATTACTTACCTGGGTCGATAGTCGATCGTCTGAGAGCTAGCGAATAATACCACACTAAGCCTAAGAGCACGTGCTACAACATTCAGAATTAGTCACCCGTCATCACCTGTAACAACTCAGAAAATTCCGTACAATGGCCCGAGTACCACCTCAGGCAGAATCACTTAAGATCAAATCCTTTAAAAATTAGACAAAGTTAACTAAGTGCTAAACTAGATTAGCCATGAAATCTGCTTGAATCACTTTATATACGATCTGCAAGACCCAAAAATTGTAGAATCATTGACGCTAGGTTACCCTAAAATTTAGGATCAAACTCATTACCCGACTGCACTCGGGAGCACATCGAAACTCCGTATCAGATCTGGACCGCACATCGAAAGTCCAAATGATACGAGGTTATAGAATTAGGACCGCCTTGCTGGGCTTGACAGCCATCTCGGACGTCGAAGCCAGATTGTATTCTGGGGCTATTCGCTTCAGCCCGGAGCGAGGAGTGTGAGAAAACCTAGTTTTCTTTAGAAATTAAATGAGATTTAAGTAATCTGAGACTTGATGTTTGCAGGCCAAATATAAGCAATCAGATCGTCAGAATCTGACCCAAATACACCCTCGGATCAGGAGAAATTTCATATACATGGCAGTGTACTTGAAATCCCTGATAGAGTTTCAGAGACCGTTGAACTGAAATTGGTCCACCACGCGTGATCTGAGAATTCGACTGGAGCGAAAAATTAACTCCACCTAGATCCAAAGTTGGTGAGCTTAAGTCCGACCGTATGCAGAAAAGGGGCTGCCAGAAGTGCTCCGTTGAGCTGGAACAAGCTCACTTTAGTTATAACCTAAGTATACCTAGACCTTAGGTCTATTTTGGTGATGTTTTAGGTTATATAAGGACCTTAAATACTCTCTCATTCAGCCCATACGAATTTGAGAAAAACCCTAGGAGAGAGAAGATAGAAAAGTGAGAGAAAGTGTGAGAGAAGTGGGAGGATCTCCCTGCTATCTTACCCTGCTACTCTACAAGCTTAACCACTCCATTCTAATCGCGTTCCCGGCGATTCCGACTTTATTTCTAGGTAAGAAACCCTAACCCTAATCTGTTTTGGGGTTTTGATAGTTGTAAGTTATGAAATAACTAATCTAAAGCATGTTATAGGTTGCCACATCACCGTAGATCGAAGCTTAGCAAATTTATCGAGTTTATTACGCTTTTACGGCGTAAGGTACGGACTTTAGGTGTATTGTAACATCCAGAATTTTTGCCAACCTGGAATTAGACATCCTTAGGCAATGGGTCGCTCCTAACACCTTATTAACTTGTCAGAACCCAATCCCATATTCAAAATTGCTTGTTAACCCTTTCCTTCACAAATCCCACCCTGCACCACCTTGTTCTTTCACTTTTTCTAGGTACTTTCACCCTAGACACTATCTTAAACTAGCTAAGTATATAACTTGGATCACTCTATATACAAACTACAAAGGCCCAGGTAGCACCTCAAATAGAAATCTTATAGGACTAAATCCTTTAGAAATGACACAAAGTAACTAAGTGCTAAACTAGATTAGCTACAAAATTCATTTGATCCACTTTAAATACGATCTGCAAGACTCAAAACTTGTAGAATCATTGACGCTAGGTTACCCTAAAATCTAGGATCAATCTCATTACCCGGCTGCTCTCGGGAGCACATTGAAACTCTGTATCAGGTCTGGACCGCACATCGGGAGTCCGAGTAATACGAAGTTAAGGAATTAGGACCGCTATGCTGGGCTTGACAACCATCTCGGAAATCAAATCCAGATAGTGTCCCACGGCTGTTCACTTGAGTCCGGAGCGTGAGAGGGTGAGAACACTTGTTTTCTTTACAAAATAAATATCTCAAATAGTAATCTGAGACTTGTTACTTGCGGACATTTTGTAAGAAACCAGACCGTCAGAATCTGACCCAAATACACCCTCGAATTAGAAAAAATTTCATAAACATATCCATGTATTTAAAATTTCTGATCGAGATCCGCTGACCGTTGAACTGAAACTGGTTTGCCACGTGCGATCTGGAAACCTGACTGAAACAAAAACTTAACTCCACCTAGATCCAGTGTTAGTGAGCTTAAGTCCGACCGCACACAGAAAAGGGGCCGCCAGAAGTCCTCCGTTGAGCTAAAAAATGCTCACTTTGGTTATAACCTAAGTATACCTTTATCTGAAGTCTATTTCGGTGACTTTTTAGGCTATATAAGGACCTTAGAACTCTCTCTCTCATAGCCATACGATTTTGAGAGAAACTCTAGAGAGAAAAGAGAGAAAAGAGAGAAAGTGGGAGAGAAGTGGGAGAAACTCCTGCTACTATTTCCTGCCGCTACCCAAGCTCCACCACCCCATTCTCGTCACTTTCCCAGCGATTCCGACGTCATTTTTAGGTAAGAAACCCTAACCCTAATCTAATTTGGGGTGTCGATAGTTGTAGGTTATGAAATAGTTAACCTATTTCATTCTATAGGTTACCAAACTGCCGAATACGGAAGCTTAGCAAACCCATCGACTCCGTTACGATTCTACGACAAAAGGTGCGGACTTTAGGTGTATAGGTTATGGTTTTCAATACTTTCAATGTCAGATAATAATAGATTCATGATTTGCATGCAATTGCACATGTACAAAGTGCTGTCTGTTTTCCGTTTCGATTAAAGACGTAGAATATGGAATTTTACATACTCTTGGTATTTGTAGAAAGTACCGTATACGTATAAATTTTAAAAATATGTTTGTCATGATTATTTGTTGTATGAATATATTATATGTAGATAAAATACTTATTTGGCGAAAGGACTCGCCCTAACACTGTTTTGCTAATATACACTATGTATGTTGAAATAGTGTATTCTAGAAAATACCGTATACGTATAAATTTTGGAGATGTGTTTGCCATGATTATTTGCTGTATGAATATAATATATATGGATAAAATACTTGTTTGGAGAAAGGATTCGCCTTAATACATGATTTTTCTAACATACACTATGTATGTTGAAATGATGTATTTTAAGTGTTTGTGAAAATGACTGAATGAGTATAGAATTCTCATTCGTGCTCGCCATGACTAATTGTCATAGATATATGATTATTGTATTGGCGATACCCCTTTGACAAAAGGATTTACCCTAAATCATGCCACGGCCAATATACACTATACATGCTAAACGTGTAGCCCAAGTGTTTGTGGAAATGACTGAATGAACATGGAACTTGGATTCTTACTTGCCATAACTATCCGTCGTGGGTGCGCGTGTTATCCACGGGGTAGCTCCTTAGTGAAAGGATTTGGCCTATTACCTATGTGATCAACATACATCGTGTATGTTGAAGTATGTAGTCTAAAGTGTTTGTTGAAATGTCTGGATGAGTAGTAGTTAGTAAATTGTAATGTATAAAGGTGTTGAGATAGGATTCTCAACTACCTTAGAGACGTGTATGATTTCCTCCATGTGATTGTTTACTTTAACCGCTTACTTATGAAATATATGTGTTTGTATTCTTGTTTATATAGTGCTTGAGAACATGCTGTATAACATGCTTTATAACATGCTTTATGATATGCTTGTTACCTTGCTTGAATTACTTTGTTTATTATGCTTTACTCCACATGCTTTGAATAAGGATTGATTGCGTTTGGGACTATGATTATAGTCCAGGCAATCGGTAATGGGATTGAATTCGTGATTGAGATTCATTTATCATGTAGGATGTGTCTGACGAACCCGAGTCGTACTTCGGTAGACGGCAGTGGTTAGGCCACGCGAAGTGCTTATGCACTTCATATTATTCAACTTGTTGTGCACTCGAGCTAGTCGAGCTCGTCAAGCAACCCGATTTGTCTTATGTATGTTCATCATGTTTGGACGCCTCTGTTTGAACCTAAGGTACCAAACTTACCAGTGAAATCCCGTTAACCATGATACCTCGATCCGCTAAGACTCATGAGCCGGGCATGGTGGTATGGGACACCGTGGTCGAGCTGTCAGCCTACGCTGGGGCCATGTACCTCCCCCTAGTGACTAGTGAGCAACCAAACTCATGAGCCGATTATGGTGGTATGAGACACTATATTCATGCTGTCGGCCTACATTGATAAGGTGATGGGGGAGTAGTGTAACCTTTGTGCGTAACAGCCCTGACAGCCCTTTATAGTGACCTTGAGCATACTCTGAAATTGCGGTGAGCCTTAGAGTTTTGCCGCGGTGTATAGAGTATGGACTAGGCCTGTTTCTGTATAGTGATGAATAGTTAAAGAGGTGATGGGGGAGTGGTGTAACCTTATGCATAACAGCCCTGGCAGCCTCTACAGTGACCTAGAAACACAATATCGTATGAGATTAACTAGGACTGACGACCCTAGAATGGATCATGTTTGGGAATGATACAAGGGAGGTACCTTAGTTTCTCAATCCTGCTGTTTGAAATGGACTAATAACAACTCGGTAATCATGCTCATCATGCATTGCATGTGCCTGGAAGATGTGGAGCACTGAGGAATGCAAGCATGCTGCGAACGTAAGATGGTGTCGCATGAGGGAGTATGTCGGTGAGGGCATACATCATGACTGCATTCATACTTGCATTAATAAGAGTAGTTAGGAATGTTTGATTATACTGCTTTATCATTACTGCTTGACTGCATTGATAACATGTTAACCTATGCTTTATTGTTCCACTGAGTTAGCTACTCACTCCCACGTTACGGGACGGTATTCCAAACACCCACCAGACTTTGTCTGATTGCAGATGGCGACGTTATTCCTGAGGTGGAGCCGGACTTTTGTGACGATGAGAGTGCTTTTTTTGTATATGTTGTTTATGGCGGCTTCATTTGAGCCGTGTCTTGATCGATGGGATTACAGGGATGTTGACTAGATGACACTACACCTTAGGTATATTTTGAAATGTACTTGTAATTATTTAACCTGGTATTATTATCACACTCTGGAGACTCATCACAGTTTATATATTACATATAGCTATCATAGTCTTCCACTTGCAAATTTAACTGTCTCTGGAGTATGATATGCTGTTTTGGCTTAATCTCACTCATGTTCACTACTCTAATACAGACAACATTCAATCATCATTCATTTTGTTACATAAGTGATGCGTTGGAACTCGGGAGTTGAGTTTATGCTTGACCCCCGATTTTCAGGGCGTTACACGTATAGGTTATGGTTTTCAACGCTTTCAATGTCAGATAATGATAGATTCATGATCTGTATGTTATTACAGATATACAAATTACTGTCTGTTTCTTTTTTTGGTTATACGTTAACTATGTTGAATATACTGTATTCTTCGATTTGTAGAAAGTACTGTATACGTATAAATTTTGAAAGTGTGTTTGCCATGATTAATTACTGTATGAACATGCTATATATGTGTATAATACTTACTTGGTGAAAGGGTTCGCCCTAATACATGTTTTTGCTAGTAAACGCTATGTATGTTAAAAGAGTGTATCCTAAGTGTTTGTGAAAATGCTTGTAAGAGTAAGTACTTAGAGGATTGTGCTTTAGGTAGGTGTTGAGATAGGATTCTCAGCTACCTTAAAGATGTATATGATTTCCTCCATGTTGTTTGTTTAATTTAACTGCTTACTTATGAAATATATGTGTTTGTATTTCCTATTTATATTGTGCTTTATAACATGCTTGAATTACTTCGTTTATTCTAGTTTACTTTACATGCTTCTGAATAAGGATTGATTGTGTTTGGGGCCATGATTATAGTTCAGGCAATCGGAAACGGAAATGAATTCGTGGCTAAGATTCATTCGCCATGCGAGATATGTTCGACGAACCCGAGTCGTACTTCGGTTGATGATAGTGGCTGGCCACACGAAGTGCTTATGTGCTTCATATCGTTCAACTTGATGTGCACTCGAGCTAGCCAAGCTCGTCAAGTAACCTGATCTGTCTAATGTATGTTCACCATGTTTGGACGCTACTGCTTGAACCTGAGGTACTAACTTTATTAGTGGAATCCCGTTAACCATGGTACCTCGATCTGCCAAGACTTATGAGCCGGGCATGGTGGTATGGGACACCATGATCGAGCTATCGGCATACGATGGGGCCACGAGCCTCTCCGTAGTGACCATTGAGCAAGCAGACTCGTGAGCCGATTATAGTGGTATGGGACACTATATTCGAGCTATCGGCCTACACTGCTTTGATGGGTGATGGGGGAGTGGTGCAACGATTCCGTGTAACAGCCCTTGCAGACCTGACCGTACCCGGTGTAGTAACCTTGAGCATACTCTAAATCTGCAGTGAGGCGACAAGCCTTCCCGTAGTAATAGAGTATAAACTAGCCTGTATTGATAAGGTGATGGGGGAGTGGTGTAACGATTCCATGTAACAGCCCTGACAACTCTTACAGCGACCTAGAAACACACCATCGTATGAGATTGTCTAGGACTGACGACCCTAGAATGGATCATTGTTTGGGAATGATATAAGGAAGGTACCTTAGTTTCCCAATACTGCTGTTTGAAATGGACTAATAACAACTCGGTAATCATGCTCATCATCACATTGCATGTGCCTGGAAGATGTGGAGCACTGAGGGTGACAGCATGCTGCGGACGTAAGATGGTGTCGCACGAGGGAGTATGTTGGCGAGAGCATGCATCATAATCGTATATCATCCTTACATTAATTATAGTACTTAGGAATGTTGATTGTACTACTTTATCTTACTGCTTGACTAAATTGATAACATGTTAACATATGCTTTATTATTCCACTGAGTTAGCTACTCACTCTCATGTTACGGGACGGTGTTCTAGACACCCACCAAACTCTGTCTTAGATGCAGGTACCGACGATTCACAGGAGGTTGAGCCTGATTATTATGAAGATCAGGATAAGTTTTCCCTCATGCAGTTCTCCGGCGGCTTTGCTTAGGCAATCCGGATTTACGGGACTACTTTTGACATTTTGTTTTTGATTCAATACATGTATATGATGACTTAGCGAAGTAATTATACGATCGAGATCGTTTTGTTTTTATACACATCTATATATGTTTTTCAGTCTTCCGCTTGCATTTTATACATTGATCTGGAGTATGGATTACTGTTTTGGTATAATCTCACTCATGTTTATTGCACTAACACAGACAGCATTCAATCATAAGCATTTGTGTTACATAAGTGATGTTTTGGAACTCAGGTGTTGAGTTGCTACTCGACCCCCGATTTTCAGGGCGTTACATCACCTGTATGCTATGAATGCATGATTTACCAAACCATTATTATTCAAATTACAACCAACCAATTTAAGTAAACTCAAAGGTCACTACGGGGGGTTCGTCACCTAAGCGTAGGTCGATAGCTCGGACATATTGTCCCATTCCCACCATCCCCAGCTCATGAGATTTTTCGCCTTAGGATGTTTAATGAATGCCCATCGACTAGTGGCCAATCAAATTCACTACATGAGAATTACCATTGTATGGTTATATGGGAATGAACCGTCAAAGCCACATGGGGAAAATATCAAATCATGGGACAAATACTAAATCGAAGTGGTAAAAGGTTGTACGAAATAAATGTTAAATTGAAAGGGTAAAGAGGTTATGTAGCGCAGTGTTAAATCAGAGCGGTAAAGAGTCATACCTTAAAGCCATGTAGGTAAGACAACCTATGGATGGTAAACCCACATTGGTATTCCACATCCCAAAAAACCTTCAAGTCGAGGGTCCATTTCTAACATGTTCTGTCTCATTACTTCGTAAGTGTGGGATCACATACACAAGTGAAAATTTTTCACTATTAGGTGTAGTGAAATGAGTTCCAAGCGACTTACAACAATTCATTAACATATGAAAATGTATGGATACAACATGTTAGATATATGCTCAACATTAAATTCATAACTATCGCAATAAGTCGTGATTCAAATATATAATCTGTCAATTGGAATTTTAAAGGAAGCTATCATGTAAGTAACTATTGCATATAATTATAGTTCACAAACTACCAAATGTAAGCCATGCCTTAAGAGTTGATAACTAATGTAAGTGACCATATGTTATAATATAACATTTGAGATTTTAATGAAAACTATCCCTTAAACTAAATTGGAAATGGAAAGCTTAAGGGGAAGAAATCATCACCTAATCCCGTTGCATGACTGAGTGCTGCCAAGAGGTTGTTTCGCTTTGGGCTTCACTTCACCATATAGAGACGTTTTGGTGAAACTTAGCCCGCTACGAGTCTACTCTGATGTACTTGATCTTGTTGTGCTAGATCCAACTCAGCTTCGCTGAACCGGAATGCATGTAAACCTAACTAGATCTGGTCGGAACTTAGAAATCCTATAGTCAAGCTTAGTGGCATTTAACCTGAAATGCAAGGGTTTTACTGAGTTAGGCCAGACTCGAGTCAAGTCAGCCGATGCAACTCGGTTCTGACCATTGCTTGGCAAAATGACCATAACTAGTAGATAGAGCTTAGGTCAACAATTCCTAGTTATTCACAAGCTCGACTCAATACTCTTATCCAACGGGGAATTGTAGATTACTCGGACCCTTTCTACAGTTGTCGGGAACGAGCTAACTCGAGCCAAGCAACGATTAGCTTTTAGCCGAATCAAACATCGGAACATTTCTTCCAAATTGAAGCTTACCTTCAATGAACTGAGGGGATCTCAAGTCAACCAGCCTTGACTCAGTCAAGAGGGCTCTTCTGGACAATTCAGCAACAACCCCAACGGTACTATAGCAGCCCACTCGACTGATTGAGTGGATGGAACATCAAGTAACACCGTACCAATCTACCTTTGGATTGGAAGATGGCTACAGTGAGTGCAGCACACTGATGAGCGTAGGGGGTCGAGGAGTCATGTTGTTGGAACTCAGGGGAGCAACACCCACACGTCTTGAGAAAACCCAGGAGTTGGCCGAGTTGACCCAACAACTCAATAACCCGCCAGTAAGCCCCTCACTTCCCCCGCTTTCTCTCTTTCATCTTATTCTCCTTCCTTTCTTCTTTTCCTTTTGGAAGAGCTTGGACTTGATCCAACGATACCACTAGAAAACCGAGTTCAACCCGATCTTAGCTGCGTCAATTCAATACAGCATGAAGCTAGAAAACAAACCTGGCTCTCACTGCTTTCTCTCATTTTATTCTCCCTCTCTCTTTTCTCCTTACCTTTTATAGAGCCTGGACACGACCCAGACCCATCCGAACCGGACTGACCACGGCCTCCACTCAGACTCAGCGAATCGAGTCCAATCGACCCGAGAGCGGTTGCAGTGCGACCCGCGCTTGCAATCACTCTCTCTTTCTTCTTCTCTTCCTTATTTTTCCTTCATGCTTCTCTCTTCTTTCTTTCAGTTGCTACAACTCTAGTAGGACCACTGGATGACCGGGTTCGACCTGAATCGAGCGCCTCAACTTGGTGCGGCTCAAACGGAGAATAAGAAAGCAACCATTAATGGCGTCTTTGACATCTCCATTTCTCCACCAATCTGGCCCTTGAAGGCGGTCCATATGGACCTTAAGAAGCTCATGGATGATATATTTTGAAGCTTTAGGAGGGTTTGGGTGGTGGGTTTGTTGGTGGAAGGAAATGGTTGTTTTTCTCCTTTTAGCCGCAAGGAATGGTGAGGAACCCTAATGCACTCGCTTCCTCTCTTATGTAGAGTTCCTCAAACAATCATAGATCGTAGGATAGGAAATAAATGGCTTAAATGGCTCTGTTTTACAACGGCTCTAAATATAGCCAGTAACGGGAAACCGATAGCTGTTTCGATTTTGTTACAGATGAAAAACCCTGTCATTGTCTGCGTGCACGTGTGCATCGGCTTACACGTACAGTGATGTTTTAGTATAAATCAAGCTCTGAACATGATGGATGGTTCAAATCATCAATTTAAGCATTGGAGGTGGGCCATAACTCAACAGATGGATGGTAGTTAACTGTAACGCCCTGAAAATCGGGGGTTGAGCAAAACTCAACTTCCGAGTTCCAACGCATCACTTATGCAACATAGATAATGATGTTTAAATGTTGTCCATATTAGTACATTAAACATGAGTGGGATTACACTAAAACAACATATCGTACTCCAGAGTTAATGTAAATAAGCAAGCAGAAGATTGAACTAAATGTATAAAGTATATATGTGTTTTATAACCTCCAGAGTATGAACGTGCTACCAGGCTGAATATATACATAATTTGTTTCAAGTTATACAAAATGACAAAATGTGAATGTTCCACTAATCCAATATCCCTGTAATCCCGACGACGTAGCTCTAGGTCTACACAGACCCACCTGAGAGCTGAACGTAGGAGAACTCCTCATCAAAGAAGTCCGGCTCCATCACGTAAGCCTCATCACAACCTACAACTAAATCAAAGTCTGGTTGGTGTTTTAAAACACCATCCCAAAGTGGAAGTGAGTGATCAACTCAATGGTACTATAAGGAAAAGGTTAACATGTTATCAATTTAGTCAAGCAGTAATGATAAGGCTAAACAAACATTTTCTAAGTACTCTGGTTAATGCAGGAATGATATGTGTAATGATGCATGCCCTCGCCTGCACTCCCTCAATGACATCATCCCACGATTGCGCATGACAAACTCCCTAAACGTGCACTTTCTTGCCAAGGCATATGCAATGCGGTGTATGAACGTGTTAGCCAAGTAATTTATTAGGCTTATTTGTACAACAGGTTCGGGAAGCTAAGGTACCTCCCTTTATATCATTTACCCAAATAATGATCCATCTAGGGTCGTCAATCCTAGTTAATCACATACGATAGGCAAGTTGTGGGGCATCACCCCTGATGAAAAATAGTGGATAGGTAAGTTCACAAGTTTACACTCGATGTCACTACGGAGAGGCTCGTCACCTCAGCATAGGCCTAGTTTATACTTGAGGTCACTACGGGAGGCTCGTCACCTGAACATAGGCCGACAACTCGAATACGGTGTCCCATACACCACCATATTTGGCTCACAAGTTTGGGTTGCTCACTGGTCACTATGGGGAGGCTCGTCACTCGAGTAGGCCGACAACTCGACCACGATGTCCCATACACCACTATGCCCAGCTCATGAGTCTTAGCGGATCTTGGTACCATGGTTAGACAGGCTTTACATTGGTAAGTGGTACCTTAGATTCAAGCAGTAATGTCCATACATGGTAAACACACAATAGGCCAATCGAGTTTTTTGGTAAGTGCGATTGGTACGAGCACACATTGAATTGATCGACATGGAATGCATAAGCACTCCATGTGGCCTAACCACTGTCGACAATCAGCGTACGACTCGGATTCATCGAATGTATCTAATGTTGCGAAACTAGTTCGATCACTCCATCGGGAACCGTTATCGATTGCCTAGACTACGTATTAGTCCCAATCATACTCAAATGTAATAAGTAGTCGCATGTGATAATCATACAACATTTAACAAACAATTTAAACATAATTCTCATTTGAGCATTTTATCAAACACATTGAACATGTTACTATACATACGCATTTCACCCATAAATCACATAGTAGCAATTTATATTACATGAAGGAAAATTTTAGATATGGATAAGGTAGTTAAGAATCTTATCTCAACACCCTCATTAGAAGCGATCCAACAAATACTTTCTCATTCAGACATTTTATCAAACACTTAGATTGCACTTTACTACATGTATGAACTAATTTAGTTATAGCATATGTTATGGAAAATCCTTTTATAAAGGAGTTGTCGTTCATACAACAAACATATACTTTAGCTTAATATTCATAGTAGGCACAAATCATAATTTTAATTTCATTCAAACCATTCAACAAACACATGGAAAGCATTATATATTCACATAGTTCACACACATGTATAATTCATCGAATACATTGTAACTAAGATCATATGACAGCAATCATGTCAGACATAAATCATTGCTGATATTGAAAGCCTTAAAAACCATAACCTAAATATTTGCAGTCCACACCTTTCGTCAATTTGCTCGTTTCGAACTCGGTTCAAAACCTACACTTCCGTCTATAGAACAACAGCTACCTAAATCACGAAAGAGGTTAGCTATTTCGTTGATTCCTCTATTTGAATTCCTAAAATGAGATTAGGGTTAGGATTTCTTACCCAAATTAGAGTTGGAATGACCTATGTAGCTAGATGTAGAGGCGATCTAGTGCGTATAGTCGTAAGAGAGGAACGCCGCCTTGATCTCCCAAACTCTCACTCTTCTCCTCACACTTTTCTCCTATTTTCTCTCTTCTCTCACCTAGGGTTTGAGAAAAATGCGTATGAGAGAGGGGTGAGGTGGTTTAACGGCCTTATATAGGCTCAGAAGTGATGTCAATGGCCCCATGGCCATGGTATACTTAGGTTATAGCCAAAAGGCGTCCGTTTCTGGCAAACGGAGCACATCTGGAGGTCCATTACCTATCTATGTTACAGAGTAAGTTCTCTAACAATGGATCTAGGCCAGGTTATGATTTTGGCCTGGTTGGATTAGTGGATCGACCGTGGAGGACCTGTATCAGTTCAATGTTCATCGTCACTCGATCAGGGCCACAAGTGTATCGATATGTGCAAGGAAATTTCCCTGATCCATGGGTAAAGTTTGGTCAGAAACTGACGGTCTGAAGTCTTGAATTTTGCCTGCAAGAGAATGACCCAATTCACTTAAGTTTTGGTTTATTTCCTAAAGATATTCGCGTTTCTCACACACTTCGCTCGGGGCTCAAGTTGTACGTTTCTGGATACTATTTGGGCTCGATTCCTACGATGGTTGTCAAGCCCAATAAGGCGGTCATAACCTTATAGTTTTACAGTAATTAGACTTTCAATGAGCGGTCCAGATCCGATACAAGGTTTTGAGATTGCTCATAGGTTTTTAGGTAATGTTGAGTTAGGGATTTTAATGGTTTGGGTCTTGTAGTTCGTATAGATAGTTGTTTAAGCTAATTCCACTGATTATTTAGTTTAGTACTTAATTAATTTTCGTTTACTTTTCTACAAGATTTGATCCTTAGTGATTTCTGCCTGAGGTGGTACTTGGGTCTTTGTACAAATTTTTCTGAGACGTTACATTAACCCGTTCAAAACGCACTGAGCGCGGGAGTGAAAAGGAGATTTTCCTTCTTTCGAGAATCCCGGTTAAACTGTTTGATAAGGTCCGGTGTACCGAGGATGCACACCCATTGTAGTGCATGCTTAGAAAAATGTGGGGTCCACACTGATGTTACATGAAATCCACACCAACCATTAAGTCCCCCATTTCATTCATCGACCTCAGACTAAAGATGAGGCATATCTGTACCTTAGGTGGGCCATCCTAGTCAATTTCATGACTCTAACTAGCGATTACTAACACTTCAATGGTCAGATTATTTCTTGATCGGATCACCAAATTTCCTGAACATTCCCGGGCTTATTTAAATAGATTCCAGTGGTTACTTTCACAACTTAGCACCCATGTTAGTAATTTCGTCCCACAGTAGTGTTTAGTGAAATCCACTTCGTCCTCTCATCCCGAATAGCACTATTGGGCCATCAGACCGAGGATCAGGTAGATCCAAAGCTTAGGTGGGCCATTCTCCTATATTTTAAGTCTTCACTTATGGAATCTCATCAATCTGATAGTCAGATCACTCTATCTTTGAACATTGATGGTTAAAAGGGTCTTAGGGCCTATTTAAGTGGGTTTCAACGGTACATTCCGTTACTAGAAATTGGGATAAGGATGATCAATTAGTGGGCTATGAACTTGAGTGTTGTAAGCCCATTAACAGTGTGGATCGAGTGAGATTGAATCCAAATTTTTATGGTGATTTAAGGTCATGACCTTCCATAGTCAACATTCTACGATTTCAATAGTTTCTAGGGCTATTTAGTTGCGTCCTAAAAGTTGATTTT
Source organism: Magnolia changhungtana (assembly GCA_030180095.1). Classification (NCBI taxonomy): domain Eukaryota; kingdom Viridiplantae; phylum Streptophyta; class Magnoliopsida; order Magnoliales; family Magnoliaceae; genus Magnolia; species Magnolia changhungtana. The sequence goes on from JASAUF010000554.1 coordinate 1,714,471, forward strand.
TATAACATGGTGGTTGAACTAGGGAAATCAAGTGTTGGGGTGGTCGACGGAACGTTGTGGATCTCTTTGTTCAGACTCCTAAATATAGATGAATGATTTGATGGTCTAGCTTGTGATTAAACAAGTTCCTAATCTAAATTGGTGATTGGTCTTATAATTGTATGGTGGGATTTGTACAAATTTGAATAGATTGTTAATGACCACGATATAAACTGGACAAATAGTGGACCACATGATCTAATGGCCATAATAGACCCTATGCAGTTCAATCGCATAATAGGGTGGTTAAAATTCTAAATTGGGTTTCTTTGATGACTTGATGATCTCTCTTGAAGATCAATGAATGGATGGCTTAATATATAGATGGGGACTTCTTTCAATGGTTGGATTTACACTGGAATGCACGTAGATTTTTGCTTAAGTTAGCTTTGCATTTATACTAAGTTATGTTATACGATAACACCCGAGTACTGAAAACTACAGGGTGTTACAAGACTTGAGTCGGCTTGTAATTTCACTGTGATGCCTTGGGAGCGTCAGGCGGCTGGAAGACCTTGCTTTTATTTTAGTTTTGTACATATATATGTTAGAGTCTCCGATCGGGTGTGCTTTATGTGTAAATTTATGTGTAAATTTTGCTGCATGTTTATTATGGCTTGTATAATCCCCATTTTGGGCGATCATCACTATTAGAATTGTATTTTTGACTCTTATCCCTATATTTATGGATTTTTGTTATCTATACCTCGTTTTGGTTCCATTAAGTTGAATTGTACAGCTCTAATTATTCGTGTATGGAATGAATGTGAATTTGAATGAGGACACACGTGCATTTTATTAAGTTAACACTTGGGAACTCGAGACCGGAGTCCATGTACTCGGGTGCTAATTTTTGAGGCGATAAATTGGATCACTTCAAGAAGAACATAAATGAATTAAAGAGTGTGTAGGCAAGTAAATCAATGCAAGTAAATGTGTAAGCGAGTGATCTCCACTTAAGTCAGACAGAACAACATGGATTGAAATTGAGGTAGGTAATGGGCCACAATGCGTCTAAGCGCGGAAGTATGGCAGAGCTATGGAATGTTGGCTAAGTCCTAGAGGGGGGTGATTAGGACCAATTAAAAATTATGCCAATTTAAAATTTTAATTACCTAATTTAAACTAATTTGCAATTAAACCAAGCAAGACAATTTAACTCTAAAAGTTTCCAAGCCAATAGAGGGTCTAATCACATAGGCTACTCAAGATATATAGATTAAACAACTACCCTATAGCATAGTGAACATGTGTATGAAATATGCTACTTATCAATCCTAGTCATTCATCTAATCATGTATATATAATTAAGCATTCAAACATATAAGCATAATTAAACAGATGCGCAAATGACAATCCCAAACACGAGCATGTATAGTGGTTTGAATACGTGCTTACTCCACTCCCGACGGACTCACTCTTGCCTAGAGGGTACCGGATTTTACTATAGGAGGTTTTAAATTAGGTTTACTTCAAACCTTTACAGCCCTACACAAGAACTCTACAATTTATGCCCTACACAAGAGTAAAGGTCTTATGCAAGAACTTAGACTTTATGTCATACATAAGGACAAGGGTCTTAAACTCAAAACCAACAATTTTGGCCACACAAGCTAAGGTCTTAATCTTGAACCTGACACTTTAGGCCACACAGGCCAAGGTCTTAATCCTGAACCTGAGATTTATGCCCTACACAAGAGCAATGGTCCTACTCCCGAACCCTACACGTATTCTCCCATAGGAGGCCTACACAAGGACTTGAGTTGGTTTTTTCTTTAGCTAACCAACAACCTAGGTCCTACACAAGAACCATGGATTTAGGTTACACAGGCCAAGGTCCTACAAAAGAACCTAGATGAGTTTGAACACAAACTCTTACACTCCAACCTACATAACTTCAAAGGATAAACTTGGACTCCTACAATTGACAACTTGTCGGATCGAGCCCCTTTTTTACGTGCCACTTGGGTTGCCTAATCTCAGCTCTCTCGTGCTTCAATCAACTCCCAAATACTCCCCCAATCATGTTGTCGCTGCTTCGCCAAGGATTCAGCTCCACTATTAATCTCCTTACATTTGATTGGTCTTCAAGATAACCAAGGTGATAGGAGTGGGTTGAATCTCCTACAATTAGTGGGTAGTTGATTATCCTAGGGGATTCAACAAAATGGGTCTCCTAGAAGATTTGGAAAAAGGTTTACCAAGATGTCTCAAGTCCAATCTCTAGGAAATAGAGGAGTTCAAGTGCATCTCAATGTTGAGGTTGGAATCCTTATTAGAGTTGTAATCTCAAAGGAGATGGCTTAGAACTCAATGGAATAGAGGCTACGATGAGAGATATGCATATGGAATCACCCTACCTTTGGTTACTCTAAAAACCCATCCAAAAGCCCAAGGACCGAATGCCCTTTATAAAATGTTTGAGCTCCAACGGTCAAAAAACGAGCAGAAAATGGTCCTGTCAATGCCATTGAAGGGTCTTCGATGCCATCGAAGAATAATCTTCAATGCCATCTAGAAAATCAGAGGAAATTTCAAAAACCTTGCTGGACAAATCTGGATCTCAAATTAATGTCATCTAAGGGTCTTTGATACCATTAAAGGGACCTCTATGCCATCAAGAATTTCAGCCAAAATTCCAAATTGGTTGCTAGACTTCCCTGATTCTCAATCGATGCCATTGGCCAGGTTTCGATGTCATCGAACATGCTCTCGAATCCTCTATTTAGGGCTATCTTTTACACAATAGATCTGCACCTTTTCTAGCCTTCTTTGTCATATTTTTCTTAGTCTCATAAGGCTAAGGGATGATTAAATTAATATACTTAATTAGGTCAAGATCATCTAGAGGCTAGAGGGTTATTTTGGGTCAAAGGTTAAGGTCACCAAGGCCACCTATTTAACTGTTCTTGTTGCCTTGATGCTTCTACTCCACCGTGTCTTCGATCTTCACTTTCTAAAGGCTCAACCAACTTTATGACACAACGATTCATATGATTGACAAACCAGGGTGCAAAAATGAATGCACTAAAATGGATGATCGGAAAATCTCTCATAACTTGGATGGAAGTAGGGAATGATGGCAGATTAGGATGATAAGGCGGGTGATACTTCTCATCGAAGGGAAGATTTGGGTTATTCAATCTCTCTATATCTTGTCACCATTTATTCCAGCATTTATTGAAATGGGCTTCCTCATAGAGTTTTAAGCCTTCATCAATTTGTTACAAATAATCTATGATGGTAAGGCTAGGACAATACTTCATCTTGAAATTTTTTTAGGGCAGATACAGCCTCAGCCGAAGAAGTACTTGATGGCTGACTGGGTATAGCTGGTATTGATAGCGTTCGATTCCCTATCAGTGGGCAAGATTTCAGAGGATTGGTGCATTGAAAAGAAATTATAGGAATTTTTGGAGGTTGACTAGAGATACCTCCCAAATTTGAAATCTTCTTTGGAGCCATCCGCTATGGCCGAGCAGATGCGAGGATATCAAGGTGTTCCTCTGTGATTTCCTGGCTTGCTGGAGCGGGAGCATCATCTATTAAAGTCGGAGCAGAAGAAGTCGTTGTTGACCTTGTTCTTGCCTTACTTGTGAACGTCTTAGTAGTAGGAGCGGGTAACACAATGACGCTTCTTTCTTGCTCTTCACCACATCCAGCTAAGAGCAGAATCGAGTCGTAAGCTCTTTCGTGCTTCTTCCACCTATGAACTTTATGTAGTGATGATCTCACCATGTAACGAAGTTATCCATCGCTCAGGGATAGTTAGGATAACTTGGAATCATCAGGGCAAGTGACTCCTTGAGATATGATTTGTCAAGGGTCGCATAGAGTTCCACATTGGTTATTATTGCAAGCTCATAAGGAAGTTGATTGCAGGATTTATGAGTAAGAGGACAGAGGATATATTGGATGAGGCCAAGTTGTCAAGCAACTAGTGATGGATAGTACTGCTCAATCCTAGCTTTGGCATTTTTGCCTGTCTCAATCGTGCCTCCATAAAAAAGATCGTGACCGATGACATAACTGGTCCAGTCGTAATGCAATCGACCGGCTGAATGCTCATCATTTGGCTCAAATTGCCCAATGAGCTACCCTAGTCCATAAGCTGTACATTCAAAAAAGGGCATAAAGGATTGGTCCTCCTTGGATTTGTCGAGGGAGGGGAACCCTATAAGATACTCTTTGACTGTATGACTCTCTGAGGGGATGTGGAGAATTAAGTCACCGAAGGAAGATTATGGTTTTCCTATATGCAACGAATGATCGAAGAGAGAAGGCCGAAAGTATGCAAGAAACCACATCTGCAAGAGTCATAGTGGCCCTCATGCAGAATGTAACCCTTTACGAGTGGCCTCGTAAAGACTCCGGTATAGATGGCCAAGAACGTAAGGTGTCAAAGTAATCCTATGGCCTTAGGCTAGATGTTCGGCCAAAGCGACATATTCAGAAGTGACTTGAAGAGCATTAACACAAGGAAGATGCTGACAGATCCAGAGACGGAGGAAGGTCGTGTGTTCTTCTTCTTTAACGAGCCCTTCTCCTTTGGGTAGGTGTAAGTGCTATGATATATAAAGCACCCCTTGTTGTCAAATTTCAATAAGACAAAACAATTTAGAGTGTGACTTATTCACAAGATGGAAAGTTCACCTTTAAGATCATCATCATATGAAGAATGAAAGTGCAAGACATGAAGATAGTTCTACAAGGTTGAGATCTACTTCAAATTCAAGATCAAGCTACTAATGCAAGTCTACTTCAAGTAGAAGATCTACTAACGCTACTAAAGATTTGAGTTCAATGTCCAATGTTTCAGGTATAAGCGACCCTGGAAAGATCTTAGGTTTAGGTCCTTTCTTATGCAAATTATTTATGGGTTTTTATACTTTGGATAGGCTGAAATTCAACTAGTCCTATCCTGAATTAGACTAGTTTAGGCTTTGGTTCGACCAGTCCAAGATTCAAACTCAAATTTGAAGTTTTTTTAGTAGATCTTCGACTAGTCAAGCACCTTGCTCGACCAGTCGTGGAGATTATCTTGACCAGTCGTGAGGAGCTCGACTCAAACTCCAGCAACATATTTCAGGCTCCCTCGACCAATTGAGTAGGCCACTCGACCAGTCGAAGGTCGGTTTTATCCGATCATGCCAAAATTTTGAAATTTGGTTGATTCTTCGACCAGTCGAAGGAGACCTTAGACCAGTCGAAGGAATCATTTTTTAGCCTATAAATAGAGGTCTTTTCTTATTCTAAATCATTCAGAAAAGCCACAGAAAGCCCCCACTTTGAGAGAAAAGTCATCGTCATTATCAAGTGATAGTCCGGTAATTTTAGATCCTTTAATAGCTTATTTGTTTTTATAATTCCTTGATCTCTGTTTTGTGAATTTGAATTTTTAAAGGAAGTTTTTACTCTATCTTGTGAGATCTAAGGAATTCAAACAAGTAGCTCAAGGTTTGAGATAATTTAAAATTTATTTAGAACCTAAAACCGTTGATTATGTTAGTTGGAAATTGAACATCTACACATTAAGCGAAGCGATTCTACAGGCTACATCAAACAGCGTCTTCAAAAAGAAGATAAGTACTCTTTTTTTATTTACTTTTTAGTTTTTGAGATTAGCCAGAAAATCTCTGTATTGGTTTTAACTGAGATTAACCAGAAAATCTCAGCGCAGGGTTTCGATTGTGATAGCCCATTTGAAAACACAACTGTATAGGTTTTAAGGTGAACCTGAGAAAACCTTATTTTATAGTGAACGCCAATATCACGTGGGTTGTGATTATTGGGAGAGGAGTAGGTGTGGTTGTTTGAGAATAGTTGGTGGACACACCGAACCACTATAACTCCTAGTGTTTTATGAATGATGATGTATGTGATGGATGTGTGTTGAATGTTTGTAATCATTTCATGTACATGTGGTGAATGCTTGTAATAGATAGTTTCCTTTCTTTGTCTCCTATTTTAGTTTGTGATCTTGATCCTTACTACATTCAAGAAATCAGGTTGTCCTACAATAAACAATTATTTTTTGGTGTAAGGTTGTCCTTTGAACAAGGTTTGAATCAATTTCTCAATACTAATACAATTGATATCTTTTATTGATTCGGTTATATTTAATATTTCTTTTCAACATTTTTTTTTAATTTGGCATAGTCCTATTCACACCCCCCCCCCCCCCTCCCTTTAGGATAGAGCTCACTGTTTTCAAGTGGTATCAGAGCTAAATTGCTCATTTTCTTGGATTAATTTTCTTGAGCTTATCAATCTAGAGCTTTTATTATGTCAAATTTCTATAGCTTGTCTATTACTAGGTCACCACCCTCTCATGGCTCAAATTATGTTTATTGGAAAGCCATAATGAGGATTTTCTTAAAATCCATTGATGAAAGCGTGTGGTAAGCCACAGTAACTAAATGGAAACCACCTGTGTCTGAGGTTCTAGGTAGTGATGGAGCCAAATCCATTAAAGAAACTCATTTTTATTTATGGACTACACCTCAGAAAAGTGAAAGCAGTGTTAATACTAAGTCTTTAAATGCAATTACATGTGCTCTATCACCTGATGAATTCAAAAGAATCATTTCATGTGATACAACTAAACAAGCCTGGGACATTCTTGAAATGACACAGGAGGAACGACTATTGTTAAGAAGTCTAAAGTTCAGATCCTCACTACTAGGTTTGAGGAAATTCGTATGAAAGAAAATGAGTCTTTCATGGACTTCTACACGAAACTAAATGACATAATCAATTCTATGTGGGGTCTAGGAAATGGAATCCTAGAAAGCAAAGTTTGTGCTAAAATACTCTGATCTCTCTTCTTGAGAGGTTTAATTCCAAAGTTACTGCTATTCAGGAACTAAGAGACACAAATCAAATTAAGGTTGAGGAGTTAGTTAGTTCACTTCAAACCTATGAGTTAAAATTTAAAGCTCCCAAAGGTAAGTCCATAGCTCTTAAATCATCCAAATCTATTTCAAAAGGTAGCGATGTTAATTCTGATTTTGAAAACTTAGAGGATGATATGGCTTTACTTGTTAAAAAGTTTTACAGGATTTTCAAAAGTAAGAAAAGAGTATATTTTCAAAAACCCTCTAAGAAGAGAAAGGGAAATTTTAAAAATTGAAAATCTCTAAAATATAGTCAGTGTTTTAACTGCCATGAATATGGGCATTTGGCAAATAAGTGTCCAAAAAGGAACAAGCCAAAAAGAAAAGGCATGTTAGCCACTTGGGATGAATCATCCAGCTCTTAAGTTTCTTCTGAGTCGGATGATTCAGAACAAGAAACTTCAAATGAAGTAAAGGCTATAATGACTATAGTTAGAGTCACCTTCTCAGATAGTTGCAATTCATCTGATTATTAGAATCTCAGGAGTGACCCTGAAAATGAAAATGAAGATGATCTTCAAGATGCCTATAATGCCCTATACAGGAAAAGTTGTAAAATTGTTGTCAAATTAAAGCTTTAAAAAGAAATATTTCTTAAATTAAAAGAAAAAATCTCATCTTTCTAATTGTTATGAAAAAGTTAAATGTGATTTAAGTTTTAAAACTTCTGAACATGAAAAACTCATAATAGAAAATGAGAAACTAAAGCTTGAAGTTTCTTCTCTATTGAGTTCTAAGGATACTTGGAGATATGCCCATGGAGACCTTAAGTTTGAAAACTTATTAACCACATCTAGAAAATGTGGTGATAAATTTGGTCTGGGCTATATCAAAGACAAACCTTTGAAAAATAAGAATGTTTCTCCTACATTTGTTAAAGGAGAATCCTCAAACTCAAAAGGAAAGAGCTTGAAAAATAATAACCAAAACAACTTTAAAAATTCAAAACTTTTTCAAGCTTCTAAAGTCAATCCAAATAACATCAGCTTTAGAAAACAAGGTTATAACCTCTTAGCTGAAAAAATAATGGATTTACTTAAAGAGCTTCTCAAATCTAACTCTAACATCAGAGTTGATAAACAGATAAATTTCAATTCTACCAAGCCAAGGAAAACCAATGATACTCCAAAACCCAGAACAACAATGAAATGGATTCCTAAAGTTACTTGTCTTCTTGGCCACACGGCCTTCAAGGTTTCTAGCCATTTAAAGTGGTACCTAGACAGTGGTTGTTCAAGACATATTACAGGTGACAAAGATATGTTCACCAACTACAAAGAAATGATTGATGAGTCAGTTACTTTTGGTGATGGAAGCAACTGTAAGATTATTAGCCAAGGTACTATACAAATTTCTAACCTTCCTCCTTATAAAAATGTCTTATATGTTGAAGGTGTTAACACAATCTTTTAAGTATATCTCAAATTTGCGATAACAAACATAGTGTTAAATTTACTAATCAAAGATGCGAGATTTCAAATGAGAAAGTGTAACGCCCTGAAAATCAGGGGTCAAGCATAAACTCAACTCCCGAGTTCCAACGCATCACTTATGCAACAAAATGAATGATGATTAAATGTTGTCTGCTTTCGTATAATGAACATGAGTGAGATTAAGCCAAAATAGCATATCATACTCCAGAGACAGTTAAATTGCAAGCGGAAGACTGTGATAGCTATATGTAATATATAAACTGTGGTGAGTCTCTAGAGTGTGATAACAATACCAGGTTAAATAATTACAAGTACATTTCAAAATATACCTAAGGTGTAGTGTCATCTAGTCAACATCCCTGTAATCTCATCGATCAAGACACGCCTCAAATGGAGTCGCCATAAACAACATATACGAGAAAACACCCTCATTGTCACAAAAGTCCGGCTCCGCCTCAGGAATAGCATCACCATCTGCAATCAGACAAAGTCTGGTGGGTGTTCGGAACACCGTCCCGTAACGTGGGAGTGAGTAGCTAACTCAGTGGAACAATAAAGCATAGGTTAACATGTTATCAATGCAGTCAAGTAGTAATGATAAAGCAGTATAATCAAATACTCCTAAATACTCTTATTAATGCAAGTATGAATGCAGTCATGATGTATGCCCTCACCACACCCTCCCTTGTGCGACACCATCTTACGTTCGCGGCATGCTGTCATCCCTCAGTGCTCCACATCTTCCAGGTTAACATGTTATCAATGCAGTCAAGCAGTAATGATAAAGCAGTATAATCAAACACTCCTAACTACTCTTATTAATGCAAGTATGAATGCAGTCATGATGTATGCCCTCACCACACCCTCCCTTGTGCGACACCATCTTACGTTCGTGGCATGCTTTCATCCCTCAGTGCTCCACATCTTCTAGGCACATGTAATGCATGATGAGCATGATTACCGAGTTGTTATTAGTCCATTTCAAACAGCAGGATTGGGAAACTAAGGTACCTCCCTTGTATCATTCCCAAACATGATCTATTCTAGGGTCGTCAGTCCTAGTTAATCTCATACGATGGTATGTTTCTAGGTCACTGCAAAGGCTGTCAGGGTTACGTACAAAGGTTACACCACTCCCCCATCACCTCTTTAACGATTCATCACTATACAGAAACAGGCCTAGTTCATACTCCATACACCGCGGCAAAACTCTAAGGCTCACCGCAAGTTCAGAGTATGCTCGAGGTCACTACAAAGGGCTGTCAGGGCTGTTATGCACAAAGGTTATACCGCTCCCCCATCACCTTATCAATGTAGGCTGACAGCACGAATATAGTGTCTCATACCACCATAATCGGTTCATTAGTCTGGTTACTCACTGGTCACTACGGGGAGGCACGTGGCCCCAGCGTAGGCCGACAGCTCGACCATGGTGTCCCATACCACCATGCCCGGCTCATGAGTCTTAGTGGATTGAGGTACCATGGTTAACAGGATTCCACTGGTAAGTTTGGTACCCTAGGTTCAAGCAGTAGCGACCAAACATGGTGAACATACATTAGACATATCGGGTTACTTGACGATCCTGACTAGCTCGAGCGCACAATCAATTAAACGACATGAAGTACATAAGTACTTCGCGTGGCCTAACCACTGTTGCCAACTGAAGTATGACTCGGGTTCGTCAAACACATCTTACATGGCGAAATGAATCTCAACCACGATCTCAAGTCTGGTACCGATTGTCTAGACTATAAACATAGTCCCAAACGCAATTAATCCATATTCAAAGCATGTGGAGTAAAGTATAATAAACAAAGCAATTCAAGCATACTAACAAACATGTCATAAGCATGAATAAAGCATGTTATAAAGCATGTCATACATCACCATATAAACAAGAATACAAACACATATAATTCACAAGTAAGCGGTTTAAGTAAACAACCACATAGAGGAAATCATACATGTCTCTAAGGTAGCTGAGAATCCCATCTCAACACTTACCTAAGGCACCTTCATCCAAACACTTACTCTCTAAGGCATTTTCACAAACACTTAGCATACACTATTTCAACATACTTAGTGTATGTTAGCAAACATGTATTAGGGCGAGTCCTTTCACCAAGAAAGTATTTTATGCATATATAATATATTTATACAATAAATAATCATGGCAAACACATCTCTAAAATATATACGTATACGGTACTTTATACAATACAGTATTTCTACATACATAGTGTATATTAGTAAAACATGTATTAGGGCGAATCCTTTCACCAAATAAGTATTTTATCTATATATCGTATATTCATACAACCAATAATCATGTCAATCACATTTCCAAAATTTATATGTATACGGTATTTTCTATGAATACCTAGAATATGTAAAATTCCATATTCTACATCTTTAATCGAAACAGAAAACAGAAAATACTTTTTACATGTGGAATTGCATGCAGGTCATGAATCTATCATTATCTGACATTGAAAGCATTGAAAACCATAACTTATACACCTAAAGTCTGCACCTTTTGTCGTAGAATCGTAACGAAGTCGATAGGTTCGCTAAGCTTCCTTATTCGGCAGTTTGGCAACCTATAGAATGAATAGGTTAGCTATTTCATAACCTACAACTATTAACACTCCAAATCAGATTAGGGTTAGGGTTTCTTACCTAGAAATGGAGTTGGAATCACCGGGAAAGTGATTGGAATGGAGTGGTTGTGCTTGCATAATGGCAGGGAAACATGGCAGGGAGATTCTCCTACATCTCCCACACTTTCTCTCTCTTTTCTCTCTCTCTCTAGGGTTTCTCTCAAATTCGTATGGCTGTGAGAGAGAGAGTTCTAAGGTCCTTATATAGCCTAAAATCTCTCCAAACTAGACTTGAGGACAAGGTATACTTAAGTTATAACCAAAGCAGCATTGTTTCAGCTCAACGGAGGATTTCTGGCGGGCCTCTTTAAGCCAAAGGTCGAACTTAAACTCACTAACACTGGATCTAGGTTTAGTTAAGTTTTCATTCTAGTCGGGTAATGAGTTTGATCTTAGATTTTTGGTAACCTAGCGTCACTGATTCTACAAGTTTTAGGTCTTGCAGATCGTATTTAAAGCAATTCAAATGGATTTCATGGCTAATCTAGTTTAGCACTTAGTTAACTTTGTCAAATTTCTAAAGGATTTAATCCTAAGTGATTTCTGTCTGAGGTGGTACTTAGTCCTTTATAGTTTGTATATAGAGTGATCCAAGTTGAACTACTTAGCTAGTTCAAAATAGTGTCTAGGATGAAAGTACTTAGAAAAATTGAAAGATCAAGGTGGTGAAGGGTGAGATTTGTGAAGAAAATGGTTTGAAAAGAGAATTGAGGCTTTAATTGAGTGTTTGAGAAATTAAACCGGTGTTAGGATTGACCAATCGCCTAAGGATGTCTAATTCCAGGTTGGAAAAAATTCGGGTTGTTACAGAAAGGTTGTGTGATATTAAATGGTCGTAGAACATCTGAAAATTGCTATATCATTAATAAGTCTTGTTCGTCTACATTCTCATGTTACATGGGCCAAATTGATAAAACTGAATTATGGCACAAATGTCTTGGACATGTTAAATACTGAAATCTCTATAGATTAAGCAAAATTAATCTTATTAGAGGACTACCCAAACTAAAGAAAGTGGATAAAATATGTAGCGCATGCCAAATTGGCAAACAAACAAGGAGTAGTCACAAGAAAGTGAACTCCTCTGCCACATCCAAACCCCTTGAACTTCTCCATATGAATCTTATTAGACCAACCAGAACAGAGAGTAGAGGTGGTAAGAAGTATTTTCTAGTGATTATTGATGACCTTACCAAATTTACTTCGGTAGCATTCATGAGAGAAAAATCTGAGACTCTCAATGAAGTTAAAAAGATACTAAAATGAATTTAGATGGAAAAAGAAATGAATGTTATCAAGATCAGAAGTGATTATGGGTCGGAATTCAAAAAAAATAATTTTGAGAAGTTTTGTAACGATCATGGCATATAACATAAGTTTTTAGCTCCTAAAACACCTTAACAAAATGGGGTTGTTGAAAGAAAAATAGAGTGCCACAAGAGATGGCCAATTTTATGCTAAATAGCATGAAGTTACCCAAAAATTTGTGGGTTGAAGCGGTAAATACTACATGTTATATTATAAATCGTGTGTACAAAAGAAAATCTAAAGATAAAACAGCTTATGAGTTCTGGTTTAATAAGAAACCAACTGTTAAATACTTTCGAATTTTTAAAAGTAAGTACTTCGTCTTACATGACCGTGAAAATTTAGGGAAGTTTGAAGCCAAAAGTGATGAAGGGATATTCTTGGGTTATACTCTGAATAGTCGAGCATATTGTGTTCTTAACAAGGGAACATGTGTAATTTAGGAATCTATTAATATTGTAATTAATGATCACCTAAACACACCCTCCTCCAGTTCAAAAGATGATGAAGTCAATATAATTGAGAAACCCAACTACTCATCTATTCTAGTCAATACTAAACTAAAATCAGTCAAAGATCATCCTACTAATCTAATATTAGGCAATCCTCTCACTGGTGTGCGTATTAGAAAAAAATTACATAATATTTGCAATTACGTTTTCTTTACTTTTCAAATTGAACCAGTCAATGTAAAATACACACTTACTGATGAAAATTGGATTGTTGCCATGCATGAAGAATTAAATTAGTTTGTTAGGAATGATGTTTGATATTTGGTTCTAAGACCATCTGATAAACACATAATTGGAACCAAATGGATTTTCAAAAACAATTCTAATGAATTGGGAAATATAATTAGAAACAAGGCTAGATTGGTTGTACAAGGGTACACTCAAATAAAAGGAATCGATTATGATGAAACCTTTGCTCGAGTAGCTCGTCTTGAGTTCATCAGATTATTTATATCCATTACCTGCTTCAAAAAATTCAAGATATATCAAATGGATATTAAAAGTACTTTCTTAAATGGTGATCTACATGAAGAGGTCTATGTTGAACAACCTAAGGACTTTAAGAACACTAAACACTCTAATCATGTATATCGCCTTAAAAAGGCACTTTATGGTCTAAAACAATCTCCCAGGGCATGGTATGAGAAGCTGACTAAGTTCTTACTCAGTCACAATTTTGTTATGGGAAGTGTTGATAAAACTTTGTTTGTTAAAAAAATATAATGAACACATACTAATTGTATAAATATATGTTGATGATATTATCTATGATTCTACATGCACTAATATGTCCATTGAGTTTGCATAGCTTATGAAATCTAAGTTCAAGACGAGTATGGTTAGAGAATTGAACTACTTTCTAGGCTTGTAGGATAAACAACTAGAAGATGGTATCTTTATTTCTCAAATCAAGTATACTTTAAATTTAGTTAAGAAATTTGGATTCGAAATTGGTAAGAAATTTGATACTCCTATGTGTAATACCCAATCCAACTTATAAGTATGACTGATTGGTTAGTAGATGAGATTCACCTTCTGAAATAAAATCCGGTAATGCCTGCATATACAATTCAAATACTCAAAAGAACCCCTTATAGTACACCCCTCATAATGCGACCATAAATAACTGTAACCGATACCACGATGACCACCCCGTTCATTCCATACCATTTTCTATACCTATGTGCACGATGATCGACGCCCTTGGCCAGACCTTGACTAGCCATGCATAGTACACACCCAATTGACCAGAACTCCAAGACTTCGAAACCTATTTCATATCGATCGCCCCATCGCTGCGATCATGAAGGTACCACTCATGCATGCGATCGTGAAGGTACCACTCGTGCATCTATGCGAAGCTCCATTAGTGAGATATGCCGTGAAGAATTGTTAGTGTATCATGTACGCATGATGCCATATATCTTATTCCACACATGTGCACAACACATGCATCATACCACACATGTGTGAGAGAATCTCTACCCATGTGTGTGATGTCACACACCCATACCCCTCCCTCTCTCATGTACATCCCAAAGTCAACTCTTCTCCATACCACATCTTATGCATGACATCATCACACCATGTCATCTCATGCCCCTTTAATCCACCATTAATTCTTAATCATGCACAAGTTCCCATAATCCTAACCTAAGCTAACCATAATCACATTAACCTAACCTAACCACATTTTTATCTACTTCTCTACAAATAGTTCTCCATCCCTTAGCATTTTCACCATTTTCTACAATAGGGGGAGAGAGAGAGAGAGAGAGAGAGAGAGAGAGAGAGAGAGAGAGAGGAGTGATCTTGGTGGGCCATCAATCTCATCCCTTCCATCCATCTCAACCATCAATTCCATCCCTTCCATTCATCTTAACCATCCATCCCATCAATTCCATCCCTTCCATTCATCTTAACCATCCATCCCATCAATTTCATCCCTTCCATCCATCTTAACCATCCATCTAGTTCATTAAGGTGAGTACACCTCCTCCACCTTATGGTTTGTTTGCTTTCTTGATTATTTGGATGATTAATAGTGGTGATGATATGATGATAATGATGTGATTAATGGTGTGGATGCATAAGAGAAAACATATAAAAAGATGATTTATAGTGGTGATGATATGATGATGATGATGTGATCAATGGTATGGATGTATAGGAGAAAAAAAAAATGATAATAATTTGTTATAGACCTTATGTGAGATCCATTGATAGTGGGCCCCACCAAAATGTTTGTATGCCATCCAAACTGCCTACGTAAGGCCATTGGGTTGGCCAAACTCACACACACACACACCCATGCACACATGTGCACACCACACCACAGAAAATTATATATATATATATATACATATAAGCTGAAAAATGAAGTTAATTCGAATCTTTGGTGGGCCACATCATAGAAAACAATGATATTTACTGTTAGAATCTGTTAAGGCCCATTGAAATGTTTCTGTACGTCAAAACATATTGAATATTGGACTCGTTGGGTCTGTCACAAGCCATAAAATCCAACAGACAAACTGACCATCCTAATGTGGGCCCCACCTGTGAAAAACCATGGAAAAAAAAAATTAACATGTCTGGACACCCTTGCTGTCAACGTCTAGAGGACGCTGCAGCAACAGCGTTCGGCTGCTTGAGAGGGTAGGGATGGTGGGTCCCACCACTGGTCCCATCATGATGTATGTTGAACATCTACACCGTGCATTTGATGGGTCCCCTTTATAAACGGGGTTTCCCTAAAATTAGCCATACACGAAACTCAAGTGGCCCACACCATCTAGAATCATGTGAAGACTAGAAGTTCTGTAGGTCTGATCATGAGGTATGCCTTATATCCAAACTGTCCATCCATTTGGTGAGCTCGTCTTAAGGCTTGAGAAGAAAAATAAGATGATCTAACTATCAAGTGGTCCACACTACAAAAAGTAGCAGGGGATTGAATGTCTACCATTGAAACCCTTTTTGGGTCACAGAAGTTCTGGACCAATATGAAATTTGTTTTTCCTCTTAATTCAGGTCTTTGTAACCTTATGAACAGATTGGATGGAAAATAAATGTTATGGTGGGCCCTGTAAATTATTTAACGGTGAAATCATTATCTCCACTACTATTTGTGGTGCCGTCTAGATAATCTTTGGATATGATTCAATTTTTGGATAATGCTCTCAAATGATCTCTAAAAATAGATGAACGGTGTAGATATAATAAATACATCACTTTGTGTCACGCCCTAAACTCGGAAATTGGGCTCACAAAATTTTCG
Source organism: Magnolia changhungtana (assembly GCA_030180095.1). Lineage (NCBI taxonomy): Eukaryota > Viridiplantae > Streptophyta > Magnoliopsida > Magnoliales > Magnoliaceae > Magnolia > Magnolia changhungtana. The sequence continues at coordinate 1,730,602 of JASAUF010000554.1, forward strand.
ATCACCAAATCCGGTGCCGACAGCCTTCGTAGTACCCCATTCTCGGCTCCTAGCGTCCATATGCCAGATTCCAATCTTGGGATCCTATAAGGAGGATTTTTCAATGTACATTTAACTCGTAATAAGCATAACCACAAATATACCCAAATCACAAAGGCTACATCATCATCATATATCGACTAATATAAACATTTGAATACAATGCTGAAAGGGAAATACATATATCGAAATCAAAGCTCCAGAAGTCAGATCCATGCTCCAAGCTCCACGCTGCTGCAACCTTATGCCACCTGCACGCATCTATCGTGCATAAGCTTATAGAAAGTTTAGAGGGTGGTGTAAGTGTGTGCGCAAGGTAAGTGCCAAGTATTCAATATAATGCCTTAATCATACAATATCGGAATTACTGGCAAGATCATGAATCATACGATATTAGAGTAAGTGGAAATACTTCAAGTCTATAAATCATACAATATCAGAGTATGCAATACAGAGTAGCTATGCAAACGAGGAGTCATAGAGAGCCAAACATCAGATGCCGAGGATATAATGCAATATGTAAATCCTACTAAGTCCGTCTAGGCCATATAAGTGTAAAAATATAGCAACCAAAAATGTCATATGCCTGCGGATGTAATGCAATATGCGATGCGAATGAAATGACCAAGCTGGAGTGTGATGTCGAGATGATACTACGTAGTATTGTAGGCTATGGGGTCCAACACAAGGGACTCCTATCCAAACTAGTCTCATACCTAAATTTAGATAGTCAGACTCAATATGGTAAACTCCTGATCTCAGGTTAGTCGTGTGCCCCAACCGAAATCCTGACCATTGCGAAGGTACACGTAATAAATAGTTATGCACCACCACCCCGAGTGGATAGTGAATGGATGAATGAATGAGTATGTAACTTCTGCTCAATAAGTCCACATAACAATACCATACATCTCTGGGATCATCACCGGGGTCTAGTACACTCAACACCAGCTTGCCGCCCCATCAAGTGCACAACTGAGTAAGTGGAAGAGACCTCACTATCCGCCTACCAATTTGGCCCGACTCGTCGATAGCAGACCCATTTACGAGCTGGTCAGACTCAGCCTAGCATTACCTACTCCCGCAGGCAGGTAAGGCCACACCCCCTCCCAACCGACCATGACACAGTGGGAGACGCGGCCTACTGGTATACGGCCCTCATGCGCTCATATATACCACTCGGTCTCGACGTTGGGGTATCCTCTAGTACCAAGAGGGTTTAAGAATTTTCACCCAGGGCCATCTACTGTAGCTCGATGCTAGTAATAAATTTCTGGTGTCCCATCCGGCCATCCACAATATGCCTGTGGAGGCTATAGCCCTGATGTCGCTAGGGCATACGGTAATCATAATCACACAATGCGAGATGCATGAGTCGTACAGTCTAATCATGCATCAATCCTGTGCATACCATGTGCTCATGTGGGATAACTCTACCTATCAGGGAGTCCCATAAACCATCTGTACTATGGCATATGCAATGGTCAATCACATCTCATAACAAACATGCAGATGATGCATATGGGCATGTATCATGATGCTATGCTGTCACATACTCATAATCGGTGTCGGTAACCGGCATCGATAATCAACCTCGATAATCGGCCTATCGAAAGGCCTAAGGGAAGGTCATAATGAGGACATTTAACCATCATTGCCCATCAATGTAGACATTTAACCAACATTGTTCCCAAGGGGTGGCCCTCATAGGGCCAAACATATAGTGGGCCTATAGCCTCACATAAGGGCCTAATGCACATCACTATGGGCCTCCCTCATGGGCTGCATATATATCACAATGGGCCTTGACACATGGGCCATAATACACATCACATGGGTCGCATCACGTGGGCCGCATCACATAGGCCGCATCACATGGGCCTATATACATCACAATGGACCGCATCACGGTGGGTCACATACAATCTCAATGGGCCTTATATAATCACACTAGGCCTCATCATATGGGCTAATATACATCGCACTAGGCCACAACCCATGGGTCTAATATACATCAAGTGGGTCACATCTCATGAGCCTAGTATACATCGCAACGAGCCTTGTATACATCAAGTCGGGCTTCATTATATGGGCCGAAAATATATCACAATGGGCCTTACCAAATGGGCTAAAAATACATCACAATGGGCCTTACCAAATGGGCCACAAATACATAACAAGTGGGCCCTTCACATGACCCTCAAATACATCATAATGGGCCACCTCACATGGGCTGAACATACGTCATAATGGGCCACGACATATGGGCTAGAAATAAATTTTAATGGGCTACGACCCATAGGCCTCAGTACATCACAATGAGCCATAACCCATGGGCCTCAAAACAACGAGTGGGTCGTACTAATGGGCCTCATACACATCAAGTGGGCTGCATCAATGGGCCACACTATGGGCCTCATAGATGTGCTACAAATATATCAAGGTGGGCCACAAGTATATCAAAGTGGGCCTCTCGACTGGGCCACAAAATACATCAAAGTGGGCCTGACGGATGGGCCATGAAATACATCAAAGTGGGCCTCATGTGGGAGCTTGGATTACATCTAAAATCATTTTAATAATTGCAGGTGCAACATGTGTATCACTGTACACTATCATTGTATGAGCACATGGCACTCTAATGATGATCAACACCGCCCAAACATTGTCTATGTAAATCAGCACTGTCCAAACATTGGACAACACCATCCAAACATTGTCCAGGTAAATCAGCACCATCCAAACATGTCCAGCACCGTCCAGCACTGTCTGGACAGTGTGGATGAAACAAATACATCATGGTTGGCCCCACTGTAGGTGGGTTTCCACGTGGGGCCACCAGATATGAATAAAACACACACACACACACACACACACACACACATATATATATATAATTTTAAAAATGAACACCATCCAGTCCAGGCCCTAGACATTGAGACGGACAATGCAGATGCAATACTCATATCACGTGGGACCCACAGAACTTGCGGACGTCAATTCAGCAGCCGTCTGCTGCTAGGGTCCCACGTCCTTAGATGATGAATGGTGTGGATTAAGACACATATATCATCATAGTCCCCATGTGGGAGATGGATGGGGTAGACAAAACACTTACATCACAGTGTATACCACTGTCCAGCTATTGGACGGTGGATGCAACACATGCATCAAACGGTACCCACCGTCCAGCTACTGGACGGTGTGGATACAACATATACATACAGGTGGGGGGGGGGGGGTCCACGGAGGCTGTCGACGTACGTACAACAAGATGGCCGAGGTGTTTAATTCCAATCGTCCATTATATAACACATATATCAGGATGGTCCCCATCGTCCAGATGAACGATGGGATGAATACATACCATGGTGGGACCCTCAGAGCTTGGTGACATTTACACAGCAGCTGGGAGGGCTGTTGGCCCATGGTCCAGACCTGGACGTCCATCTGACGGACGGTCTGGATGGGTGCCTCGTCCAGGTGGCCCACCTCCCTGGTCTGAACGGACGGCCAAGGTAAAAAATCAAGGTGGGGTCCATGCTCATACAACAAGTACATTAAGGTGGGACTTGCACAGATGGATGGCTGGGGTAACACATGCATCACAGTGGTTCCCACACGTCCAGTTTCTGGACAGTGTGGACAGGTCCATCCATCATGGCTGGTCCCGCAGCATGGATAAAACACATACATCATTGGTGGGCCACACATCAACAGAGAGAGACATGGATGGAGGAGGGACCACACCACTATGGGCCCCTCAATATAATGCATACATCAAGTGGGTACCACAATAAGTGGGTCCTCTAATCATCAAAATCATACAAAAATCACCCGCTTCAAGATCACTTCTTCCTTCTTCCACCAATGGGTTTTAGAGCTCTAAGGAAACAAGATTAACGATTAAGATTGATTTTGGAGAGTGGGATTGGGTGGGCCACACAAAGCTTCTCTCATGGAGCTCTCTTACTTGGACATTGGGTTGCTTGGGGTTTACTTGAAAATGGAGAAAATGAGAGAGAGAGGAGTGGTGAGATGGAGTGGAGAAGGCATGGTGCTTGTTGACTTGTGGTAAGAAATGAATGGGATGGGTATGAGTTGTGTAAGAGAGAGTTGAGTTGGGGAATGGGAGAGGGATGGGCTAGGTAAGGTTGTGTATTTGACATTGATTGATGGATTGATGTGATGTGTTGTAAAGATTCCCTCGGTATTCGCAATGGATGGTGTTTTTCTTGAACTGAACGATGACCCACATCTCCTGGCCCGGGTATCACCTCGGCGCATGAGATGCAGTGTAGACCCATACCCTAGACCGTACTGTTCCTTAGGCTCCTGCGGTCCTCTCGGTCGAATTCCGACAACCCCCGACCTGTATCCGACGTTTACACGTGATCTTAAGCCGAGTCCTGCATACCGAAGTCGGCTCGACCCAAAACTTGTACCCTAGCGACCATGCCGTCGCCACGGTTCCAACGCCACGTCTCCTACGCCAATTCGATACCCGGTCCAGTAGATGTAAGCCCGCGTTCATTTCAAGGAAAACGCCGTACGTGCGAATTTCAAGAGAATCTCCACGACCTATCCAATCAATCAATCAATCAATCAAGTACACACCATACCACAAGTACAAGCAACCCATCCCTTTCCCATTCCCAAAGTCAACTCTCTCTCTCTCTCTCTCTCTCCACCCATCCCTTTCTTACAACTCCATCACTCCACCCATCACCCATCACTCCATCTCTTATCAATCCATCACCTCTCTCTCTCTTTCATTCTCTACACAATCCCCAAACTCCCAAGAGAGCTTCTAATGTCCAAACTCCCCAAGCTCTCCTAAAGCCAAGTGTGGCCCATTTTCCCACTCTCTCATCTCCTATCTCAACCTTTCAATATCTATCAACCTCCATCAAAGTTGAAAGCAAAGAGTATAGGAGTCTAAGGAGCTAAAGAAGGAGGCCTGACATGGGTGATCCACCGTTGATTTTTGTTTTAAGGATCCACATGTTGTGGGACCCACTTGATGTATGCATTGTATAAGGGAGGGCCAAATACTGGCGAGGTCCCTCCCCTTGACGTTTCTCTCCCTCTTTTGTGATGTCTTGTGGCCCACTATGATACAAAATGATCCTGACCATCTGATTGTAAGACCCACCTTTCCACTGGTCCGTCTGGATGGCCCAGATGAAGGGAAACATAAATATCAGCTTGATGTGCCGCATAGACCTTAAGGGATCGTATCCTATACCATCCAACGTCAGGTTATGGCCATACAGACAAGGCAGATTCGAATATCAAGTGGAACACACCGTCGTCCGAGCATTGGGACATGGGTCCCACCGGTGATGAATCTGTCGTGATCCACATCGTCCAGATCATCGACCTGTTATGCACGTGTAGTGCATTCATACCATCCAAGATAGAGGCAGATTCAAATCTCAAGTGGAGCCCACCATGCTTTATTTAGCACGTGGAACCACCACAATATTTATGTTTCACTCACACCGTCTAGCTGAGGACAGTGTGGTCCATATTGATGTAGGTATTCTACATCAACACCGTCCATTTTGGACGTGTCAGGTAGGGCCACCGTAATGTATGGGTCCTATCCACACCGTCCAGCAATCTGGATGGTGGGACCCACCCCCGTGCATGTGTTTCACTCATGCCGTCCACTATTGGGATGAGATCACAACCTGGACGCTGGACAGTTATATATATATATATAACAACAGATATATATAATATTATATATATATATATATAACAACAGATATATATAATATTATATATATTATATATATGATATATTATATATATAATATAATATGATATACATATAGCACGTATATGTGGTGGGCCCCACGTGGGACCCACCTGTCTAGAATGATGATTGGTTAGTACGCCAGTTATATAGCTGCTGTGTGTGCAGCGTGTGGGTTTGATCCACACCGCCTATCTGTGCCGCCCACCAGATGAAGGGGCCTTATCCTCACCGTCCGTCCGTTTGTTGGACGGTGGGACCTAGCCACACGTGTGGGGTCCCCACCGTCCAGCTGGGACGTGGACCCCAGACATGATGTATGTGTTACATCCAAACCGTTCATTCATTTGGTGAGCTAGTCCAGCAAATGGTCTTGAGAAAAAAATAATAAAAAAATGTAGTAGATTCAATTCTTTGGTGGGCCATGTATGTGGGCCCCACCTTGATGTATGTGATTCATCCAAACCGTCCATCCATTTGGTGAACTTATCCTTGGGCTTAAGAAGAAAAATAGGACTGATCTGGCTATCAAGTGGACCACACTACCATAAACAGTGGGGATTGAACATCCAGCATTGAACCCTTTTTGGGTCACAGAAGTTTTGGACCAATATGAAATTTGTTTTTCCTCTTAGTTCAGGTCTTTGTGACCGTATGAACTAACTGGATGGAAAATAAACGTTATGGTGGGCCCACTGGAGTTTTAACAGTGGAAATCATTATCACCACTATTATTTATGGTTTGGTCCAGATGATCCTTTGGATATGATTCTTTTTTTGAATAATGCTCTAAAACGATCTCTAGTAATAGATGAATGGTGTGGTTGGTTTGGGCCCATCCAACTCGTCCCATTTGATTCAGCCCAATTGATTCAACCCAATTAATTCGACCCATTTGTACCGACCCATTTGATTTGGCCCATTTGATTTAATTGAGGTCCATGATGATGCATATTAGGCCCTTATGCTAGGCCATGGGCCCCTATCTGATTGTCCCTATGAGCGTCATTCCTTAGGTGTAATGTTAGTTAAAGGTCTACATTAATGGGCAATGATGGTTGGACGTCCACATTGTGACCTTTCCTTAGGCCTTGTTAGGCCCATTCTCATCATTCTCTAGTGGGTTAACCCAAACACTTGGGCCCCATTGATTTTAATTGATCCATCATTGGCCGTCCATCTATGGACCCCACCTTGTGTTGAGGTTGATTATCGATGCCGATTATCGGTGCTGATTGCTGATACCGGCTACCGTTGCCGATTATGAGTTTGTGACAGCATAGCATCATAATACATGCCCATCGCATCATCTGTATGTTTGTTATGAGATGTGATTGGCCATTGCATATGCTATAGTGCAGGTGGTTTATGGGAATCCCTGATAGGCAGAGTTATCCCACATGAGCGCACGGTATGTGCAAGATTGATGCATGATTGGACTGCATGACTCATGCACTTTGCATTTGTGTGATTGCGATTACTATATGCCCTAGCGACATCAGGGCCATAGCCTCCACAGACACATCATGGATGGTCGGATTGGATATCGAAAATACTATTTCTAGCATTAGGGCGCCATACATGTCCCTAGGTGAAAATCCCTAAACTCGATGGTACCAGAGGATGACTCCAATGTCGAGACGGAGTGGATACATGAGCACGTGAGGTCCATATACTAGTAGGCCGCGTGTCCCACTGTGTCGTGTTCAGTTGGAAAGGGGTGTGACCTTACCCGCTTGAGTGAGGGGGCAATTTCTAGGTTGAGTTTGACCAGCTTGAGAGATAGGTTTGCTATCGACGAGTCGGGCCCGATATTGGCAGGCGGATAGTGAGGTCTCTTCCCCTCACCTAGTTGTGCGCTTGAATTTGGACGGCAAGCTGGCATAGAGTGTACTAGACCCTGGTGATTCCAGAGTAAGAAGTATACTGATATTTGATGCTCTAGCGATGAGCAACATTGACATATGGATTCGGATGATGACTGGTATGCTTGAGTTACATCTTGCATCGCATGGCCTTAGTATGGCCGACATCATTTACTCTGTAACGTCTTGAAAAAATCCGTACAAAGGCCCGAGTACCACCTCAGGCAGAAATCCCTAAGGACCGTATTCTGTAGAAATTAGACGAAAAATAATTAAGTACTAAACTGAAATAATTGGTGGATTAGCTTGAACCACTATCGATACAAATGGTAAGACCCAAACCCGTTAAAATCACTAACTCAACGCTACTTAAAAACCTAGGAGAAATCTCAAAAGTCAATTGCTCTCGGGAGCACGTTGAAACTCCATATCGGACCTGGACCGCAAGTCGAAAGTCTGATGACCGTGAAACTATAAGGTTATGACCGTCTTATTGGACTTGACAGCCATGGCGGGAATCGAGCTCAGATAGTATCCAGAAATGTACAACTTAAGCCCTGAGCAAAGTGTGTGAGAAACGCGAATACCTTTGAAAAATGCATTGAAGCTTAAGTGAATTGGGCCATTGGCTTGCAGGTGAAATTGAAGATTTTAGACTGTTAGTTTCTGACCGAACTTCACCCATGGATCAGGAAAATTTTCTTACACACATCTGTATACTTGTGCCCTGATCGAGCGACAACGACCGTTGATCTGACACTGGTCCTCCTCGATCGATTCGCTAACCTGATCGTATCAAAATCATAACCTGACTTAGATCCATGATTAGGGAACATTCTCCATGCCGTAGGAGAGTAATGGACCTCCAGATGAGTCCCGTTTGCTCGAAATAGACACCCTTTGGCTATAACCTATGTATACCATGGCCTTGGGGCCATTGACATCAGTTCTGGGCCTATATAATGCCCTTAAACCACCCCATTCCCATTCCATACGAATTTCTTTAACCCTAGGGGAGAGAAGAGAGAACTCGGGAGATCGTTGTCGGGATTCCTTCCCACAACTCCACGTGCTGATTCGTCTCCCCACCATCGTTACTCAACCTGTTTCAATTACGATTTGAGTTAGAAATCAAATTCCTAATGCCATAGTTAATATATAGAATAGTTGTTTGTCAACCTAGCTAACGGATTTTATGATTTAGCTACCCGTTATCCCTTTTTTGGGAACGTAGGATTTAAACTGCGTTCGAAATGAGTATTTCTGATGGAAGGTGCGGACTATAAATGTTTAGGTTATGGTTTTCAAGGCTTTCAATGATAGTTAATGATTTATATCTGACTTGATTGCTGCTATATGATCTTAGTTACGACGTTTTCCATATATTATACATGTATGAACTATATTGGACAAAGATGCATTCCATGTGTTTGTTGAAATGTTTGAATGAACTTGAAATTATGATTTGTGCTTGCCTTGACTATTAACCTAGAATTCATGCTTGTTGTGTGTATGACAATCTCCTTGTGAAAGGACTTGCCATAATATATGTTGTAACCAATTTAGTCTATGTATGTGGTAATGTGTAGTCTAAGTGTTTGATAAAATGTCTAAATGAGAAATTGTTGGTGAATTGTAATTATTAAGGGTATTGAGATATGATTCTCAATTACCTTATCTATATGTATAGTTTCCTTCATGTAACCTAAATTCTGATTATGCAATTTATGGATGAAATGCAATATTTAGTAATATGTGTAATGTGTTCGATGAAATGATCGAATAAGATTTATATTTGGAATGTTTGATAAATACTGATATACTTGTCACATGTATCTATTTATTGTATCTGAGTAAGATTGGGACTACAATGTAGTCCAGGCAATCGGTAACAATTCCCGTTTGGGTGGCCGAATTTGTCTTGGCACATTTGATACGTTCAGTGAATCCGGGTCGTACAATGATTATCGATAGTGGTTAGGCCACGTGGAGTGCTCATGCGCTCCATGCCGATTAATTCAGCATGAGCTCGTACCAATCGAACTCGTCTAATACACCAATTGGCCTATTGTGTGTTTACCATATATGGACACTACTGCTTGAATCTAAGGTATCAATTACCAATGTAAAAACCTATTTCAATCATGGTACCATGATTCGCTAAGATTCATGAGCCGGGCATGGTGGTATGGGACATGTGATCGAGCTGTCGGCCTACACTAGGGTGACGAACCGCCCCGTAGTGACCAGTGAGCAATCCAAACTCGTGAGCCGAATATGGTGGTTTGGGACATTATATTCGAGCTGTCAGCCTACGTTGAGGTGATGAGCCTCCCTGTAGTGACCTCAAGTATAAACACTTGAATTTGCCTATCCATTGCTTTCATTAGGGGTGATGCCTTACAACTTGCCTATCATATGTGATTAACTAGGATTGACGACCCTAGATGGATCTCTGTTTGGGTTAATGATGTAAAGGGAGTTACCTTAGCTTCCCAAATCTACTGTATGAACAAGCCTAATTAAGTACTTGGCTAGCACGATCATACACCACATTGCATGTGTTTTGGCGATGAAGGGCATGTTTAGGGAGTTTGTCATGCGCGAACGGTTGATAAAGTCGCTTATGAGGGAGCTTCATGCGAGTTCATGCATTATTACAACATACCATCCCTGCATTAACAAGAGTACTTAGGATATGATTGTTGTACTTCTTTATCATTACTGCTTGACTGAATTAATAACATGTTAACCTTTATCTTATAGTACCACTGAGTTGATCACTCACTCCTACTTTGGGAGGGTGTTTTAAAACACCAACCAGATTCTGTTGTAGATGCAGGTGATGATGAAGTCTATGCATCTAAGATGGACTTCTTGGACGTGGAGGAGGAGTTCTCCTATATACAATGAAAGTGTCCTGGTTTGTCAAGTTATGTGAGTGCTGAGTCAGAGTGTCTACAGAGCTTGATATCAAGCGTCTGCCTCAACCAGATGTGTACAAGCTCATCACAGGTAAAACTAAAGCCTCACATCCCATGGCCCAAAACACTGGGTGAAGAAAACCCTTAAAAATAATTTAGAAATCATAGGGTTTTAAGGTGAGAAAACTTTTTTTCAAAATACGAAAATTTCTAAGTTTTTATTGCCTTGTCGATTTTATCGGAACACCCTCGATATGATCGACCTACTCTGTCAATGTCCTCGATATCTTAACGATATTATCAATATGAGGACCAAAAATGTCCAGCAACTAAATATTCATCTGGATGGATTTATAGATGTATCGATACACATATCGATATCATCGATATAAGCACTAAATATGTCCAACAACTTTACAACATATCTGGACGAATTATCGACGTATTGATATACCTATCGAAATCATAAATATTCAAATCTTGAGTCCATCAAAGAATGGCTCGATAAGATTGACAGGCAGATTTTCGGCGCCCTTGTTTTTTAATGAAAATCTCAAATTCCTTCGATATATCGATGCTCTTCTGATTTGATCTGAAATCAAATATTGATACATCGGAAGTCCATTGATGATATCGACTGAGGGCGCACATTTCTTACAACAGATATTTCAGGTTGTTTTTAACTATGATCGGGGGCCCTTCGATAGAATTGATATTCAAATATCAATGATATCGGCACCAGGTCGATTGAATCGAAGGAAGTCATAAATCGTCCAGTAAGCTTAAACACAAATCCACTGGATTTATCGATGCATCGACTCTGATCTCGATATCTTCGACATTCAAATTTCAATGATCTCGACGGTTCCTCGATCATTCATAAAAACCTGAAATATTTCAAAGTCAAGTCTCTCTCATTTTTCAAGTGTGGATAGATTGATCCTGTCATCGATGGAATCGGGTTATAAATTCGATGACATCGATAATAGTTTCGATTCATCGACCAATTGGCAAAGAGTTTCAAAAGCTTATGACATTGAGTCCGAGTCATCGAGCAGACCATCGATGCTATCGAGAGTATACGCTCGATGATATCGAACCTGCTCGATGATATCAAACTTTGTCATAAATGTGACCGTTTTATATCCGTTGGAACTTTTTGCCTATATATAGAGGACTTGTCTTTTGTTGCTGTGAGAGAAAGCAGAGAGAGCTTTTGAGTGTTTCAACTTATATCTTATATCTAAAGCCTTTTCTCTCAAAGGAGTTCATCCTCCAATCCACCCTCACCATTGAAATTCAATAGAGTGGATTAGGGAATGAACTTCTACATTTAAGGATCCTCCATCTACTACCTTAATGGAAAATCATTAAGCTGGGATGCCTTGAATGCATAAGATTGGAATCGCTCTACATTCCTGATGGGAAAATATTTTGAGAGTAGTATTCCATCTTCACCTTGACCCAACCCGAAGCCTAGTATTGGTACATCATTTTGTGTTACGGTTCAAGGGATTAGAAGACTCTTCATCAACAAGGAGGAGGAGATCTTAAGCGCTGTGCTAAATGGGACTCATCGGCTTATTTGTAAGTATCCAGAGTCCAAGAGGACACTTGTGATCATTCCTTTCTAGGATTGAGTCTTAAGTGGTTCTCACCCTTTGAAGTCCTCAAGGAGGCCTCCGACGGAAGTGTACGTGGTGGGTGCGTTGTGTGGACCCTTGCTCTATGGAGAGCATAAACATTTGGTTTAGAGTGAACCAGTAAAACTCTGAGTTTTAGGTGAACCGGGTAAAACCTTAGGGTTTGAGGTCAACTGTGTAGAAACCTCCAGTAGGGTCTTATGGGAGATCCTTGGCTAGTGTGTCTAAAAGTGGGTGTGTTGTGTTGACCCTTGATCATGAGAGTATAAACAGTCAGCCTCAGTGTAGGTTATAAAGGTTGAAGGTGAACCTGATTTAAAACCTTAGGTTAGAGGTGAACCATATGAAACCTCCTTAGTGAAATTCGGTACACTCAAGGGTTGAGTGCGGTTACCGGGAGTGGAGTAGACTTATCATCAAACCACTATAGAATGACTGTATTTGAGATTGTTATTTTTATGATTGTATGATTTGCTTTAATCCTTCCTCATCTGAATATTTGATCACATCACACACACCTACACAGTCATATCCATCATAAGCTAGCTTGCATACTGCTTACTTCTAAGATAGTTTATGATCGGATCCTCTACCAGGCTTGAAAGCCAGTAGAGTTACATTTGAGTAATCTTGATATTTGTATGATTATAGGATTAGTGAAGTAGGATTTTTAAATAAAATATAAAAACTTTAAAAAGTCCTATTCACCCCCCTCTAGGACATATTGGCATATTCCTTCTTCAACTAGTGCGGTCTTCACCGCCATTTCAATTGGTATCAAAGCGGGTCTCTCTTTAAGGGCTTCATCGCCTAGGGAGTGATCTTGACTGAAGTTGGAATATAGCCAAAGGAGAGGGCTCCTCAGTCACTAGACCTCCAGTATTTGACGGCTCAAACTATACATGCTGGAAGGCTAGGATGCACTACTTTCTGAGATCTTTAGATCATGACGTTTGGGATATAGTTGAAAATGGATACATGCCACCAACTGAACAAATCATACTTGACAATGGCATAACAATCGCAAAGCCCAAATCAAAAGAAAGTGGATAACATTCGATAAAGAAAGGCAAACATCTGAAGCCAAGGCTATGAATGCTATCTATTGTGCCGTGTCCCAGGATATATTCAATCAGATAAGTATGTGTGGGACATCTAAGGAAGAATGGGATTTATTGGAAATAACCCATAGAGGCACAAGCACTGTGAAGAGGTCCAAACTATAACTTCTGACTTCACAGTTTGAAGGTCTCAGAATGGAAGAGCATGAAACGTTTATGGAGTTTTTCACCAAGTTGAATATTATTTGTAGCTCCATGGGTGGATTGGGAGAGAAAGTTCCGGTACCGAAAATTTGTAGGAAAATTCTAAGATCCCTACCGGAGCGTTTTAATCCCAAGGTTACAACAATTGAGGAGTGTAGGAACATAGATGAAATGAAAGTAGAAGAACTGGTAAGTGCCCCACAAACTTTTGAACTACACTTCAAACAATCCCAAAAATTCAAAAACACTGTCCTAAAAACTTCAAAGAAAACAATTCATGAGGATAGTGTAAGTGAAAAGGAAGATGAAGATGAAAAAGTGGCTTTGCTGGCACAAAAATTCAGGAGATTCTTTTCAAAGAATCGTGGTCGGCATTCCAAAGGTAGAAAGGTGAACAACAAACCTTTTGCAGATAAATTTGGTAGAAGAACCAAAGAACCACAATGCTATGCCTGTCATGAGTATGGACACCTATCAACCGAATGTCCAAACAGAAAAACTAAGGGCAAGGCTATGGCTACCACGTGGGATGATACTGAAGAGTCAAGTTTAGAATCTAGTGACTCCGAAAGCAACGGAGATAAAAAATCATTGAAAATACTCATGGTCTCCACTACTTAAATCATCCCCACTGAATCTGAGAACGGGAAAGAACAGCTAGCCACTGAATCATTTTCATCTGACAATGAGGAAACTGAAGAAAAAGAAGAAGAAGAAATCGAAAAGGACAAACTACAAGACGCTTACAATCAACTATATATTCATAGCATCAATGTAGTTAAAAGGCTTGGAAAATCTGAGAACAAATTGAAATTGCTGCAAAAAGATTTGGATAAAACCCTAGAAATTAATACACATCTAATCAATGATTTACAACAATATTACTCTGATAATGATAGACTTGAAAGAGTTAACTCCTTCCTTAAATCCGAGACTGAGAAATTAAACAAACAGGTTGAGCAGTTAAAAGAGTATGCTGCTTCAAAATGAAAATCACACACTCCTGTTTGATCTAGAAGAGTCCAGAAAGACTGCCAAGCAAAACTGTAAGTTTTCCCAAAGTGGCAAAAAGTTAGAAAAACTATTGGGAATGGGAAAATCTAGTAGTAACAAAAATGGCTTAGGATATGAGAAAGGCAAAGCTATAACTAGGTATGGAAAACAAATGCTTGAAAACTCTAATGCCTCCAGTAGCAACACAAAGACTAATCAAGTAGTTGAATCAGATAAGAAAATTAAATCTCTTACAAATAAGATCCCTGTCTCAAAATGGATAATTAAAGAAAAGAAGAATTGTCTTGCTACTCACTCAAATCACTTAACAGGAAATGACACTAAGTGGTACCGTTACAGTGGTTGCTCAAGACATGTAACAGGTGACATGTCCCTTCTTTCTAAATATAAGAATCTTCATAATGGGATGGTCACCTACGGTGATGGAACCATTGCTAAAGTAATTGGACAGGGAATCATAAAAGGAATACAGTTGCTTGAAAATGAAAAAGCTTTCTGCATAAAAGGTCTGACACATAATCTCCTAAGCATATCTCAAATCTGTGATAATGGGCATGTGGTCAAATTCAACAGATAAGAATGCGAAATCCTAAACCAATCAGGAAAATCAGTAATGAAGGGTCATCACATAAGTAACCACTGCTACATTATCAGAGGCCTAGAAAGGACTGATGCCTAGAGGTATTGAGCAGAGAAAGACAAGTCCAGATCACGCATCTAGATCTGGATATTTGCTGAAATGATGCAATTTTGTTGAGCATCAAATGATATATCTGAGGTTCCTCACCTCAATTTTTTTGTATATAAATATTCAAATGTTTATAACTTTTGATGTGTGCAGTAATTGTACATAATTTTGTTGAGTATGCTAGTGATTCACAGAAATACTAAAAAGTATACTTGAAGGGTTGATAAAGAAAAACACTCCTCTTCGATATGCCTATCGATCTGTCATCCCCGATTAATCGATCATGGGTCAATATCATCGACATCTATTCAGAATGTGGAAAGTCACATGATCGGGACTACTATCAAAGCGATTGCCGATAACATCAGATGTGGATCATCGATATAATTGAAAGTAAGTTTGATAAAATCGAAGACTCCTGGGTGATAAAAAGTGATCAAGCAGAAGGATTTTATTTCTCTAAAAAAATTTTTTTGCTCTCTGCTTGAATCCTCAGCCAGAAGACCATCGACAGGTCCCAGAAATCTTCAAAAGAAACGGGTATTATCCTTCCATCCCTTCCACTCCAAAGTTTAATCTCACATTTGGTCGGGTACTTTCCATTCTTTTGGTTAATCTTCATTACCTTTACCTGTCTATTACACTGAAAAATCATGAACAAAGGGAAAGGTAAGTGAAAAGGCCAAGCTATATGTCTTAGAGGGGGGGGGGGGGGGGGAATAGGAATATGCCAAATTAAAAATAAAATCAGCGGAATAAAATTAATCAATAGCCTTACAATTATAAATTAATTATCAATGCTGAAATCAAATCACCTTGATACATAAATATTGAGAGATTGATAGAAATTCAGTTCTAAGGACAACCTTACACCATAATAAACAAGGGCTTATGGTAGGACAACCTTATTTCTAGAACTTCTTTTGAATCAAGAACTCAATTTTAATAAAGATAAATGAATAGCAGAGAATTGAAATCAAATGCAGAAATGTAGATCTAATTTATTACAACAATCTCCACACTTGCTTGAAATGTAAATTGTTACAACATTCACATCTACATGTACATTCTACACAATTGAATGATAAAAGATATGAAAATTAAGCAAGCATTCAATCCACAAGACAAAGAGTTATAGTGGTTCGCCTGTGTGTACACCAACTGTTCTTCAACAGCCACACAGAATGCTACTCCACTCCTAATATCTTCACACATGGGATATTAGCGTTCACTATCAAATAGGTTTTCACAGGTTCACCCAAAACCTTTACAATTGTGTTTTTTTAACTTGGGCTTACACAATCCAAAAACCCACACTTTTGAGTTTTCTAGCTCTCCTCAGATAACCACACAATTTGAGATTTTTCTGGTGAATCCTAAACAAAAATAAAAAACTAATGGAATTTACAGTATTGTAAAATACCTGGATTTCTCCTCTTGTAGCTGCCCGGAAGAACTAATTGGAGTAGATGTTGAATATAGAAGTTTAATGTCCACAACTCACTTTAATATGGTTCTAAGTTCTAATTGATTTTAGATTTAAACCAGTTGGGCATAGCTATATTTGATTTTGATTCCAAGAAGAAGGAATATGTCAGTTCGTCTTTTCAAATTAGATTGGAATACAGAAACAAAATCAAATTAAATAAGCTATCAAAAAGAGAAAGAAATTATGCACAAAATAGCTTAAAACTTAAACACAAACTTATCTTAGAGTGGAGCCTTTAATTCACTTAATATTCAATGAAAAACTCTGAAATTCGTGTGCTATTTATAGCAGAAGAAATTCATCTTCGACTGATCTTAGGGTCACCATGACTGGTCTTGAAATAAACTGATTTTTGAATTTTTGAGCGCAATCGTATCAGACCGTTTCACGATCGGTCGTAGGTAGTCCACGACTGGTCGAAGGCAGTCCACGACTGGTCATGCGACACTTGATTTAGTCGCTGGAGTTTGAGTCGAAGCTTTACGACTAGTTGAAGGTCGAGTCGAGACCATCTCATGACCGGTCGAGCAGACTCCAGGACTGGTCGTAGCCGAACTAAGAAATCTGATAAATTGTAACCATTTTAGGACTGGTCTTGGAACTTCTTAGATTGGTCGAGACAGTACTAGGACTGGTCGAACAGGGTCTAGGATTGGTCTTAGAGTAGAAAAAAATCATGTAATACTATTCATTTGGATTATGTATCCAAAGTGACCTACCCTAAGGTCAATCTAATGGTCTATCAAACCTGGAACATAAAGTATGGACATTTGAATACTTCATTTGCTTAGACTTTGATCTTTACGAAGCTTGATTTCTTTTCAATGTAGCTTGACTACTTCAGAAGCTTCAATGTAACTTTAAGTTGTACTTGAGTCCCGCATTTAGATTTGAATCTTGAACTTGCACTTGAACTTGAGTCTTAACCTGGAGTTCTCTCTTCATATTGTAGCTTGAATTATCATGAAGCTTGAAGAATTCTTTGAGCTAGACTTCAAGTGTTGACGAGGTATCTCGAACAAATTTATCAAGATACAAACACACAACATACGGAGACGTTTTGACACACAAAATTTGACAATCAAAGAGGAATCAAATCATAGCACTTACAATCTCCCCCTTTGTCAAATTTGTAATAAAACACATCTCATACTTCAATAAGATAAGCATCACATTATATAATCATGCACCAGTTGATAAGCATCACATTATATAATAACAAATCATGCACCAGTTGTTAACTGAGACAACTCAACTCCCTCTGTCAATGCAAAATCAGCTCCCCCTGAGTTGATACACCTCATCTCCCTCTGAGTAGGTATATATCATATCAGGTATACATCATATCAATCATATCTCATAAATAGAATGCACACATTCTCCCCCTTTTGTCAAAATATGACAAAGGAAGAAACAAAGATAAGACATGAAAGACAGAATTAGAGATATCAACTCAGAAAGATAGAATAATACAAAGTGCAGAGTAAATAACAAAACAAGAGAAGTTTGCAAGGTGAGTCGGAGTACATATTAAAAGAAGTAACAAGTGATGTTTTAAGACAGTAATCCACACAACCAAAGAACAAAATATAGTAAACTTATTACAAACCAAAGAGTAAACATTCTCAATCGGAACCAAATGATGGAGCAGGAATGTTAGGATCACTTTGGTGAAGGCTCTTCTGTAAACGCCTAAAATATTTGGGCAAATTTTTGAATTGTTGATTATGGCCAACATTCATCCGTTCTACTTTTTCTTCTAGTGCACTAAGACGTGCATTGAAATCAGATGGTTCCAAGTCTGGATCATTTCCAGAATCAAAATCAATTTCATTAAAAATATCATCCATGTCAATATCATCGGCCGGCAACTCATCACCTTCGATACCCATCTCAGCTTCAACAGCAGCATCACCCGCATCAATATCAACTTGACCATGAGCCAACTCCAACTTCATCTTATTCAGGTTGGAATTATTAAATATGAGGTGTCTGATAGGAGCCTCACCGACGGGCATAGCGACTAACATGTGAGTGGCTAATACATTTAACAGATATCTAAAAGGAATATCACCATGACCAGGATTACTACGAATTTGTATGATAGAGGAACAAATCAAGGAGGGCAGACAGATGTTAGCACTAGTAATGATCGAGTATAAAATACGAACCATAAATAGAGTCAACTCAGTCTTGTTTCCAGAGCGGGGATATAGATTAGAAGTGAAGATACGATGTAAAACTCTGTATTTAAGTAATAAATATCTGGTTTTAAGGGCATTTCCATTTACAGTCCATAGAGCATTCATATTGCACAAAGCTCTAGTAAAAATACGTTTTTCAGATTCTGACACTTTCTCAACAAGTGCACTAAGATGAACACCATCATCATTTACTTGAATATCCATAAGGCCGAAAATTAAATGTCGATCAACATGAAACGGCCTTTCTCTAATATCAATAATAAAGGTCAGTTGCTTAGCAGAGAAGTCAGATATGCAAGCAACCATGGCTTATGCTATGGACTGATATGCCGGTCCACCCCAACATAAAATATTTTTCCAACCTACAGATTGAAGGAGAGGAAGGAGACCATATAGAGCAATATGATTTAAATCAACAGCTTTTTTAACAATAATATTACACATACGCAGGTCACGTACATGCGGAGGATCATCTTCAGGATCCCTAAAATGACGTCTAGTGATTGCATTTGAACGAGAAGAAGATGCAACTCTATGAATTTTCTTTTTACCTCTAGATTCCATATTCTTGAAGAAATGAAAGAAAGTTCATGAAAATAGAGATGGGTTTTTCTAGATTTAGCAAAAAAAAAAAAGAAGAACTGATCAGGGTCAAATATTACATATCAGACCCCAATCATTACCAGATTTTACGTACATGATAACGCTTAACTTCATATTTTAATTGTATTTTTATTACAGGATGAAATCAGGAGCGTTAATTGGAAATTGATGTTAAAGGCATGGATTTCATGATCCAAAGTCTCCAGAGCACGGGATGGACTCCAGAGAACCGATAATGAAGATTTTACACGCCTGGGATCGGAGGAAAGCAAGCCAAAGGGGCCCGAAAAGGGTCCAGAATGCAAGATCACATGTTTCCCGCCATCCGATCAACTCGAAACTTCATACATGTGATGGGGGCCGTAAATTAACCGTACATATTAAATCCATTAAGGATCTCGGGAAGTGGTCCAACGGACAGATCAGCCCATTAATCTTCACTTTGGGGCCCACCTGATATTTGGAACTGCCTCAAACTTGGTTTTGGCGGTTGAAATTATATGAAGAAAAAGATGGACGGTGCAGATTTCTCGTAAACATTATAGTGGACCCCATATATGATGCATGTACACCATGCATACGTGTGTTGGCGCTACACCGGACGGCAGAGGCAGTCAGCGCGTGCTCTGACCCGCGCTCTCTCTCCTCTTCGTAAAAAACAGCGGTTGCTGTTTCTAGCATCCCGCAAACCGGCACCGGTCTTCGGTTGTGGGCCACCATCATGAATCAGCGATCCTATCCGGACCGTCCATCCGCTTCCTGGGGCATCCATAATCCATGCCCAGGTGACGGAAATGGAAAGTACAATGAATACTAGTTTTTCAACCGTTCAATGGTAAAACGGACGGTGAGTTCAAAACTCTGTGGGCCACCACAAATCTAACTCAAAATTGGGCATTCCCAACTATTTTTTTTCATCCTCCATCCAATGAACGGAGTGGATTTCTAGAATACCAAGTATGTGGACCCCACCATCACAACAGCAGCGGGTTTCGCGTCCGCGTAATGGACGACCGCTATCCATTTTTGCGGCTATTTGTGGACCCCACCTGTCATCCGTACGAAAGATCTGAGCCATCCATCTTGTAGAGTGGCTCGAGAGCTTCAAAACCATGCTGATATTCCACTCCCATGCGTGCACACGTGCGTGATACAGAGGCCACAAACGGACTGCTCTGCAATGTTCAAAACTGATCTCTTCGTGATTTCTTCTTTGGGCCGCGTTAATGGACGTTCAAAACCACCCATTCTTGACTGAAATTTCTTCCTGAATCCAATGGATGGGGTGGATTTTCCAGAAAATACTTCTGTGGGGCCCACCGATCACGGCTGTGAAAAATTGCACTCCGTGTCCTGCTACGACTCTGCCACCGACTCAGCCCTCTAACAGCTATAAAGAGGAATTATGGACGTGGGAAAGTCATTCAGAAACAGGGAATTCCAGATCTAGAGCAAGGGAGAGAAGAAAGAGAAGAAAGAAGAGAGAGAGATCGATTGGTTTGGTGTTTTATTTTTATGAATTTTGTTTAATCTTTTTGATGGATTTTATGGGTCACTAATCTCTCAGCTAGGGCTGAGATGAAACCCCTAATTTGATTAGCTCTTGTATTGGTTGAATTTACTTTTAATATTAATTAATTTGTTTCTTTCTCTAAGTGGGCTTGATTGGTTTAAATTCTATACTTCTCCATCTATGAACTTGACCAAAGTATGTATATGGATGTTATTTGGATGCTTATTATAGGTGCTTATGTCTGATCAAGAACAGGTTTCTTATAGAGGAAGAAACAGGGTGCTTTAATGAACTATACATCCCATATGCCCAACCAAGGATATGGGATATGTTATTCATGGCATTGCTTAAAGGAATTAGACATTTTGTATGCCCGATTAAGGACACAGATTGTGCTTTCTCTATATAAGTGGTATCAATCTAGATCAAGGTGAATCAACAGACAAAACAAGGGTTAGGATAATTAGGGGTGGATTCGAAAGTCCTAGTGCTCTTTCTCTGATTGAATTTTCTTCCCTATTCTTAATTGTTTTTTTCCTAAAATTGTGCTTAGTAGTTCATTCCATTATTTGTTGGATTAGTTAAGAAGAATTGTGAATTTGAGTTGTGACGATCAGTCCTCGTGGGAACGATCTCGTAATACGTACCATATCTACATCTGATTCGTATACTTGCGAGTTTAAAAATCATTTAAATCATGTTGGTTTAAATAAAACATCAAGTTTTTGGCGTATGCGTTGCTTAAGGGATCAATTTTCGTTCCAAATTGAATTTATGATTCTCTCTTATCATAATTCATAGTCTTAGGATTTTACTAACTTTAGGTTAAAGTTTTTATTTTATTTTATTTTTAGAAACTAACCTGTTTCCTGTTTTGTAGGGTCCTGACATAAATTGATTCTAACATAGATCTTCAAATTGGAAGTGAAGGAGGAGCTCCCTATTCTTCAGACATTGATCATCTCATTTTTTTTCCGGTTCTTTCTTCCAATCCTTGCTTACATAATTTTATCTTGTTCTAGTTTTACTTCTCTTAGGTTGCATCCTAGTTTACTTTTTTTTTTTTTTTTACATTGTAATAACATAGTTTATGCTAGGACGTAGATCTCTGAATATAGAACTAGCACCGTTTGATCCTGAAATAGAAAGAACACTTCGTGAAAGATTGAGAAATAATCCTGTTGAAATGGCGAATGAGAATGAAGTTAAGGCTCTCAAAGATTATTCAGCTCCTGTCCAATTTAATGCGCCTTCATGCATAGTGTTGCCAACCACTATGGCAGCAAAATTTGAACTTAAACCTGGAGTCATACAATTGTTGCTATCCTTTTACGGATTGGACAAGGAGGACCCATATCATCATGTGAAAGAATTCCTAGACATTTGCTCCACCTTTAAGTTCCAAAACTTCTCAGACGATTCGATCCGCCTTACTGCTTTGTTTCCTTTTTCTTTGAAGGATAAGGCGAAAGCATGGTTGAATTCTCTAGAAGTTGGATCTATCACTACATGGGACCAACTGTCTAAGAAGTTCTTAAACAAGTTCTTCCCCGTTCACAAAACCAATGCCCTCCGTAGAGAAATTACTAACTTCACACAAAAAGAGGGCGAGCACTTTCATGAATGTTGGGAAAGATGGAAGGACTTGCTTCTTAAATGTCCACACCATGGTTTTGAGAAGTGGCAACAAGTTCAATACTTCTATGACGGTTTGACACCCCAGAACCATCGCATGGTTGATGCCACTAGTGGAGGGTCATTCATGACCAAAAGTGATGTCGAAGCGTGGAACTTCTTTGAAACCTTGTACGAAAATTCTCAGCAATGGGACTATTCAAATAGAGGTGACAAAAGTCCCCAACCACAAAAGAGAGGTGGTATATATGAGATAGGAGTCATGCCAGAGCTGTGCGCCAAGCTTGATAACCTGACAAAGAAAGTTGATGCTCTTGTATTAAATAATGGACTTCCACAAACAGCTCAAGTCGAGGCATGTGTCACATGTTCTAGTCCTGCCCATTTTATGCAGTCTTGTCCATCTGGTGCAGCATCTCCAGAATTTCTCTCTGAACAAGTACATGCTATGAACACTTTTCAAAAACCTGAGTTATGATCCTTACTCGAACACATACAACCCAGGGTGGGCTAGACATCCAAATTTCTCTCGGGCAAAAGGACCATAACAAGGAGGACCATCTGGAAATCCTCCCATGCAACCGCACCTCCAAGTTGGCAGTCAACAACTTCAACAGTTTCCACAATATCAACAACTGCCTACACAATCAAGGAAATCATCTCTTGAGGATACACTCCATCTTTTTATGCAGAGTTCTCTCCAATTCCATAAAGACACCCAACAAACCTTACTAGCCAACCAGCAAAGCTTACATGCAAATGCACAATCCATTGCCAAGCTGGAAGTACAAATGGGTCAACTAGCTGCCACATTGAGTGAGAGAGAGAAGGGCAAGTTCCCTAGCCAACCTGAGGCTAATCCAAAGGGACAGTATGAGATTGGCTCTAATTCCAACCAATGGCAATATCATGAACAGGCCAAATCGATCACTACCCTTAGGTCAGGCAAGCAGATTGATTACAGAATTGAGATGCCTAGGGATTAATCAAATTCTAAAGTAGAAGATCAAGATGGAGCAGAGAGACACACCAATGCATCCAAAGTCCAAAAGCTCTCTGACTCTCCAAGAGCCACTAATGTGCCACCCTACGTGCCCAAGGCACCCTTTCCTCAACGTCTGGCACCAATAAAGAAAAGAAATAACTTTGATGAAATCTTGGATGTGTTTTAAAAAGTGCAAGTCAACATCCCATTGCTTGACGCTATCAAACAAGTCCCTGCTTACGCTAAGTTTCTGAAAGATTTATGCACTCAAAAGCGTAAGCAGAATGTTCATAAGAAGGTCTTCATTGCAGAGCAGCTCAGCTTCATGATTCAACATAACACCCCTCTGAAATTTAGGGATCCAGGAGCTCCCACCATTTCTTGCGGCATAGGAGATCATAAGATCGGGAAGGCATTGCTTGATTTAGGGGCGAGCGTCAATTTGTTATCATATTCGGTTTATGAGCAGCTAGGACTTGGTGAGTTGAAACCGACTAAGGTAACATTACAACTGGCTAATAGATCTGTCAAGGTACCCCGGGGTGTTATTGAAGATATGTTAATCCAAGTTGATAAATTTTATTTTCCAGTGGATTTCATAGTTATAGATACTCAGCCTGTCCAGAATCTTCATAGTCAGATCCCAATCATCTTGGGTCGTCCATTTTTGGCCACATCTAATGCTATTATAAATTGCCGGAATGGAGTTATGAAATTGTCCTTTGGTAACATGAATATTAAACTCAATGTTTTTAATGCAGGACAACAATCCGGAGATTCCGATGACATATTTGAAGTGGACATGATCGAGAGCCTAGTGCACGACTCCTTCCGTAAATCTTTTGAAGATCCTCTTGAGACCTGCTTAGCACAATATGGCATGGATTTTGACATCGATAGTCCCATCCACGAAGTCAATGCACTGCTCGACTCTACTCCTATATTGGAGATTGAAAAATGGAGAGCGGAAGTGGAACCTCTTCATCCCTCGGAGACTCTTCCTGACAACACAGTTTTTAACTCTGAGAAGACAAAGGCGAGCAGGCTGCTTAATGTTCTTAGAGCATATAAGGCAGCAATTGAACAGAAGATAGTGGAAATACAGAGAGTATGCCCCACAATATGTATGGATCATGCTGTGGAAATGTCGCGTGAAATACAAAGGAAGCGTGATCCTAACATGGAAGAAGTCGTTCGAGCAGAAGTCCTTAAATTATTTGATGATAGTGTCAGTTACCTCATTTCAGATAGCACAGCTCATGGGAACTCACATCACTTGTCTGGGATTGGTTAATCAAGGTGTTGAGGTAATTTCTTTGGCGGACTTTGGTTATAAAGATTAGTCATTCATGGTCCGTTTCTGTCTGGCTGAAGACGTTAAACTTAGCGCTCCTGGGAGGCAACCCAGCCTTTTGTTTGATTATATTGTTTTTTCTTAGTTAGTTACTTCAATGTTTGTGGGTAACATTACTGCAAACCCTCACGAGACTACAACTCGTCCACTAGGGGTAACCTAGGGGTTTAAAGGCTTGTTGCATGCGCTAAATGCAATCGAGAGCACCTGCAAAAGTGGTATAGGTAGGATCTTCTTTTGTTTTCTTTTTGTTAATTTTGCTTCTATTGATTTCTCTCTTGTGCTAACTCGCTTTTACGTTGAAATTTTTTGAGAAAGCTTCTTGATTCTCCATCCAGGTACTATCTTTCCCTCATTCCTCTTTTACTTTCATTGTCCCATGTGCATTGCTTGCTTATTTCTTTTACATTGAGGACAATGTAGATTTTAGGTTAGGGGTGGGAGATTAGGTTACCTAATCTAGAACCCAACAAGTTGAAGATTTATAGGAAATAGACACCAATGATCAAGGAAATTAAGAGTGAAGATTAAGATTCTCCAAGAAAATAAGAAAAATCACTCTAACCTGGAGGAATCGAACACAAGGGTTTGACTAGTCGAAGCTCGGCTCGTTGGTGAGGAGGGTTAGAATGAAGAAGAAACAAGTTTTCTCTAAATTAAAAAGGGCATCGCGCACATGACCGGTCTTGGGAGATACTCGACCGGTCGTATCAAGACTGGTCGAGCACGTTCTCGACCGGTCTTAGATCAGAGAGAAGAAAAAAATATACAATTTTCACCAAATTTTGAAATTTAAATTAATAACATATTAACATCATATACAATATGATACAAAAATGCATGATCAATCATTTAAATTTGCACATTCCAAGATCAAATTCCAATTTGTTAAACCTGCTTTTGTCGAGCGGTTTAGTGAAAATGTCTGCAAGCTGAGTCTCGGTAGGAATATATTCTAAAGATATTATTTTTTCTTCTACTAATTCATGAATGTAATGAAATTGAATGTCAATGTGCTTAGTACGTGAATGCTGGATTGGGTTTTTTGAAATATTTATCGCACTGAAATTATCACAGTATAAAACCATAGAGTCTTGTGCAATTCCATAATCACTCAGCATACGTTTCATCCAAACCAACCGAGTACAAGCATTTCCTGCTGCAATATATTTGGCATCAACAGTTGAGAGTGATATGGAACTTTGTTTCTTGCTAAACCAAGAAACCAGACAGTTTCCAATGTAAAAAAAAAACCACCGCTGGTTGATTTTCTATCATCTATATTTCTTGCCCAATCAGCATCCGAATACCCAGCCAATGAACACTAGAATCATAGGGATACCAAAGGCCCAGATTAACTGAACTTGCGACATATCGAATAATTCGTTTAACAACAGTTAAGTGAGATTCTTTAGGATTAGACTGATATCTAGCACAAATTCTAACACTTAAAGCAATATCAAGTCTACTTGCTGTTAAGTAACATAAGCTACCTATCATACTATGATACAATTTAAGATCTACATCTTTACCTGTAGAGTCTTTTGAGAGTCTTAGAGTTGTACTTATAGGAGTATCAAAGTTCTTACCATTTTCAAATCCGAATCTTTTAATCAAGTTTAATGCATACTTAGTTTGTGAAATAAAAATTCCATCGATTGTTTTACTTGCAACCCTAGGAAATAATTTAATTCACCAACCATGCTCATTTTGAATTCAGATTTCATTAGATCTGCAAACTCAACAGTCATGTTAGTACAAGTTGATCCATAAATTATATCATCAACATAGATTTGAACCATTAAGATATCATCGTTATGTTTCTTTACAAAGAGCGTCATATCGACACTACCCATCTGAAACTGTGACTCAGTAAGAACTTAGTCAATTTTTCATACCATGCTCTAGGAGCTTGTTTCATACCATAGAGAGCCTTTTTAAGGCGGTATACATGATTGGTAAGCTTAGGGTCTTCAAACCCAGTCGGTTGTTCAACATATACCTCTTCATGTAGGTCACCATTCAAAAATGTACTCGTTACATCCATTTGAAAAATTCTAAACTTTCTAAAATATGCAATAGATATGAAAAGTCTGATAGATTCAAGGGGAGCAACAGGGGCAAAAGTTTCATCATAATCAATCCCTTCAATTTGTGTGTACCCTTGCACAACTAGTCTTGCCTTGTTTCGAATGATATTTTCCAATTCATCAAACTTATTTTTGAAAATCCATTTTGTTCCAATAATATGTTTAACTTTAGGTCTAGGAACAAGGTACCAGATATCATTTCTGACAAACTGATTAAGTTCTTCCTGCATAGCAACTGTCCAGTTTTCATCAGAAAGTGCTTCTTTCACGTTAACCGGTTCTATCTAGGATGTAAAGCATACGTAGTTACATATGTCCTCTAATTGTCTACGAGTGCGCACACCAGTGAGAGGGTTTCCAAGTATTTGATGAGTTGGATGATCTTTAACAATTCTTAATTCAAAATTAGTTTTACTTGATGAAGTATCTGGTTTTTCATACATAAGAGTTTCATCATTATCTGAACTAGGGGCAGGTGTATTCAAGTGATCGTCAATTACTACATTTATTGACTCTTGAATCACACCGGTCCTGTTGTTCAGAATACAATTTGCACGACTGTTTAAAGAGTATCCTAAGAAAATTCCTTCATCACTTTTCGTGTCAAACTTTCCCAGATTTTCACGATCACGTAAAATATAGCACTTGCTGCCAAAAATTTGAAAATATTTGACGGTAGGCTTTTTCTCAAACCACATTTCATAAGCCATTTTATTATTAGATTTGCAAATATAAACACGGTTGATAATGTAGCAGGCGGTATTCACTGTTTCAGCCCATAAATTTCTAGGGAGCTTCATGCTATTTAACATAACATTTCTCATTTCTTGAAGCACTTTATTTTTTCTTTCCACGATAACATTTTGTTGTGGAGTTTTGGGTGCAGAGAATTCATGTGATATTCCCTGATCACTACAGAGTTTCTCAAAACCGCTATTTTCAAACTCGGATCTATGATCACTATGGATCTTACTAACTTGAGAACATTTTTCAGTTTGGATCCGTTTTATAATCTTTTTCACTTCATCAAGGGTTTCTGATTTGTCCCTCAAGAATGAAACCCAAGTGTATCTTGTATAATCATCTACAATAACCAAGATGTATTTTTTACCGCCTCGACTTTCCGTTCTGGTTGGTCCTATAAGATCCATATGGAGAAGCTCGAGTGGTTTAGATGTTGTATTGGAGTTCACTTTTTTATGAGAGCTCCTCGTTTGTTTACCATACTGGCATTCACCACATATTTTGTCTACTTTTTGTACTTTAGGTAGACCTCTAATTAGTTCTCCTTTGCTCAATCTGTACAAATTTCGGTAGTGTACATGTCCAAGACGTTTATGCCATAATCTGTCTCATCAATATAGACCATGTAACACGTTTGATTAAATGAGCTTCCATTGCATACTATATAGTAGTTTTCAGAAGTTCTGCGACCAGTTAATATCACAGAACCCTTTTTATCTATAATCTCACAACCTTGATTAGAAAATTTAACACTATGGTTGTTGTCACATATTTGAGATATGCTTAACAGGTTGTGTTTTAATCCCTCAACATATAAAACATTCTTAAATAAGGGAAGATTATAAAGTTGAACCGTACCTTGGCCAATAATCTTGCAGTTGCTCCCATCACCAAATGTGACTGATCCATCAGTCATATCTTTTAGATCGGTGAATAAAGCCTTGTCACCTGTCATGTGCCTGGAACATCCACTGTCTAGGTACCATTTTGAATGGCTTGTTACTTTGAATGCAGTGTGGGCAACCAAGCAGGCAACTTTAGGAACCCATTTCATAACTGTTTTGGGTTTAGGAACATAGTTGGTCTTCTTTTGTCTGATGTTGTAAGAATGACCTACTGATTTAGGTTTTAAGAGCTCCTTAAGTAAATCAATTATTTTTTCAGCAAGAGGATTTCTATTCTGATTTTTAAAATTTGATTAGCTGCTTTTAGGTTTATGAAAAGTTTTTGTATTTTTAGAAAAAAAAACTTGACTAGTACCTTTTCCTTTTGAGTCAAAAGTTTCTCCTTTTACAAAGTTGGGAGAAGTATACTTCTGTTTAGGAGATGTATTTTTCTCATAGCCCAACCCGGATCTATCGCCACATTTTCTTGATCCAGATAATAGTTTTTCTAACTTTGGATCACCCTGGGCATATCTCCATGTATCCTTCAAACTCAGAAGAGAAGATACTTCATTTTTAAGTTTCTCATTTTTAGATTTCAAATCATCAATCAACAAGGTTTTGAATTCCAAATCACATTTTGATTTTTTCAAACAATCTGAAATATGCGATTTTTCTAAAAAAAGAGTTTCAAAACATTCTTTGAGTTTAGAAAACTTTTCTTTTTGAAGCTTAAGTTTGACAACAATTTTACAACTTTCCTTATATAAGGCATTATAAGCATCTTGAAGATATTCTTCATTTTTATAATCACTATTCAAATTTTCTTCACTTGTTGAATCATCGTGATCTGAAAAAGTAAACTTGGCTAGAGTCATAAGGGCTTTAACTTCACTGCCCGACTCGGTTTCAGAATTTTCTGATTCAGAAGATGCTTCAGAATCAGATGATTCATCCCAAGTAGCCAACATACCCTTCCTTCTGGGTCTGTCCTTTTTAGGACATTTGTTTGATAAATGCCCATACTCTTGGCAATTGTAACACTGACTGTCTTTTAAAGACTTCCAAGTTTTGGACTTTGGTTTAAATCGTTTCTTTTCATTTCCCTTTTGAAAGTCGACCCTTTTCTTGCTTTTGAAAATTTTGTAAAACTTTTTCGCCAAAAGAGCCATATCGTCTTCAGAATTTTTTAAATCTGAGTTTTCCTGGGAAATACCTTTAGAAGATTTCAAAGCTATAGATTTACCTTTAGGAGCTTTAAAATTTAATTCATAGGTTTGTAAAGAACCAACTAGTTCTTCTACCCTCATATTATCCGTATCACGAAGTTCCTGGATCGCGGTTACTTTAGAATTGAACCGTTCAGAAAGTGAGCGTAGTATCTTTGCACACACTTTACTTTCTGGAATTTTATCGCCAAGACCCCACATAGAGTTTACAATGTCATTTAGTCTAGTGTAAAAGTCCATAAACATTTCATTTTCCTCTATATGAATTTCTTCAAATTTGGTTGTGAGGAGTTGGACTTTAGACTTTTTGACAATTGATGTACCCTCGTGTGTCATTTCTAGTTTATCCCAGGCTTGGTTTGCAGTATTACAGGATATAATTCTTTTGAACTCATCCGGTGATAGTGCACAAGCGATTGCATTTAGTGCTTTAGCATTGGCACTAAACTCACTTTTCTGAAGGGTGGTCCATAAATAATAAGCAGGTACAGACACAGTTTTTGAACCGTCAGATTCAGTTACTTCAATGGTAGGAGAGTTCCATTCGGTCATTGTGGCTCGCCACACACTCTCATCCATTGATTTGAGGAAGATCCTCATTCTGGCTTTCCAATAGGCATAGTTGGAGCCATCAAAGGGTGGAGGCCTAGTGACTGATAGGCTATCAAAATTTAACATCTTAATAATATAGCTTAGATCGTTAGCTCAGGAAATAAATCTAAAAAAGAACAATAAGAACGAGCTATTAGGCTTTGATACCACTTGAAAAGGCCAAGTTATATATCCTAGAGGAGGGGTGAATAGGACTATGCCAAATTTAAAATAAAATCAGCGGAATAAAATTAATCAATAGCCTTATAATTATAAATCAATTATCAATGCTGAAATCAAATCACCTTGATACATAAGTATTGAGAGATTGATACAAATTCAGTTCTAAGGACAACCTTACACCATAATAAACAAGGGCTTATGGTAGGACAACCTTATTTCTAGAACTTCTTTTGAATCAAGAACTTAATTTTAATAAAGATAAATGAATAACAGAGAATTGAAATTAAATGCAGAAATGTAGATCTAATTTATTACAACAATCTCCACACTTGCTTGAAATGTAAATTGTTACAACATTCACATCCACATGTACATTCCACACAATTGAATGATAAAAGATATAAAAATTAAGCAAGCATTCAATCCACAAGACAAAGAGTTATAGTGGTTCGTCTGTGTGTACACCAACTGTTCTTCAACAGCCACACAGAATGCTACTCCACTCCTAATATCCTCACACAGGGGATATTAGCATTCACTATCAAATAGATTTTCACAGGTTCACCCAAAACCTTTACAATTGTGTCTTTTTAACTTGGGCTTACACAATCCAAAAGCCCACACTTCTGAGTTTTCTGGCTCTCCTCAGATAACCACATAATTTGAGATTTTTCTGGTGAATCCCAAATAAAAACCAAAAACTAATGGAATTTATAGAATTGTAAAATACCTGGATTTCTCCTCTGGTAGCTGCCCGGAAGAACCAATTGGAGTAGATGTTGAATATAGAAGTTTAATGTCCATAACTCACTTTAATATGGTTCTAAGTTCTAATTGATTTTAGATTTAAACCAGTTGGGCGTAGCTATATTTGATTTTGATTTCAAGAAGAAGGAATATGTCAATTTCTCTTTTCAAATTAGATTGGAATACAGAAACAAAATCAAATTAAATAAGCTATCAAAAAGAGAAAGAAATTATGTACAAAATAGCTTAAAACTTAAACACAAACTTATCTCAGAGTGGAGCCTTGAATTCACTTAATATTCAATGAAAAACTCTGAAATTCGTGTGCTATTTATAGCAGAAGAAATTCGTCTTCGACTGGTCTTAGGGTCACCACGACTGGTCTTGAAATAAACTGATTTTTGAATTTTTGAGCGCGATCGCATCAGACCGTTTCACGACCGGTCGTAGGTAGTCCACGACTGGTTGAAGGCAGTCCATGACCGGTCGAGACCCCTCTACGACTGGTCGTGCGACACTTAATTTAGTCACTGGAGTTTGAGTCGAAGCTTTATGACTGGTCGAAGGTCGAGTTGAGACCATCTCACGATCGGTCGAGCAGACTCCAGGACTGGTCGTAGCCGAACCAAGAAATCTAATAAATTGCAACCATTTTAGGACTGGTCTTGAAACTTCTTAGACTAGTCGAGACAGTACTAGGACTGGTCGAACAGGGTCTAGGACTGGTCTTAGAGTAGACAAAAATCATGTAATACTATTCATTTGGATTATGTATCCAAAGTGACCTACCCTAAGGTCAATCTAATGGTCTGTCAAACCTGGAACATGAAGTATGGACATTTGAACACTTCATTTGCTTAGACTTTAATCTTTACGAAGCTTGATTTCTTCTCGATGTAGCTTGACTACTTCAGAAGCTTCAATGTAACTTTAAGTTGTACTTGAGTCCCGCATTTAGATTTGAATCTTGAACTTGCACTGGAACTTGAGTCTTGACCCGGAGTTCTCTCTTCATATTGTAGCTTGAATTATCATGAAGCTTGAAGAATTCTTTGAGCTAGACTTCAAGTGTTGACGAGGTGTCTCAAATAAATTTATCAAGATACAAACACACAACATACGGAGACGTTTTGACACACAAAATTTGACAATCAAAGAGGAATCAAATCATAGCACTTATAGTAAGTCTCTTAAGCAAAATAACCTAGTTTGCATCAACTCACTCCATCGGTGAGACATCCAGCCACTATTATTGAACGTATGGTTCTTAACAGTGCCAACGAGTCTTTTGGTGTAGACAACCTTCTAGAAGTAATAGGATGGCAAAATATTTTGAATCTTGGAGGACTTCATCAAATTGGAGTGGTCCATGACTTCCTAAGTAAAAGTCATGTTATTTTTTACGATCCATCATGTGTTGAAGTAGAATTATTGCATTACTTCAAGCACATCACTCCCATCACCTTGAGTCACCTTTTAGATTTCCAAGTCATTCGCATTCCTGGTACTAATCAGAATCTAAATGGCCTTGGTGTTTGGGGCAAGAGAACTCGTGCACTGTGTCAGGGAACTACTATTTCTTGGAATGATGATAATTCCCTTCATATTAATCATCTTGGACCCACTTTTAAAATCCTTCATGACATTTTTGGGTCCAATGTCTATCATTGTGATGTGAATGGTAATCATCTGTCTCCCTTTGTGTTAAATGTGTTGTACGCTGTATATCAGGAAATTCAGGTGTGCCTCCCAACGCTTCTTCTTAAGCAGCTAATTCAGGTCATTTAAGGCAATCATCAGGATACACTAGCTTTTCTTGTGCTCATCTGTAAATTAACCCATCATGTAGGTATTCCTGCCTCATCTGATAGAGTCTATTCAGAGAAGTGGTTTGATAGTGATTCGGCTCAGGTGGCAAAACAGCTGTGTCTTCCTTCAGTTCTTCCCGAGAATAGTGCCCCCCTACAGTTAGCTCTCCATATGCTCCTCCGTCATATCCATAGGGATCCAACCGAACGCTTTTGCTGAGTCCGGAGTCTATCACAAATCATAAAGCTCATCACCTTGAACGTCACCTACTGAACGGTATGGCGAGCATGGAGGAGCGACTTCACAATTGTGAGAGACGTCTCATCGTGATTGAAGTAAAAGTCGATTCTCTCCAACAAACAAATCAGTAAATAGTTGATTTACTCACACGTGGTGATTTGCGAAGATGGTAGAAGCCGAGTGCGCTAGTTTGGTATCATTTTTTTGGGGGGTATCTGTGCGTGGGTTTAGTGTTTTTGTTAGGATAACTGTTAATTTGCTGCCAATCTTGGGTAGTTTATTTTGGATAATTAGATACTTTGGTTTCATTTTCGATTATGGTTGAATATAATGCTCAACCTTTTTCCTGCCATATTTGTGTTACGTTCCCCTGGTTTATCAAGTTATGAATTGCATATGATTAAAAACTTCTATACAACTGCTTTATCTTACCTAATATGCATTCATGAATTCTGAAATTGATGTTTGACTAAATAAAATTAAACCTTTTATACATTAATGATCTGCTTCTACCTGATTGGTTCTCCCAAGAATTTCAAGCTTCAGTCAATATCATCTGAGATATCTTTGCCAATGACTGATAAAAAGGGGGAGAACATTTACAAACACCCCGAATGGAAATTATATATCTGCTTAAATGTTTTTGCAGGTGTTAGGTGGAGCAGCTGCATCAAAAAAGGGAGAGTTTACAAGAAAGGGGGAGCAGCTACTGGTTGTGTACATGGGGTAGAAACTGTAAAATTGTGTAAAAACATGTACACACAATTCTAGGGTGTGTTTGTCTAGAACATTCTAGGGTATTTTGGGGATTTTGTCACGTAATTGACAAAGGGGGAGATTGAAAGTGCCCTAGTTTGTCAAGTTACGTGAGTGTTGAGTCAGAGTGTCTACAGAGCCTGATATCAAGCGTCTGCCTCAACTGGATGTATACAAGCTTGTCACAGGTAAAACTAAAGCCTCACATCCCATGGTCCAAAACACCAAGTGAAGAAAACCCTTAAAAACAAGTTAGAAATCATAGGGTTTTAAGGTGAGAAATTTTTTTTTTCAAAATACGAAAATCTCTAAGTTTTTCTCACCTTGTCGATTTTATCGGAACACCCTTAATATGATCAACCTGCTCTGTCGATGTCCTCGATACCTTAATGATATTATTGATATGAGGACCAA
Organism: Magnolia changhungtana; assembly: GCA_030180095.1. NCBI lineage: Eukaryota > Viridiplantae > Streptophyta > Magnoliopsida > Magnoliales > Magnoliaceae > Magnolia > Magnolia changhungtana. Next base: position 1,765,274 of record JASAUF010000554.1, read on the forward strand.
AAATGTCCAGCAACTAAATATTCATCTGGACAGATATATCGATGTATCGATACACCTGTTGATATCATCGATATAAGCACTAAATATGTCCAGCAACTTCACAACATATCTAGACGAATTATCAATGTATCGATACACCTATCGATATCATCGATATTCAAATCTCGAGTCCATCGAAGAATGGCTCGATAAGATCGACGGGTAGATTTCTAGCGCAATGAAAATCTCAAATTCCTTCGATATATCGATGCTCTTCCGATTTGATCTGAAATCAAATATCGATAACATCGGAAGTCCATCGATGATATCAATCAAGGGTGCACATTTCTTACAACAGATATTTCAGGTTATTTTTAACTATGATCGGGGGCCCTTCAATAGAATCGATATTCAAATATCGATGATATCGGCACCAGGTCGATTGTATCAAAGGAAGTCATAAATCATCCAGCAAGCTTAAAGACAAATCCGCTGGATTTATCGATGCATCGACTCTGATCTCAATATCATTGACATTTTTTATGATCTCCATGGTTCCCCGATCATTCATGAAAACCTAAAATATTTCAAAGTCAAGTCTCTCTCATTTTTCAAGTGTCGATGGATCGATCCTGTCATCGATGGAATCGGAGTTCAAAATCTGATGACATCGACAATAGTTTCAATTCATTGACCAATTGGCAAAGAGTTTTAAAAGCGTATGACATTGAGTCCGAGTCATCGAGCAGACCATCGATGCTATCGAGAGTATACGCTAGATGATATCGAACCTGCCCGATGATATCGAACTTTGTCTTAAATGTGACTGTTTTATATCTGTTGGAACTTTTTGCCTATATATAAAGGACTTGTCTTTTATTGCTGTGAGAGAGAGCAGAGAGAGCTTTTGAGTGTTTCAACTTATATCTTATATCTAAAGCCCTTTCTCTCAAGGGAGTTCATCCTCCAATCCACCCTCACCATTGACATTCAATAGAGTGGATTGGGGAATGAACTTTGTTAGTGCTATGATTTCATATTCCTTTGGTTGTCAAATTTTGTAGTGCCAAAACCTATATGTCTTGTACTTCTTGTGTTTCTTGTTTGTGACTACACACTGCTTCAAGACAAGATCATGAATGAAGAATGTTTTCAAGACAAGATCATAAATGAAGAATGTTTGCAAGACATGTCATGAATGAAGTCTACAAGAATAGAAGACTTCAAGTTTGCTTCTAACAAGTTCAAGATTAGAAGACTTCATCAAGACAAGTCAAGAATGTACCAAGCTCGAGAAAGACCATCAACTCGACTCAAGCTTCTACTTCAAGATCATCTGAGAATACAGACCTTCAAGACTTCAATGTCCATCTCACTTTAAGGTTTGTTTGACCTTAGGTTGACCTTAGGTTGGTCTGTATGATAGGTCATTCTGGATACATAATCCGAATATTTTAATTTACTTGGTGTGACTGTTCTAAGACCAGTCCTAAAGATCTTAAGACCAGTCCTAGGTCTGCAACGACCAGTCTTAGGTTTTTCAGGACCAGTCCTAGGTTGTTAAAGATTTTTGAATTTTTCTGGTTGTCCTTCGACCAGTCCTGGACTTGCTTCGACTAGTCTTGGACTTGCTTCGACCAGTCCTGGGAAGTCCTATGACTCATCCTTCGACCGGTCGTAGTCCTACGACTCGAACTCCAGCGACCTATCACAAGTCCCACGACTAGTCGTAGGTGTCTCACGACCAGTCGTAAGTGGTCCACGACCGGTCGTAGGCTACCTAAGACCAGTCGTGAGAACAACTAATCTAATCCCGCGGAAATCTTTCAAAATCTTTGATGCTACGACCGTCCTAAGATCCTAAGACCAGTCGAAGATGGGATTTTTCAGGTTATAAATAATGCACGAATTTCAGAGTTTATTCATTCCATTCCATTCAATTCAAGCGATTTAAGGCTATACTCTGAGATAAGTTGTGATTATTTTTTAAGCTATTGTGCATATTTAATATTCCTTTTGTTAGCATTTTTCTATTGTGATTTTGATCCATATTCCAATCTTATTTAGAAAAGAGGAATTTGTGATATTCCTTCTTCTGGGATCAAAATCAAATAGACCTTGCTCTTCTTGATTTAATCTAAAATCAATTAGACATAGAACCATTCTTTATGTGAGTATTGGATATTGAACGACGTATCATTCATCTACTCCAATTGGTTCTACTGGGCTACTTTAAAAGGAGATCCAGGTATTTTACTTTGTAATTTACTTTCTCTGGTTTTGTTTGAGATTTGTCAGAAAAATCTCATTGTTTTGGTTATCTGAGGAGAGCCAGAAAACTCAGATTGTGGGGGTTTTTGGATTGTGTAAGCCCGAGATAAAAAGACATAATTGTGAAGGTTTTGGGTGAACCTGTGAAAACCTATTTTGATAGTGCATGCTACTATCCCCTGTGTGAGGATATTAGGAGTGGAGTAGCAATCTGTGTGGCTGTTGGCTAACAGTTGGTGAACACACAGGCGAACCACTATATATCATTGTGTTATGGATGTGCTTGATTTCTTTATTCATTTATTCCTTCAGTATTGTGAGTTGCTTTTGTGGATGAATGTTGTAATTTTCATTTCAAGCAAGTGTGTTTGAATGGTGTAATAACTTAGGATTTATTTCTTTAAGTTATTCTTGATTTATTTTCCATATCATTTGTGTTTTCTAGATCCTTCTAAAAATAAGGTTGTCCTACCATAAACCATTGGTTTTTGGTGTAAGGTTGTCCTTAGAACTGATTTAGTATCATTCTCATATTTCATATGTTTTGAGAGTGTTATTATTTCAGCATTGTTATTTATATCTTTTATTATTCCGCTGTTTTAAGTTTTATTTGGCATTGCCCTATTCACCCCCCTCTAGGGCATATAGCTAGGCCCTTTCAAGTGGTATCAGAGCCTAATAGCTCGTGCTTATTGATTATTTATTGGATTTATTTCCTGAGCTAACGATCTAAGCTATATTAAGATGTCAAATTTTGATAGCCTATCTGTCACTAGGCCACCACCCTTTAATGGCACAAACTATGCTTATTGGAAAGCAAGGATGAGAATCTTTCTCAAATCCATGGATGAAAGTGTGTGGCTGGCCACAGTGAACGGATGAAAACTACCTATCACTGAAGTAACTGATGAAGATGGTTCAAAATCAATGAAAGTAATATCTTATGCTCTTTGGACCACACTTCAGAAAAGTGAGAGTAGTGCCAATGCAAAAGCACTAAATGCAATTACTTGTGCATTGTCACCAGATGAATTCAAAAGAATCATCTCGTGTGAAAATGCTAAACAAGCATGGGATCTTTTAGAAATGATACACGAGGGTACATCAATTGTCAAGAAATCTAAAGTCCAACTCCTCACAACTAAATTTGAAGAAATTCATATGGAGGAGAATGAAATGTTTATGGACTTCTACACTAGATTGAATGACATTGTAAACTCAATGTGAGGTCTTGGTGATAGAATCCTAGAAAGTAAAGTATGTGCAAAGATACTACGCTCACTTCCTGAACGGTTCAATTCAAAAGTAACTACGATTCAGGAACTTCGTGATACGGATAACATGAGGGTTGAGGAACTAGTTGGTTCTTTACAGACCTACGAATTGAACTTTAAAGCTCCAAAAGGAAAATCAATTGCTCTCAAGTCATCTAAAAATATTCCACAAGAGAGCACTTTAGACTTTGAAAATTTCGAAGATGATATGGCACTTTTTGTAAAAAGGTTTTATAAAATTTTGAAAAATAAGAAAAAGGAGATTTTCAAAAATTAAACGATAAGAGACAATCTAAACCTAGAGCTCGAAAATCTTTGAAAGATAGTCAATGTTACAACTGTCAAGAGTAGGGGCATTTGGCTAACAAATGTCCTAAAAAGGACAAATTAAAAAGAAAGAGTATGTTGGCTACTTGGGATGAATCATCTGATTCAGAATCCTCTTCGAAATCAGAAGATTCTGAAAACGAGTCGGGAAATGATGTTAAAGCCCTTATGACTCTAGCCAAAGTCACTTTTTCAGATTATGATGAAGTAACTAGCGAAGAGAATCTGAATAGTGATTGTGACAACGAAGATGATCTTCAGGATGCATACAATGCCCTTTATAAGGAGAGTTGTAAAATTACTGTCAAGCTTAAATTACAAAAGGAAAAATTTTCTAAACTTAAAGAAGATTATGAGTCTCTTATCTTAGAAAAATCTCATATTTTTGATTTTTTTGAAAAGACCAAATGTGATTTAAAAATCAAAACCTCCTAAGTTGATGATTTGAAAACCGAGAATGAGAAACTCAAAAATGAAGTAGCTTCTCTTTTGAGTTTAAAAGACACTTGGAGATATGCCCAAGGTGATCCTAAATTAGAAAAATTGTTATCCGGATTGAGAAAATGTGGCGATAGATCCGGGTTAGGCTATGATAAGAATACTTCTCCTAAACAAAAGAATACTGCTCCTAAGTTTGTGAAAGGAGAGTCTTCGAACTCAAAAGTAAAGTATACTTATCAAGGTTTTTCAAAAAATTCAAGGACCTTTCAAAAATCTAAAAATAGCCATGCCAACTTCAATCTTCAAAACCAAAATCCTTTGGTTGAAAATATTATTGATCTTCTCAAGGAGCTATTAAAATTTAACTCTATAGGTCATTCATATAACAATAAACAGAAAAAGTCCAACTACACTCCTAAACCCAAAACAGTACTGAAATGGGTTCCTAAAGTTGACTGCTTGGTTGCCCACACTGCTTTCAAAGCTACAAGCCATTCAAAGTGGTACCTTGACAGTGGTTTCTCCAGACATATGACAAGCGACAAAGCTTTATTCACCGATCTTGAAGACAGGACTAATGGGTCAGTCACTTTTGGTGATGGAAGCAATTGCAAAATCATTGGCCAAGGTACGGTTCAGCTTTATAACCTTCCCTTATTTAAAAATGTATTATATGTTGAGGGCTTGAAACACAACCTACTAAGTATATCTCAGATATGCGACAACAATCATAATGTAAAGTTTTCTAATCAAGGTTGTGAGATTGTTAATAAAGAAGGTTCTGTTATATTAACTGGTCGCAGAACATCTGAAAACTGCTACATCGTTAGTAATGCAAGCTTATCTACTCAATCGTGTTACATGGTCCATACTGATGAGACTGAATTATGGAATAAACGCCTTGGACATGTACACTACCGGAACTTATTTAGATTGAACAAAAGAGAACTTATAAGAGGTCTACCCAAATTACAAAAAGTAGACAAAATATGTGGTGAATGCCAGTTGGGCAAATAGATTAGGAGCTCTCACAAGAAAGTGAACTCCAATACCACATCTAGACCTCTCGAGCTTCTCCACATGGATCTCATTGGACCAACCAGAACAGAGAGTCGAGGTGGGAAAAAATACATCTTGGTTATCATAGATGACTTTACTAGATTCACTTGGGTATCGTTCTTAAAAGACAAATCTGAAACCCTATATGAAGTAAAGAAGATCATCAAACGAATCCAAAATGAAAAAGGTTCTCAAGTTTATAAGATCTGTAGTGATCATGGTTCTGAATTCGAAAATAGCAGTTTTGAGAAATTCTGTAGTGATCAGGGAATATCACATGAATTCTCTGCGCCCAAAACTCCTCAACAAAATGGTATAGTTGAGAGAAAAAATAGAGTGCTTCAGGATATGGCTAATGTCATGTTAAATAGTATGAAGCTCTCCAAAAATCTTTGGGCTGAAGCAATTAATATTGCTGCTACATTATTAATCGTGTTTATACTAGTAAATCTGAAAATAAGACTGCTTATGAGTTATGGTTCGAAAAGAAACCTACTGTCAAATACTTTCGAATTTTTGGCAGTAAGTGTTACTGTAACGCCCCGGATTTTTGCCAACCTGGGATTAGACGTCCTTAGGTAATGGGTCGATCCTAATACCTCATTAACTTGTCAGAACTGAATCCCAAAGTCTAAAGCCGCCTTTGAACTCATTTCCTTCACAAAATCTCACCCTTCATCACCTTGATCTTCCAATTTTTCTAAGAACTTTTACCCTAGACACTATCTTAAACTAGTTAAGTATCATAACTTGGATCACCTCATATACAAACTACAAAGGCCTGAGTACCACCTCGACCAAAAAATTACTTAGGACTAAATCCTTTAGAAATGAGACAAAGTGACTAAGTGCTAAACTAGATTAGCTACGAAGTCCGTTAGGATCGCTTTAAATACGATCTGCAAGACCCAAAACTTGCAGAACAAGTGACGCTAGGTTACCCTAAAGTTTAGAACCAAACTCATTTCCCGTCTGCTTTCGGGAATGAAACGAAACTTCGTATTAGGTCTAGGTCGCACATCGGGATTCCGATTAACCCGAAGCTAAGGAACTAGGACCGCCCCTCTGGGCTTAACAATCATCTCAAAAATCGGCCTTATCCAGATGTTCCACGGCCATTCGTTTCGAATCGGAGCGAGGTAGTGTGAAAAACACTATTCATAAGCCAAAATAAATATCCGGAATAGTGATCGGCATCGTTCGTTGACGCGTCAGTATTAAGCAACCTGACCGTCGAATCAGACCAAATTACACCCTCGGATTAAGAAAAATTTCAGGAACATTTACATGTACTTGGAATTTCTGATCGTGGCCCACTGACCGTCGAACTGAAAGTGGTCCGCCACGTGCGATCTGCGTATCCGAATGAGTCAAAAACGTAATCCCACGTAGATCCATTGGTGGTGAGCTTAAGTCTGACGTTTGGTTCAAAGAGGGCTACCAGAACTCCCCTTTTGAGCTGGAAAAGCGTCGAAAATCTTATATAGGCAGTACCCCATGAACCCGAGTCTATTTTCGTAATGTTTGAGGCTATAAAAGGGGCTTAGAACAGCCCCTCTCACAGCCATACGAATTTTGCAAGAAACCCTAGAGGAAGAGAGAGAAAAGAGAGAGAAGAACTTGGAGATCGTTGCCGATCTTCCTCCACCTGCATTGGCTCACCACACGGCCTTCACCGCTCCGTTCTAAGTGAATTCCCGGCGGTATCCACCTCATTTGAAGGTAAGAAAACCTAACCCTAGGTCTGATTTGCGGTGGAATCGAGGTAGGATGTGTACCGACTAACCGATTCCGCTCTTTAGGCTAGAAATCGCCCGTAGACGGAAGATCTATCACCCTTGCTGATTCGTTCCGTTTCCAAAGGCAAAGGTGAGGACTTTAAGTGTATCAGTTACGGTTTTCAACGCTTTCAATGTCAGATAATGGTAGATTCATGATCTGCTTGCAATTGCACATGTACAAAGTGCTTTCCGTTTCCTGTTTTGATTAACGGTGTGAAATATGGAATTTCACATATTCTAGGTATACGTATAAATACCGTATACGTATTTTTTTTGGACAAATGCTTGACATGTTTATTTAATGTTTAATTATATAACATATGAATAAAATACTAGTTTGGCGAAAGGAATCGCCAAATTATATGTTTACTTGTAAATGCGCCGTATGTCGAAATTACGTATTGTAGAAATACCGTATACGTATTTCTTTTGGAATAATGTTTGACATATGTATTTAATGTATGATTATACAATACATGATTAAAATACTAGCTTGGCGGAAAGAATCGCCGAAACCTATGTTCCTTTGTAAACACTATGTATGTCGAAATTGGGTATACGTGAAAGTACCCTATACGTATAAAATTTGCTGATGTGTTTGCTATGTTTATTTGCTGTATGAATATGTTGTATATGTATAAAATACTAGCTCGGTAAAGGGACAACCCTAGTACACACTTCCCTAGCATACATCATGTATGTTGAACTATTGCATTCCAAGTGTTAGAGAATTCACTTGTGAGTGCAAGTGCTTAAGTGTTAGAATCTTAGGTAGGTGCTGAGGTGGGATTCTCGGTTGCCTTAGAGTCGCATAGGACACTCTCCATGTGGTTGTTCACTCTAACCACTCGCCTACGGAATGTAAGTATTTGTATACTTATTTACATAATGCTTTATAACATGCTTTTGAACATGCTTTGTGACTTGTTTATTAACATGCTTCATGTTATGCTTTTTAATATGCTTACTAGTGTTCTTGAATTACCACATCATCATGCCGTATTTCACATGCTATGGTTAGGGTTTGACTGAGCTTGGGACTATGTTTGTAGTCCAGGCATCCGGTATCAGATTTGAAGATGTGGTTGGGATTCGTTCCGCCACGCACGATGTGTTGGTGAACCCGTGTCGTACTTCGGTTGGCGATAGTGGTTGGCCACACGAGGTGCTTCTGCGCCTCATATCGCCCAACTTGTTGTGCGCTCGAGCTAGCCGAACATGTCAAGTAAACCGTATGCCTTATGTATGTTCACCATGTTTGGTCGCTAATGCTTGAACCTAGGGTACCAAACTTACCAGTGAAAATCCCGTTAACCATGGACCTCGATCCGCTAAGACTCATGAGCCGGGCATGGTGGTATGGGACACCGTGGTCGAGCTGTCGGCCTACGCTGGGGCTACGTGCCTCCCCGTAGTGACCAGTGAGCAACTCAACTCGTGAGCCGATTATGGTGGTATGGGACACTATATTCGCGCTGTCGGCCTATACTGATAAGGTGATGGGGGAGTGGTGCAGTCTTTGTGTGTACAGCCCTTTGTAGTGACCGCGAGCATATTCTGAAGTTGCAGCGTGCCTTAGGGTTCGCCGCGACATATAGAATATGAACTAGGCCTGTTTCTGTATAGTTGTATCGTGATGAATCGTTTAAGGGGTGATGGGGGAGTGGTGCAACCTTTGTGCGTAACAGCCCTGGCAGCCTCTGCAGTGACCTAGAAAACACACCATCGTCTGATATTAACTAGGACTGACGACCCTAGATTGGATCATGTTTGGATATGATACAAGGGAGGTACCTTAGTTTCCCAATCCTGCTGTTTGAAATGAACTAATTAAAAACTCGGTAATCATACTCATCATGCATCGCATGTGCCTGGAAGATGTGGAGCACTGTGGGATGTAAGCATGCGCGAACGTGAGATGGTGTCGCTTGAGGGAGTACGTCGGAGAGGGCATACATCATACCCGCATTCATACTTGCATTAATCAGAGTAACTAGGAGTGTTTGATTTACTGCTTTATCATTACTGCTTGACTGTATTGATAGCATGTTAACTTATGCCTTATTGTTCCACTGAGTTAGCTACTCACTCCCACGTTACGGGACGGTGTTGTACACACCAAACAGATTTGTTGAGTTTCAGGTGATGGCGATGCTTGTGAAGCAGAGCCGGACTACTTCTATGGTGATGAGGAGGAGTTCTCTGTCATGTAACCCTCGGCGGGTCTCTCTGAAGACTCGATTATCTTTGTATTGACGGGGTTATGGTGCTTGGGATAGAAGACAGTAAACTTACACATTTGGTATATTTCAGAACTGTCCTTGTAATTATTTAACCTGGTAATGTTATCACACTCTTGAGACTCATCATAGTTTATATATTTTATCTATCTATCATAGTCTTCCGCTTGCAAAATTAACTGTCTCTGGAGTATGATATGCTGTTTTGGCTTAATCTCACTCATGTTCAATGCACGAATATAGTCAACATTCAATCATCATTCATTTTGTTGCATAAGTGATGTTCTGGAACTCGGGAGTTGAGTTTATGCTCGACCCCCGATTTTCAGGGCGTTACAAGATGGTATCAGAGCATGATTTGGATTAAACTGGACCTGGGTTATGGTCACACGACGCACTATGACGCACTCTGACTTAGGAGGGAGCAACGGAATGTAGAAACAGACTTAGGTTCTCTAATTTCGCCAAATAACACAATTGGTTGAGACCAACCATAGAGATTGGACCCGTAGGCCTCAATGATTGCACGAAACGATCTCGAATTGCCTCTAGGTCGTCAGTTGATAGGTTTGAGTCAACCACAACACCAAAGCTTAAAACCCTTTTTTTACCCAATTCATTCAAAACCTCTCCTTGCACCACTTCATTCTTCAATTTTTTTTTCTAAATCCTTTCATACCAAATATAAATTCTAACATATAAATGATGAAGAATAATACTGAAACAAAAAGTTATTATAAATAGTAAATATATGTATAAATTGGACTTTTGACCATTCAAAATTTAGAATCTAACCAATTAAATAGGTTATTTGGATAGATTAGCTCGTTCTACCCCAAAATCATATATTATATATCAGATAACTCATTCCAGATTGTAAGATACGCCCAATTTGACCCGAAACGACTCGAGACGGAGTCGTGGGCCACACGCGTCAATCCGGGGGGACCCGGGGCTGACCCGGGGTACCATTGGCCTCTTGGGAGGGTGGAGAACACCACCGAGCAGCGGCGGTGCGGTGCCGGACAAGTTGGACCGCGGTGGAACCGCGGTTACATGGCAGCAGACCGCGGCGGCAGGGCCTTAGTCATTGGCTGGCCCGTTTTCGGCCACAATTTTTCTGCAAATATGGTCCGACTTTGAAAAGTCATAACTCCCTCGTTATAACTCCGAATTAGGTGATTCAAAGGCCAGATTTAAGCTTGACAAGTCTAGTTTCATATAAAAATAAGTAAAAAATATAATAAATTATTTAATATAGTTAAACATGGGTCATTGTGTCAACTGTCCAAAAATTATTAGTTTGGACAGCTGCTTCTTCTTGAAATTTTTAGAATTTTTCTACGAGACGAAATCTAATGAAATTTGGTAGAGATGAAGTATACTCGATGATGAACTACTAGAAAAATAATTAAAATAATAGACTAACTAGAAATACCAGAAAAGGCGTAGAACTTCCATAGGTCTGTGTGGTGCCCACCAAATTTTGTGGGGCCCCCTGTTTCACGTCCGTTTTGCCCCCCTCTCTCAACTACACCTCCAAGCTCTCTGTTTCTCCAAAAATTATTATTTTTACTCTCAAATCTTTCTCTCAATCATTTAATCCCTCATTTTCAGCTACAACCCATCCATTTTCTTCCCTTCCCTTCTTCATTCCCTGCCTTTTTGGCCTTTACAATCCCTATTGAAGCTCAAGTCCATGGAGAACCAAAAACTCCAGCCCCCCATTTCCCTTATCCTCATTTTTCATGGCTCTATCCGAGCTCATCCATATGTTGTCTTGTAGTTTGCGTGGGCTACTATCTTAGGGTGGTTATGTTTTCCTGATGATAGGTGTAGTAGCTGGTAGAATGTTTTAGGTATTTGAGAACGTTTAGGGTCCGTTCGGCCAAATTACATTAGGTAAGATTAGGTGAATGGAATTATAAAAGTAATAATACTTGTGTGTGTAAGGTATGGTCCCTAGATTGGGTGTATCCCATGTATTCCGACATCATGATTAGAATGTACGCAATTAAAAGTAAATTCCAAGATTTTCCTTTCCCATAACACTTAGAAGTTCATTACCCTGGGATTTGGAACTCCCATCTCGTGTTTTTCCAACACCAGGCTCATTTTCCAAGGCCTATAAAATTTAATCCCCTCCCACCCTCCTACCAACCATGTCACACCCAATTCCAAGGTAGGATTAGTAATGCGGTCCCATTTAATACAATTTAGGGCCACTGGCCAAATTGCGTTGAAGTGATAAAGTCCCTTGATATACATTAACCCACCACACTCTGATAGCTTAAGCTTTTGGAGTAAATGGTTGTTTGACAAATAAGCCATAGAGTTTTGGACCTAGAGCGATACTCCTAGTTTTCGACAGACCTGACCGTATAGGAAATCCAACAAAATAATAATGTAAGCCCCAGAATCTTCTTAGCCGGTGTGATCATGTGTGAAATGCTCGAACGTCAAGTACAGGCAACTCAATTCTAATCAGACAACTTTGACCCTAGGCGATAAAATAATTTCTTTATTCAGAAAGGGTATAAAATCATCTAGTGTGTAAGCATAGACTTTAGATTACAACTGGTGGATTACCGCTACTCATCAGTTGAGCCTAGGCTGCTGATTAGACTAAGAAATGTAAACGACTAACAATGTTAAGATAATTGAGTGATAGACGTAGTTAATTGGCTTGAATAGGTTGGAGCGAGACCCCGTTCCGTTGTTGAATCCCCTTAATACTTTAGGCTTCCTTAGTAACTCTCAGGGAGCTTGTTTGACGTAGAAACTATTCACGATTAGAGGAAACCTATATATCCCATTGATTTAATGTTAGGTCAAATCGATACACCCCTTAGAATCACCTCCTCAAGGACTTAGTACAATGGGAACACGGAGTAGAGAAACTACATTTAAGCGAGGTATTCGCGGTCTGAATCGAATTCTCAATCCTGGTAGTGACCAATGAACCTTATGCTCTGATCAAGCGGAAGGTCGGGATCAACGGGATTAAGAAATGATATGACAATTTTACGTCTTCTAGCGAAGGCGAGAAGATCCATGTATCCGACTCGGACCCACTACACAACATTCTTTCGTGTTGGCCGACATTTACAACTAAAAGTTTATAATTTTGTCCTTGAAAAGTGTTAGGAGTAAATAGGCGGTAGAGACTATGTCTTTTAGGCCTAAGGAATTGCCCAAATGGGCATGATGTGCATTAGGAATTAGGTCCCAAATCACATGCCATGTCGGCATACGTATTGTGCTTATGAACGTAAAAAGATAGCCTGCCTATTAGGCTAGACATGATTAAATAGGATAAGTCTAGACCGCGACAAAAATTCCTTAGTAGAATTAGGCATCTCGCCACAAACTTCATCTTTAGCTCCTTTCTATGACCATAGGTATCAATGCCATAATACACAACATTGATGAAGAGAAGACCAATGTAGTGGGAGATCGCATCCCATTTCATGTCAAGGATAGATCCTAAACTACACCTTGTTAGATATACGGAGCAGGACATAAATCTTGAGCCTTGAGGGCGAAAATAAATTTTAAGGGGGTAGAACATGATGAACCCGCTCTAGTTAGGTCACCTAATACACCTCTTTGACACGGGTGCGCGGCGAACGAAACGTGGTGGACCCTACCCCACTGGCCCAGGATCGAAAAGGTGCTCGTTAACATATGTACATTATAGAAGCCCTAACAAGTTTTACTATGAAACCATTTTAGGATGATCTAGTAAGATTTAATTCACCCTTTCCTGGGACATAGATAATATCAAGGACTCTCTTAGACTAAGACCTAAAGGGCAACCTTAGAATAAACAATTTGAACCTTTCAATGATGGACATTCCCTATGTTTCTAGAGTGATCGGACTACTGGAGTTACTGAAATATACAAATGCGAAGCATTCGCGGCTTGACCTAATTCTCAATCTGGGCGACTACCAATGGACTCACCTGCTTGACCGAGGAAGGCCGGGATTCACGGGATTCGGAAGGATACGATGAGCCTCCTACTGCAGTCGGTGGATGATTGATGTATCGGGATCGAGCCCACTATTACCGTCTCTCCGTGTTGGTCAAACAATGAAAACAACTATCTTACTCTAAATTGTGGGAATTGTCGTCGAGACTCCAAATAGGTAAAGAAATAAATGGTAGCAAACCATCGGGTATGAGAAATGGATGAAGAATTAAGTTTTAAGGGGGTAGACTAAAAGGAACCGGACTAGTATATGCCCTACTACGTGTAGGAACTCGAAATCAACAAGTCTTAGGCAAATGAAATAATAGAAATATTTCCTTATTACTCTTAGCAATTTCGGGACGAAATTTTGTTTTAAGGGGGTAGATTGTAACGCCCGGATTTTTTGCCAACACTGGGATTAGACGTCCTTAGGTAATGGGTCGATCCTAATACCTCATTAACTTGTCAGAACTGAATCCCAAAGTCTAAAGCCGCCTTTGAACTCATTTCCTTCACAAAATCTCACCCTTCATCACCTTGATCTTCCAATTTTTCTAAGAACTTTTACCCTAGACACTATCTTAAACTAGTTAAGTATCATAACTTGGATCACCTCATATACAAACTACAAAGGCCTGAGTACCACCTCGACCAAAAAATTACTTAGGACTAAATCCTTTAGAAATGAGACAAAGTGACTAAGTGCTAAACTAGATTAGCTACGAAGTCCGTTAGGATCGCTTTAAATACGATCTGCAAGACCCAAAACTTGCAGAACAAGTGACGCTTAGGTTACCCTAAAGTTTAGAACCAAACTCATTTCCGTCTGCTTTCGGGAATGAAACGAAGCTTCGTATTAGGTCTAGGTCGCACATCGGGATTCCGATTAACCGAAAGCTAAGGAACTAGGACCGCCCCTCGGGCTTAACAATCATCTCAAAAATCGGCCTTATCAGATGTTCCACGGCCATTCGTTTCGAATCGGAGCGAGGTAGTGTGAAAAACACTATTCATAAGCCAAAATAAATATCGGAATAGTGATCGGCATCGTTCGTTTGGCGTCGGTATTAAGCAACCGACCGCCGTGAATCGGACAAATTACACCCTCGGATTAAGAAAAATTTCGGGAACATTTACATGTACTTGGAATTTCGATCGTGGCCCACCGACCGTCGGCGAAAGTGGTCCGCCACGTGCGATCCGCATATCCGAATGAGTCAAAACGTAATCCCACGTAGATCCATTGGTGGTGAGCTTAAGTCGACGTTTGGTTCAAAGAGGGCTACGAGAACTCCCCTTTGAGGTGGAAAAGCGTCGAAAATCTTATATAGCAAGTACCCCATGAACCCGAGTCTATTTTCGTAATGTTTGAGGCTATAAAGGGGCTTAGAACAGCCCCTCTCACAGCCATACGAATTTTGCAAGAAACCCTAGAGGAGAGAGAAAAGAGAGAGAAGAACTTGGAGATCGTTGCCGATCTTCCTCCACCTGCATTGGCTCACCACACGGCCTTCACCGCTCCGTTCTAAGTGAATTCCCGGCGGTATCCACCTCATTTGAAGGTAAGAAAACCTAACCCTAGGTCTGATTTGCGGTGGAATCGAGGTAGGATGTGTACCGACTAACCGATTCCGCTCTTTAGGCTAGAAATCGCCCGTAGACGGAAGATCTATCACCCTTATTTGATTCGTTCGTTTCCAAAGGCAAAGGTGAGGACTTTAAGTGTATCGATTACGGTTTTCAACGCTTTCAATGTCGGATAATGGTAGATTCATGATCTGCTTGCAATTGCACATGTACAAAGTGCTTTAGTTTCTGTTTTGATTAACGGTGTGAAATATGGAATTTCACATATTCTAGGTATACGTATAAATACCGTATACGTATTTTTTTGGACAAATGCTTGACATGTTTATTTAATGTTTAATTATATAACATATGAATAAAATACTAGTTTGGCGAAAGGAATCGCCAAATTATATGTTTACTTGTAAATGCGCCGTATGTCGAAATTACGTATTGTAGAAATACCGTATATACGTATTTCTTTTGGAATAATGTTTGACATATGTATTTAATGTATGATTATACAATACATGATTAAAATACTAGCTTGGCGGAAAGAATCGCCGAAACCTATGTTCCTTTGTAAACACTATGTATGTCGAAATTGGGTATACGTGAAAGTACCCTATACGTATAAAATTTGCTGATGTGTTTGCTATGTTTATTTGCTGTATGAATATGTTGTATATGTATAAAATACTAGCTCGGTAAAGGGACAACCCTAGTACACACTTCCCTAGCATACATCATGTATGTTGAACTATTGCATTCCAAGTGTTAGAGAATTCACTTGTGAGTGCAAGTGCTTAAGTGTTAGAATCTTAGGTAGGTGCTGAGGTGGGATTCTCGGTTGCCTTAGAGTCGCATAGGACACTCTCCATGTGGTTGTTCACTCTAACCACTCGCCTACGGAATGTAAGTATTTGTATACTTATTTACATAATGCTTTATAACATGCTTTTGAACATGCTTTGTGACTTGTTTATTAACATGCTTCATGTTATGCTTTTTAATATGCTTACTAGTGTTCTTGAATTACCACATCATCATGCCGTATTTCACATGCTATGGTTAGGGTTTGACTGAGCTTGGGACTATGTTTGTAGTCCAGGCATCCGGTATCAGATTTGAAGATGTGGTTGGGATTCGTTCCGCCACGCACGATGTGTTGGTGAACCCGTGTCGTACTTCGGTTGGCGATAGTGGTTGGCCACACGAGGTGCTCTCGCGCCTCATATCGCCCAACTTGTTGTGCGCTCGAGCTAGCCGAACATGTCAAGTAAACCGTATGCCTTATGTATGTTCACCATGTTTGGTCGCTAATGCTTGAACCTAGGGTACCAAACTTACCAGTGAAAATCCCGTTAACCATGGACCTCGATCCGCTAAGACTCATGAGCCGGGCATGGTGGTATGGGACACCGTGGTCGAGTGTCGGCCTACTGGCTGAGCTACGTGCCTCCCCGTAGTGACCAAGTGAGCAACTCAACTCGTGAGCCGATTATGGTGGTATGGGACACTATATTCGCGCATTTTGTCGGCCCTATACCGATAAGGTGATGGGGAGTGGTGCGAGTCTTTGTGTGTACTGACCCTTTGTAGTGACCGCGAGCATATTCTCGAAGTTGCAGCGTGCCTTAGGGTTCGCCGCGACATATAGAATATGAACTAGGCTGTTTCTGTATAGTTGTATCGTGATGAATCGTTTAAGGGGTGATGGGGGAGTGGTGCAACCTTTGTGCGTAACAGCCCTGGCAGCCTCTGCAGTGACTTAGAAAACACACCATCGTCGATATTAACTAGAATTGACGACCCTAGATTGGATCATGTTTGGATATGATACAAGGGAGGTACCTTAGTTTCCCAATCCTGCTGTTTGAAATGAACTAATTAAAAACTCGGTAATCATACTCATCATGCATCGCATGTGCCTGGAAGATGTGGAGCACTGTGGGATGTAAGCATGCGCGAACGTGAGATGGTGTCGCTTGAGGGAGTACGTCGGAGAGGGCATACATCATACCCGCATTCATACTTGCATTAATCAGAGTAACTAGGAGTGTTTGATTTACTGCTTTATCATTACTGCTTGACTGTATTGATAGCATGTTAACTTATGCCTTATTGTTCCACTGAGTTAGCTACTCACTCCCACGTTACGGGACGGTGTTGTACACACCAAACAGATTTGTTGAGTTTCAGGTGATGGCGATGCTTGTGAAGCAGAGCCGGACTACTTCTATGGTGATGAGGAGGAGTTCTCCTGTCATGTAACCCTCTGGCGGGTCTCTGAAGACCTGATACTGTATTGACGGGGTTATGGTACTGGGATAGAAGACAGTAAACTTACACATTTGGTATATTTCAGAACTGTCCTTGTAATTATTTAACCTGGTAATGTTATCACACTCTTGAGACTCATCATAGTTTATATATTTTATCTATCTATCATAGTCTTCCGCTTGCAAAATTAAATGTCTCTGGAGTATGATATGCTGTTTTGGCTTAATCTCACTCATGTTCAATGCACGAATATAGTCAACATTCAATCATCATTCATTTTGTTGCATAAGTGATGTTCTGGAACTCGGGAGTTGAGTTTATGCTCGACCCCCGATTTTCAGGGCGTTACAGTTACATTTTATGAGATCGTGAAAATTTGGAAAAATTTGATACGAAGAGTGATGAAGGTATTTTCCTTGGATACTCCTTAAACAGTCAAGCCTATAAGGTTCTAAATAAAAGAATAGGTGTGATTCAAGAGTCCATCAATGTGGTCATTGATGATCATTTGATTACACTTGCTCCGAGTTCAGATGATGATGAAATTCTTATAATCGAAAATTAAGATACCTCTTCATCTCAATCTGAACCTAGGACTGTCAAAGATCATCCAACTAATCAAATCCTTGGAAACCCTCTCACTGGAGTTCGTACACGCAAACAACTTGAAAACATATGCAATTATGTTTGTTTTACATCCCAAATAGAAATAGGTCAATGTAAAAGAAGCTCTTTTCGACGAAAATTGGATAGTAGCTATGCGGGATGAACTTAATCAATTTGTTCGTAATGATGATGTCGGTATCTTGTTCCTAGACCTAAAGATAAACACATTATTGGAACAAAATGGATCTTTAAAAATAAGTCTGATGAACTTAGAAATATTATACGAAACAAGGCTAGACTGGTTGTACAAGGGTACACTCAGATTGAAGGCATCGATTACGATGAAACCTTTGCTCCAGTCGCTCACCTTGAATCTATCAGACTTTTTATTCCCGTCGCTTGCTTTAGAAAGTTTAAAATTTATCAGATGGATGTAAAGAGTGCCTTCTTAAATGGCGATTTACATGAAGAAGTTTATGTAGAACAACCCTCAGGGTTTGAAGACCCCAAGCTTTCTGATCATGTATTTTGTCTCAAAAAGGCTCTCTATGGTCTGAAACAAGCGCCCAGGGCATGGTATGAAAAATTGACTAAATTCTTACTTAGTCATAGTTTTCAAGTGGGAAGTGTCGATAAGACGCTATTTGTTAAGAAACATAATAATGAGATTTTAATGGTTCAGATCTATGTAGACGATATTATTTATGGATCAACTTATTCTAACATGTCTATTGAGTTTGCAGAGTTGATGAAATCAAGATTCGAAATGAGCATGGTTGGTGAACTAAATTACTTCCTAGGGTTACAAGTAAAACAACAACCTGATGGAATCTTCATTTCTCAAACCAAGTATGCTACAAACTTGGTTAAAAGGTTTGGATTTGAAAATGGTAAAAAATTTGATACTCTTATGAGTATAACCTTGAGACTCTCAAAAGACTCTACATGTAAAGATGTAGATCCTAAGCTATATCGTAGTATGATTGGTAGTTTATTATATCTAACTGCTAGTAGACCTGATATCTCTTTTAGCGTTGGTATTTGTGCGAGATATCAGTCTAATCCTAAAGATTCACATCTTACTGTTGTCAAACGGATTATTAGATATGTCGCAAGTACAATTAATTTGGGTCTTTGGTATCCTTTTGATACTAATGTTAAATTAGCTGAGTATTCTGATGTTGATCGGGCTGGTAATATTGATGATAGAAAATCAACCAGTGGTGGTTGTTTTTACATTGGAAATTGTTTGGTTTCTTGGTTTAGCAAGAAGAAAAGTTCAATATCGCTTTCCACTGCTGAGACTGAGTATATCGCAGCAGGATATGCATGTACACAACTCGTATGGATGAAACGCATGTTAAGCAATTATGGAATTAATCAAGATTCAATGATCTTACATTGTGATAATTCCAGTGCTATCAATATTTCTAAAAATCCAATTCAGCATTCACGTACTAAGCATATTGACATTAGGTATCATTACATTCGTGAATTAATTGAAGAAAAAGCTATCTCTTTGGAATATATTCCAACCGATGTCCAACTTGCTGATATATTTACTAAACTGCTCGACAAAAACAGGTTTACTAAAATGAAATTTGATCTTGGTATGTGCATTTTAAATTAATATACTTGTCTGCATGTATCATAGTGTACTATATGTGTATAAATTTCAATTTGTGCATAAAAATATTTATTTTTGTCGATGCTCGATCGGCCCTTGCCATACACAACCGGTCCTGACTCGACCGGTCATGGACTGCACTCGACCCGTCGTAGAGATCGTGAGCATCATATAATTTGGGAAAAATCACTTTGTTCTTCATTTCCTCTTCTTCCTTCGACGAGTCGTGGCTCGACCTGTCTTGAGATCTCATGATTTTCTTCAAGATAAGTCGTTTTTCTTCATTTTTCTTGAAGATTTATGCTTTCTATGCTTTGATTTGTAAATTCCATGAGCTTGATCTCGTCTTTTGTTGATTGTTTAGGGTTTCCTCTCTAAAAATCTTATCTAGAGAAACCCACCACCTCTTGTGTTCTTTGTGCTTGCTCCTTGGTAAATCTTGTTGAAAATGGATGTTAGGGGGAAAAAGAAAACATCCCGTGGTCCATCTTCATCTAGATCTACATCTATAACAAGACGGCACCTTCGGTCACCCGAAGATGATCCAAATGATGTACAGGATTTACGTAACCGTAAAGTTATCGTTGAGCGTCCTGTAAGTCTCAGTCACATTGAACAATTTGAGATTACACCTCTCCTTGAATCTGTTAGCTGGACTAACATTTTGTTTTGGGGTGGGCCTGCATACCAGTCCATTGCACAATCTATGGTTGCATGTATCTCTGATTTTTCCCTTGATAATTTAACGTTCTCAATTGCTACTAGAGAAGGGAAATTTTTGATAGATCGACATTTGATATCAGGTATTATGGATATACCTGTCAAAGATGAAGGTATTCCAATTCATACATTATATGACAAACCATCAGAATCGGAAAAACAAATGTTGACAAGAGATTTATGCAATATGGAAGTGCATTGGACGCACAAAGGAAATGTGCTCCCCTCAAAATTTTTATTACCCAGATACAGAATTTTGCACCGGATCTTCACTTCAAATGTGTATCCTCAGTCAGGCAATAAAACCGAGTTAACTGCCTTCATGGTTCGGTTATTGCACTCTGTTGTGTCCGGCATTGTTGTCTGTTTACCTTCTTTGATATGTCATTTTATCATTCAATTTCGTCTTCATCCGGGTCATAGTGATATTCCATTTGGTTATCTTATGACTTGTTTAGCCACAAATATGCTCGTTGCTTTACCTGAGAATGAGGCACCAATTCATCATCTTTTATTTAATAATACTAATTTAAATAAGATGAAGTTGGATTTGCTTCCTGGTCAATTCTATGAAGGTGGTGGTGAAGGTGCTGAAGCAGGAAATGAAGGGGAAGCTGCTGATCTTCCTCCACAGGCTGATATAAATATGGATGATATATTTGAAGACATTGAAACTGACTCCCAAAATGATTCTGATTACGATCCATCTTCTGGTTATGATGCACGTCTAAGTGCATTGGAGGAGAAGGTTGATAACCTGAGTGTAGCCCATGATATACAATTTAAATATATGCGAAAATATCTTCGTCGCATTAATAGGGGTTTACATCAGATTGATCCAACCATCCCTGCTCCTTCATCTGGATCTGATTAGGTGGATTATTTTTTTTTGTTTGAATATGATGGATTCTGTATTATTATTACGATTGATGACTTTGGTTGTATGTTTTGGATTAATGACATTTGAAGTGTTGTACTAATTTGATAATTAAATCTTGACTCTTCATATGGTGTTCTCTTCTCTCCTTTGGCCTTCACTTGTCATTTTGTGACAAAAGGGGGGAGTAGTACGAAAAGGGGGAGAATGGGAGAAAGGGAGAGAGTAAGTACTTGAATATGGTTGATTGTTTCTACTCACTTAGGGGGAGTAGAGTAAGTATTTTTCTTTCACTCTGATGGCTCATGATTCTTTCTTCATTTTACTCTTATATTTATAAATGTGTTTTGTCACAAATTTGACAAAGGGGGAGATTGTTAGTGCTATGATTTCATATCCCTTTGGTTGTCAAATTTTGTAGTGCCAAAACCTATATGTCTTGTACTTCTTGTGTTTCTTGTTTGTGACTACACACTGCTTCAAGACAAGATCATGAATGAAGAATGTTTTCAAGACAAGATCATAAATGAAGAATGTTTGCAAGACATGTCATGAATGAAGTCTACAAGAATAGAAGACTTCAAGTTTGCTTCTAACAAGTTCAAGATTAAAAGACTTCATCAAGACAAGTCAAGAATGTACCAAGCTCGAGAAAGACCATCAACTCGACTCAAGCTTCTACTTCAAGATCATCTGAGAATACAGACCTTCAAGACTTCAATGTCCAT
Source organism: Magnolia changhungtana (assembly GCA_030180095.1). Taxonomy (NCBI): domain Eukaryota; kingdom Viridiplantae; phylum Streptophyta; class Magnoliopsida; order Magnoliales; family Magnoliaceae; genus Magnolia; species Magnolia changhungtana. Next base: position 1,787,029 of record JASAUF010000554.1, read on the forward strand.
CTCACTTTAAGGTTTGTTTAACCTTAGGTTGACCTTAGGTTGGTCTGTAAGATAAGTCATTCTGAATACATAATCCGAATATTTTAATTTACTTGGTGTGATTGTTCTAAGACCAGTCCTAAAGATCTTAAGACCAGTCCTAGGTCTGCAACGACCAGTCTTAGGTTTCTCAGGACCAGTCCTAGGTTGTTAAAGATTTTTGGATTTTCCTGGTTGTCCTTCGACCAGTCCTGGACTTGCTTCGACCAGTCCTGGGAAGTCCTACGACTCATCCTTCTACCGGTCGTAGTCCTACGACTCGAACTCCAGCGACCTATCTCGAGTCCCACGACCAGTCGTAGGTGTCTCACGACCAGTCGTAAGTAGTCCACGACCGGTCGTAGGCTACCTAAGACCAGTCGTGAGAACAACTAATCTAATCCCGCAGAAATCTTTCAAAATCTTTGATGCTACGACAGATCTAGATCCTAAGACCCGATCGAAGATGGGATTTTTAGAGCTATAAATAATGCACAATTTCGAGTTTATTCATTCCATTCCATTCAATTCAAGCGATTTAAGGCTATACTCGAGATAAGTTGTGATTATTTTTTAAGCTATTGTGCATATTTAATATTCCTTTTGCTAGCATTTTTCTATTGTGATTTTGATCCATATTCCAATCTTATTTAGAAAAGAGGAATTTGTGATATTCCTTCTTCTGGGATCAAAATCAAATAGACCTTGCTCTTCTTGATTTAATCTAAAATCAATTAGACATAGAACCATTCTTTATGTGAGTATTAGACATTGAACAACGTATCATTCATCTACTCCGATTGGTTCTACTGGGCTACTTCAAAAGGAGATCCAGGTATTTTACTTTGTAATTTACTTTCTTTGGTTTTGTTTAAGATTTGCCAGAAAAATCTCATTGTTTTGGTTATCTGAGGAGAGCCAGAAAACTCAGATTATGGGAGTTTTTGGATTGTGTAAGCCCGAGATAAAAAGACACAATTATGAAGGTTTTGGGTGAACATGTGAAAACCTATTTTGATAGTGCATGCTAATATCCCCTGTGTGAGGATATTAGGAGTGAAGTAGCAATCTGTGTGGCTGTTGGCTAACAGTTGGTGAACACACAGGCGAACCACTATATATCGTTGTGTTGTGGATGTGCTTGATTTCTTTATTCATTTATTCCTTCAGTATTGTGAGTTGCTTTTGTGGATGAATGTTGTAATTTTCATTTCAAGCAAGTGTGGTTGAATGGTGTAATAACTTAGGATTTTTTTCTTTAAGTTATTCTTGATTTATTTTCCATATCATTTGTGTTTTCTAGATCGTTCTAGAAATAAGGTTGTCCTACCATAAGCCATTGGTTTTTGGTGTAAGGTTGTCCTTAGAACTAATTTAGTATCATTCTCATATTTCATATGTTTTGAGAGTATTATTATTTCAGCATTGTTGTTTATATCTTTTATTATTCCGCTGTTTTAAGTTTTATTTGGCATTGCCCTATTCACCCCCCCTCTAGGGCATATAGCTAGGCCCTTTCAAACTTCCGCATTTAAGGATCCTCTAGCTACTACCTTAATAGCAAATCATTAAGCTGGGATGCCTTGAATGCATAAGATTGGAATAGCTCTACATTCTTGATAGGAAAATATTTTGAGAGTAGGATTTCATCTTCACCTTGACCAGACCCGAAGCCTAGTATTGGTACATCATTTTGTGTTACGGTTCAAGGGAGTAGAAGACTCTTCGTTAACAAGGAGGAGGAGATCTTCAGCACTGTGCTAAACGAGACTCATCAGCTTATTTGTAAGTATCCAGAGTCCAAGAGGACACTTGTGATCATTCCATTCTAGGATTGGGTCTTAAGTGATTCTCACCCTTTGAAGTCCTCAAGGAGGCCTCCGGCGGGAGTGTACGTAGTGGGTGCGTTATGTGGACCCTTGCTCTGTAGAGAGTATAAACATCTGGTTTGGAGTGAACCAGTAAAACTCTGGGTTTTAGGTAAACCAGGTAAAACCTTAGGGTTTGAGGTCAACCATGTAGAAACCTCCATTAGGGTCTTATGAAAGATCCTTGGCTAGTGTGCCTAAAAGTGGGTGCGTTATGTTGACCTTTGCTCGTGAGAGCATAAACAGTCAGCCTTAGTGTAGGTTGTAAAAGTTGAAGGTGAACCTGATTTAAAACCTTAGGTTAGAGGTGAACCCTATGAAACCTCCTTAGTGAAATCCGATACACTCAAGAGTTGAGTACGGTTACCGAGAGTGGAGTAGACTTATCGTCGAACCACTATAAAATGACTGTGTTTGAGATTCTTATTTTTATGATTGTGTGATTTGCTTTAATCCTTCCTCATCTGAATATTTGATCACATCACACACACCCACACAGTCATATCCATCATAAACTAACTTGCATACTGCTTACTTCTAAGATAGTTTGTGATTGGATCCTCTACCAGGCTTGGAAGCAAGCAGAGTTACATTTGAGTAAACCTGATATTTGCATGATCACAGGATTAGTGACGTAGGATTTTCAAATAAAACATTAAAACTTTAAAAAGTCCTATTCACCCCCCTCTAGGATATATTGGCATATCGTTCTTTAACTAGTGCGGTCTTTACCGCCATTTCATACAGCTATCAGGCAAGTCTATATAGACCATGCACTAATCGACGGGATCACAGGGATTATATAGATTAGTCGGACATTCACATTTTGACCTTTTGTATATTTTGAAACAATACATATATATATTTAGCCTGGTAACACACTCATACTCTGAAGGTTATGAAACATGTATATACTTTATATATTTATCTCAGTCTTCCGCTTGCTTAATTACATTAACTCTGGAGTATGATATGCTGATTTAGTATAATCCCTCTCATGTTTAATGCACTAATATGGACAACATTTAAACATCATTATCTATGTTGCATAAGTGATGCGTTGGATCTCTAAGTGATGCGTTGGATCTCTAGAGTTGAGCTTTACTCGACCCTCGAAATTCGGGGCGTTACAAGTTGGTATCAAAGCATGATTTGGATTAAACTAGACCTGGGTTATAGGTAACATGACGCACTCTGAAGCACTCTGACTTAGGAAGGGGGCGATGGAATGTAGAAATGATTGTATGATTCTAAAGTTCCGCTGACGGGTGAGATTGAATATTGTAATGTAGCCCGTACACATTTGAGATCATGAGAAATGATCTCAATCCCTTTCAGGCCACCAATAGGCGGGTTTGAACTAAAATTTGGTGAACCCCAGACTTGGAACAAATCAAAAAGCGTGAATACTCGCTTCCTGGACCAAGAAAACACCTCACACGGGCGAAGGGGCCCGTTGCACTATTTTCGGTGGGACCCAGGGGGTCCCCCACAAATTTTCGGTGGGCCTGCCGAGATAGGGTGGCCACTGCCCCTGGGAGGAGGCACCGCCAGCAGCCCAGGGGGGTTGCGGCGTTACTGCCCAAGCCACAGCGCCGCCCGCCTTCATAGTGGGCCGCGGTGGGCCCACGGTTCCGGTGGCCCGCCACCCTCGACACACACATGTGGGGCCCATTTTCCTATGGGACCACCTTATTTGATCCCTCTTTGCTCGCCTTTGTTCATTTCACCCCTCTCCTAGCCCTCTAAACCCCTCCAAAATCTCATTTTCTTTTTTGAATCTCCCTTCCATTGTAACGCCGTGGATTTTTGCCAACCTGGGATTAGACATCCTTAGGCAATGGGTCGATCCTCATATCTCATTAACTTGTCAGAACTGAATCCCAAAGTCTAAAGCCGCCTTTGAACTCATTTCCTTCGCAAATCTCACCCTTCATCACCTTGATCTTCCAATTTTTCTAAGAACTTTCACCCTAGACACTATCTTAAACTAGCTAAGTAGTATAACTTGGATCACTTTATATACAAACTATAAAGGCCTGAGTATCACCTCGACCAGAAATCACTTAGGACTAAATCCTTTAGAAATGAGACAAAGTAACTAGGTGTGAAACCAGATTAGCTACGAAATCCGTTTGAATCGCTTTAAATACGATCTGCAAGACCCAAAACTTGTAGAATCATTGACGCTAGGTTGCCCTAAAATCTAGGATCAAACTCATTTCCCGGCTGCTCTCGGGAATGAAACGAAACTTCGTATTAGGTCTAGATCGCACATCAGAAGTCCGATTAACACGAAGTTAAGGAACTAGGACCGCCTCACTGGGCTTGACTATCATCTTAAAAATCAGGTTCAGCCGATGTCCCACGGCCATTCATTTAGATCCGGAGCGAGGGAGTGTGAAAAACACTATTCCCTTTACAAAATAAATATCTGGAATAATGATCTGGCACTATTCACTTACGCATCAGTATTAAGCAACCAGACCGTCAGAATCAGACCAAATTACACCCTCGGATCAGGAAAAATTTCAAGAACATTTACATGTGCTTGGAATTTCAGATCATGGCCCACTGACCGTTGAACTGAAAGTGATCCGCCACGTGCGATCTGGGAATCCGATCGAGTCAAAAACGTAATCCCACATAGATCCATGTGTGGTGAGCTTAAGTCTGACGTTTGGCTCAAGGAGGGCCACTAGAACCTCTCTTTTGAGCTAGAAAAGTGACGAAATACCTATATTAGCAGTAACCCTTGAACCTGAGTCTATTTTGGGAAAGTTTTTGGCTATAAAAGAGGCTTAGAACAGCCCCTCTCACAGCCATACGAATTTGGGATAAAACCCTAGAGAGAGAGAGAGAGAAAAGAGAGAGAAGAGCTTGGGATTTGTGAGAGAACTTCCTCCTGCTGCTTTCGATTATCGCACGGCCTATACTGCCTCTTTCCAGGCACTTTTCCGGTGGTATCCACTCCGTTTGAAGGTAAGAAACCCTAACCCTAGGTCTGATTTGAAGTAGATAGGCTATAGGTTGTGAAAAGGCTAACCGATTCCGCTCTTTAGGCAAGAAAACTCCCGAATACGGAAGCTCACCAAACCTTACAGATCCGTTGTGATTTCAAGGGCAAAGGTGAGGACTTTAAGCGTATAGGTTGCGGTTTTCAACATTTTCAATGTCAGATAATGGTAGATTCATGATCTACATGCAATTGCACATGTACAAAGTGCTTTCCGTTTTCTGTTTCGATTAGAATTGTAGAATCTGGAATTTCACATACTCTAGGTATTCGTATAAAATACCGTATATGTATTTTTTTTGGAAATGTGTTTGACATGTTTATTTGTCGTATGGATATATGACGTATGGATAAAATACTTATTTGGCGAAAGGATTCGCCTAAATACATGTTTTACTAATAAACACTATGTATGTAGAAATACGGTATTGTAAGAAGTACCGTATACATGTATATTTTAGCGATGCGTTTGTCATGATTAATTGTCATATAAATATATTATGTGCGTATAAAATATTTACTTGGCGAAGGGAATCGCCGTAATACATGTTTGCTTGTATACACTATGTATGTTGAAAATGCGTATTCTAGAAAATACTGTATACGTATAAATTTTGGGAGATGTATTTATCATGATTATTTGCTATAGTAATATATTATACATGGATAAAATACTCACTTGGCTAAAGGATAGCCCTAATACATGTTTTGCTAACATACACCATGTATGTTGTAATAGTGTATTCTAAGTGTTTGTGAAAATGATTGAATGAGTATCGAATTCTCATTCGTACTCGCCATGACTAATTGTCATGGATTCATGATTGTTGTATTGGCGATACCCCCTTTGACAAAAGGATTTGCCCTAAATCACGCCACGGCCAATAGACACCATATATGCTAAAATGTGTGGCCCAAGTGTTTGTGGAAATGACTGAATGAATATGGAACTTGGATTCCTGCTTGCCATGACTATCCGTCGTGGGTGTACGCGTGTTATGATTGGGGCAACTCCCTAGTGAAAGGATTTGGCCTAATGCCTATGCGATCGACATATGTCATGTATGTTGATGCATGTTTGTTTAAGTGTTTCTTGAAATGTCTGAATGAGTAGTAGTTAGCAAATTGTAATGTATAAGGGTGTTGAGATATGATTCTCAACCTCTTCTAACTATGTGTATGATCTCCTTGGATAGTTGTGTGATTAGGAATTGAACATGTACAAATTCATGCTCGTGTTGTGCTTCATAACATGCTCAACTGCTTTATGATTTTAACTATGTAATGCATATGTTTAAATTTATATTTACATTGTATGATCCGTCATGGGTGATGGGGGAGTGGAGCAACGAATGCGTGCAACAGCCCTGGCAGCCCTAAACGGATACTACCAGACCTCGATTGTATGAGTTGAATCTTGATTCACTACTGCTTTATCTATCTGCACTTGATTGTGTTTGGGGCTATGATTATAGTCCAGACAATCGGTACCAGAATTGAATTCGTGGCTGCGATTCATTTGCCACGTGAGATGTGTTCGACGAACTCGAGTCGTACTTCGGTTGGCGATAGTGGTTGGCCACGCGATGTGCTTATGCACTTCATGTCGTTCAACTTGTTGTGCGCTCGAGCTAGCCGAGCTCGTCAAGTAACCCGATCTGTCTTATTTATGTTCACCATGTTTGGTCGCTACTGCCTGAACCTAGGGTACCAAACTTACCAGTGAAATTCCTTTTAACCATGGTACCTCGATCCGCTAAGACTCATGAGCCGGGCTGGTGGTATGGGACACCGTGGTCAAGCTGTCGGCCTACGCTGGGGCCACGTGCCTCCCCGTAGTGACCAGTGAGCAACCAGACTCGTGAGCCGATTATGGTGATATGGGACACTATATTCGAGCTGTCGATACTTACGGCGAGAGCCGAGTACGGTGAGACCTGTGCTCGTGCTGACGGGCGACGAGTCCCTTGTAGTATCTTCGAGTATACTCCAAGGGTCTGTGATTGGCGACGAGTCTTTCACAGCAACTAGAGTATGAGTTGAGCCGAGTACGGTGAGACCTGTACTCGAGCTAACGGCTAGTGATTGAGCCGAGTACGGTGAGACCTGTACTCGAGCTGATGGCCAGCAATTGAGCCACATACGGTGAGATCTGTATCCACGCTGACGGGTGACGAGCCCTTTGCGTTGTCTTCGCTATGCTTCTCGAACCATAATATCGTATGAGATTAACTAGGATTGACGACCCTAGAATGGATCATGTTTGGGAATGATACAAGGGAGGTACCTTAGTTTCCCAATACTGTTGTTTGAAATGGACTAATAATAACTCGGTAATCATGATCATCATCGCACCGCATGTGCTTAGTAGATGTGGCGCACTGAGGGAGTTAAGCATTCGTGAACGTAAGATGATGTCGCATGAGGGTGGTTTGGCAAGGGCATACAGCATCATGTCATTTCATTCTCGCACTTAATAAGAGTAGTTAGAATTGTTTGATTTGTACTGCTTTATCATTACTGCTTGACTGAATTGATAACATGTTAACCTGTGCTTTATTATTCCACTGAGTTGATCACTCACTCCCACGATACGGGACGGTGTTCCGAACACCCACCAGACCTTGTCTGATTGCAGATGGCGACGCTACTTCTGAGGCGGAGCCGGACTACTACTATATGTCGAGGAGTTCTCCTACATGTAACTCTCTGACAGGTCTCTGAAGACCTGGTACTATATTGACGGGGCTATGGTACATGGGATAGAAGACATTACACTTACACATTGGTATAATTTGAACTGTACTTGTAATTTATAACCTGGTAATGTTATCACGCTCTGGAGACTCACCACAGATTTTATATATTTTATATATCTATCACAGTCTTCCGCTTGCTAATTTATTGTCTCTGGAGTATGATATTCTGTTTTGGCTTAATCTCACTCATGTTCAATACACAAATACAGTCAACATTCAATCATAATTCATTTTGTTGCATAAGTGATGTTCTGGAACTCGGGAGTTGAGTTTATGCTCGACCCCCGATTTTCAGGGCGTTACATCCATATACACCAAGCTTCATCTTCTCTGATATCTTGCACCCATCTCCACCATTTTCTCAAAAATCTCTCTTAGAACTCTCTATTTTCCTCATTTCCCCTCATTTGATCACCCAAACCCATCCTTTGTGTCTCATAACTCTCAAACTTTCCAAATCCACCTTATTATCAAGCTTTTCCATCTTCATGGCTCTCTTTGAGCTCGTCACCGCCATCTTTTCCATCTCAACGCTCCTTTCCCTTATGGGAAAGAGAAGAGCGGCCCCAGATGAGGCCGGGCCGAGCCGTCCAACCCGCTCAAGGAAGCAGACGAGCGTCGTGGCTACTACAAGTGTTGAACGAGAGCGAAGGATGAAACGGGACCTCGATCCTTAAATTCCATTGGAGAGATCGCTATCGATGGGTGTCGAACTAGGTAAGTTCCGTAACCGCAGAGTTGTATTTGAAGAACATATGGATGAGAAATTATTTAGACTATATCTAGTGATGGACCTCCTGTTAGAGGCTGGGTGGGGCCCTATATTTGAAGGCAAGTCTCATATAAGTGAAGGCACTGTCTATGCCTTCTACGGCCACATACGGAAACCACTACTGGAGCCTCTTCGGTTTACTATTCCCTTGAGGAGGCAGGAAGCCATAGTCGATGTAGATGTGATGGCCCGAATCACGGGAATTGAGCATGGTGTGGTACATGCTAGTGCATCTCATCTCACTAGTGTACGAGAGAGAGATCGCCGCACGAGATTTTTTATGGCCGATTGGCTCATTGGAGGCGAGGCAATAGCATCCCATCGATAAAAATGACGGCAGACTTCTACCTACTTCACCACATATGTACGTACAACGTGTATCCTAGGTGGAGCAACTGTACCGAATGCACTCATTTGATGGTGAACTTCTTGTATAGAGCTGGATAGGGAGACAAGCTATGCCTGCCTACTTTTGTCCTATCACAGATAATCCAGACCGCACACTCTACTAGGGGAGACGCTTCACTCCCATTTGGTCGACTTATCTACAAGATTGCTCATAACTTCGATTTCAGGCTTAACACAAATAATCTTGCACCCATCCACTTTATCAGTGAAACTACACTAGACAATGCGAAGCCTGTCTCAATGAGTATGGAGATGAGATAGAGAGGAAAGTGAAGAGGAAGAAGGGAATGAAATAGAGGAAGGTAGTGAGGAAGAAGGCAGTGATGAAGAGGGGAGTGAGGAAGAAGAGCAGGAAGAGGGAGAGGAGGCCCAAGATTCTGATAGGGGCCCTCCTACTGCTGCACATGAGGACCGCCATGATCAGGCTGCCTTAGAAGCCCGTATGGCCAAGAAAGAAGAAAACCGGGCCGCCTTGGGACAGGAAGTTAAGGAGAACCGAGCCTACCTAAAATAGAAATTCAATAAAATGTCTGGCACTCTGAAGACCCTCCTGTACTGCATGCAGGATAAGGGCGCGCCTCCACCTTCACCAGAGTCGGAGGACTAAACATATGTTGTAGTCATCTTTTGGTTTTCTTTGTTTCTTGCTTTTCTTTGTAATAGCCCTTGTTGACTTAGTTGGATGTTAGAATAGTTGGTGATAAAACTTTTACTAAATTAGCTCACATGCATCTTTTGTCATGATTTCTGTAATGCTACATCATATGTATCATGACAATTTTGGTTAAACGAAATGTATGAAACTTCTTTTGGTATGGAATTTATAGAACGCTTGGAAAGGCGTATGTTATTATTCTAAATCTGACACATGTTGTACCCTATGTTGTATATAGGGGATGCCTCCTAAAAACACTCGAAATATTACACGTCTCGCACTTGGCATATCGATTGACGGGGCACCTCCCCTGAGCGATAGCCATACGGACCCTAGTTTGGGCCCAGATAGTGACACGATGCCAGATTTATAGCCGGCCACTGGTATAAATGGGACAACACAGAATGCACCACTGGTTCTGGGACAGAACTGTGTGTCTACGTCGACGTCACACATACCTTAGTCAGCTCCTCCTCCTGATAGGTTGGAACAAATGATGTTTCTGATGCAGCAACAATAGCAATTTTTTGCTACTATAGCGAGGGCCATTGCACAAAACATGAATATGGCCCCGCCCGCACCACCTATGCAACCTACCAGAAATATGAATACAAGCGGTCTATTTGAACACTTCCTTCCTCCTACCTTTGCAGGCACTCACCGACCCGAGGAGGCAGAGTAATGGTTAGATCGTATATCCAAGATGTTAAAGTTGTTGCACTGTACGGAGGTAGAGTAGGTTAAACTGGTTATTTATATGTTTAAGAATAAGGCCAGCCTCTGGTGGGACAGCATCCTGCAGACCGTCCCTCCAGGATATGTGTGGACGTGGGACGCGTTTAAAGCTAGCTTCCATGGAAAGTACTTCCCCTTCACTTACCGTAATGAAAAGGAGGGTGAGTTTCTTCGCCTCCGACAAGGAGGAATGACCGTATCAGAATATGAGAACAGATTTACGGAGCTAGACAGATATGCTCCATTATCTTGGCAGACGAGTCGATGAGAATGCAGCAATTTTCAAAGGGCCTGCGGCCTAAAATCTGCTCAAAGATGTGTTGCGCTAGTATCCCCGACTATGTTGAGCTAGTGAACATGTCCCTACGAGTTGAGCAAGATGGAGACAGATTATCCTGGACACGTGTGCTCATGGGCCCAAGGCCTCGACCTAATTTGCCGAACTGACCATTCCTCGGTAGGAGGCCACATGCAGATTCGCCTCCCAGGCTGATGCTCCACCAACCCAGCAGAGGTGATCGGATCTTTGGTGCACCTATTGTAAGAAAATGGGCCATAACAAGCCCTTTTAATTTACCAAGATGAGGGACAATGGTTTTATGCTGCCTCAGAAGATCAACCGTCAGTTGCCACAAGTTATTTCGACTCCACCTCTACGATCTGCACCACTAGCACAGTCATTCTACCGACCTCCCGTATCTAGAAATAGGCCACCTCAATGGCCTATGGTCGCGCAACCGAATCGTCCTCAATAGGCACGTGTACATGTACTAGCAGTTGGAGCATCTAAGACAACAACTGTAGTGCCCTTTGCCTTTAAAGTCACTGCCCACATTCAAGGTACACCTGTATTCCTATTGGTGGACACTGGGTCCACTATTTCGATAATATCATGCTCTACGGTCAAGCATTTGGGGTTGAACACTACCCTATGAGTATGGTGAGAGTCCTTACCGCGACAGGGACCTTCTTCGACACTACCAAGCTTTGTAAGGATTGTCCGATAGACTTAGGAAGCAGAACGGTGTGCATTGACCTGATAGTCAACCCGCGACATCATTACGATGTCATCCTCGGCATGGACTAGATCATCGAAATGAAAGCCGAGATTGCACATGGGACCGAGGGTACGACCTTTACTTTTTCAGTTTAGGTCAGTTGGCCCTACCGCTTAGTTGTTACACTTCCTCGTTGGAAAATGTTGATGGTCCGTCTCTTGGGGACACTTCTGTAGTCCAAGATTTCACAGACGTGTTCAGGAAGATACCTCGACTACCTCCTCAGCGTGAGATCAACTTTACTATTGACCTTGTGGCCGATGCATTAAGCAGCAAGAAGCTAATAGAATTTGCAGCTCCGCTGATGATAGAAGAGTGGAATATGGTAGAGTTTGTGTGAGACTTCGAACAGAAGCTTACAGTTGAGGAGCCTTTCGAGAACGTTGCACACATCCACGTACAGCCACTTATCGATGATCAGATCATTGTGTCTCAGAAAAAGGACAAACTGTTGGTAAAAATGAGAGAGCAAGCAAGTGACAGCGAAGAATCTTAATGGAGAGTTGGCTCAGACGGAGGTTTACGATATCGTGGCCGCCTATGCGTCCCAAATCTCTATGACTTGAGAAGGGAAGTTATAGAAGCTGCTCACAATTCAAAGATGGCGATGCATACGGACAGTACGAAGATGTATCAAGATATGAAGCGTTCGTACTGGTGGGACAACATGAAGGCCCACATAGTAGATTATGTATCCCGTTGTCTCAAATGCCAGCAGGTCAAGGCTGAGTATCGCCTACCTCCTGATTTACTTCAGCCCATGCCCATAGCTGAATGGAAATGGGATTTCATATCTATGGATTTCATTTTCGGGTTACCAAAGATGAGGAAGGGACATGACTCCATTTGGGTGATTGTGGACCAATGATGAAATCGGCTCATTTCCTCCCGATTAGAGTTTCAAACTCAGTAGATAATTTAGCCAAGTTATACATCAAGGAGATAGTACGTCTACATGGAGGTCCTATGGAGATTGTGTCGGATCTAGACACGCGATTCACATTCATCTTCTAGACTCAAATCTAGGAAACAATGGGAGTGAAACTGAAGTTCAGTACCACATTCCACCCGCAGACTGATGGGCAGACGGAACGAGTAAATCAGATATTAAAAGATATGTTGTAGGCGTGTGTACTTAATTTCAAGGATAGTTGGGATGACTACCTTCCCTATGCTAAGTTCGCTTATAACAACAACTTCCAAGTGAGCGTTGGCATGGCTCCTTACGAAGCCTTATATGGGCGCCCATGTCGAGCACCACATTGCTGGGCAGAAGTTGGCTAGAGGAGTTTGATTGGCCCAGATTTAGTACAGGCGACCTCAGAGAAGATAGACATTATCAGGCGTCGACTCCTTACAGCCCAGAGTAGGCAGAAGAGTTACTTCGATACAAGATGGCAACAGCTGGAATTCAAAGTTAGGGACCATGTATTTCTTAAGGTTTCCCCCATGAAGGGAGTCCTTTGATTTGGTAAGAAAGGGAAGCTCACGCCATGATTTATTGGTCCATTCCAGATTCTAGATCGAGTGGGTGTGGTAGCATACCGCCTTACTTTGCCTACACCACTCGCAGGCGTGCACAATATGTTCCACGTATCGATGCTGAAGAAATACGTTCCTGATCCTACTCACATTATCAAGTGGGAGCAAGTATAGCTAAGTGAAGATGTTACCTATGTACTT